>VZTY01016405.1:207543-311879 GCA_013400935.1 Turnix velox | reverse complement strand
TACAGTGAGGGTGGTGAAGCACTGGAACCGGTTGCCCTGAGAAGTTGTGGATGCCCCCTCTCTGGAGGTGTTCAAGACTAAGCTGGACAAGGCACTGAACAGCCTGATCTAGTGGGAACTCGATGATGGGTTGGAACTCGATGATCTTTAAGGTCCCTTCCAACCCAAACTATTCTATGATTCTATGATTCTATGATTCTATTTAAAGACATTTAACAGTTAACATTGAACGAAGAACAAAAGATAATGTAGAACCAAGCGATAATCCCCTTGTTTGTATCAAGTAGGACCCAGCCCCAGAAACACTGCTTGGTAACTAAGTTTTCTGAGGTTAGTTTTAAGTAATCAGTTCTTGAGTTGGATTTTGATGATGCACGGTTGTTTTTATTTCTTTCCACAAGAGGGCAACAGTGAACCATAAATGTTTTACTTGCACTGAACAACGTTGAGATAGATGGTAAAATTATATCTGTAATGGAATCTTCCTGTAGTGAATATCCGTGTCTACCTCGTGGTTTGCTAGAACTTAATTTATAAAGCAGATCATAAACATCTGTTCAAAGCTGAACTTATTTCTACCATTTTGCATCCCATCAAGTATTTTATTTCTGTGCATTAGAAACCTGGACGACTTGATGACTCACTTTTGTTATAGAGATCAACCTTGGCTAGATTTCTGTGTTTCACTAGCTTGAGATGACTTTTTGTTCATGATTAAGGACAAGAAATGAAAAAACACAGCAGCAGGCTTGACATGAAATGAGCAATGTGACTTCCAGGAATAATAGCATCATCTGTGTAGAAAGAAAAATCTAGAAAGATTTTGATTTGTATTTGAAAGGAATGTGTATTTTAGCCTGTATATTTGTATAACAGCTGTGCTTGAATTTTCCTGAACATCATCAGAAAATTATGCATCATAATAAAAATCTTTGTATCTATCTATCTGCTAAAATACCTGCTGTAGAAAAAAGCGCCAACTATGAAATGAGAAAGTTTTTATTTACCTGACATATGATCATCAGACCACTCATGTATTTTGTATAGACAAATGAAGTTATTTATTTAAATGGACTATTATGTAAATCTTTAAAGGTACTGAATATTTTTCATTCTCTTTAAAGCTGAGTTTCAATTGAAGCTTTTCATGTATTTTGGTGAAATGTGGTGCACTTGGAAACATCTGAATTAGCAGCAGTTTATGTCTATGTGTAGTCTATGTCATATAAACAGGGTTTGTTTCAAGATCTGCAACATACTTTGGTTCAACCCTCTTCCACCAGAGATTAGTTTTGATTGCTTGGAAGAGCAAGGAACTAACCCTAGACCAAACTAAGAAATAACAAAGCAAAGAAATAACTGAATATGTCTTCTTATTACATCCCAAAGTTATCCTTGAACATCCTATAAACATAGGCTTACTTGTAAGCAAGAAAGATAACTGTCTTGCTCAACATGACTTTTCTAAAATTACAGAGCTTTCCAGGCCTAGTTTATCTAACCCTTCTTTCAAGCATTCCTCAGAATACAAAGCAGTTACATTCTAGTCTATAGCATAAAGCTATGTAACAAGGTTGTCAAATTATACATGTTAGGGAGGAGCTATGAAGAAAAAGGGAGTTATCCTGGAAATAAGAAGAAAGGTGCTTGTGTGAGAAAGGGACTTCTGTGATAGTGGAGGCTTTAGGATAAGAAGTTCGAGCAAACTGGTGGTCTATGGTGGGAGGTCTTGGTGACTTCTGGAAGAACTGAAGCATTTGACCAATATGAAAGGAGAAGTGAGCAACAGAGTTCAATGAGGAGGGAAAAGGGGAAAAATCTGGAGACAGACTCAAATACCTGAGACACTTGTGGATCCTTAACTCTCATTCAGATGTCTTGCTAACATTACAAGTTGTCCCTGCTCACTTCAAAGCTATCATGAGAATATACCCATGAGTCATTCACTTCACTGGGTGACAGAGAGCGGAGAGATGAACACAGGATGAATGACATTTCACATAAGAGGACAGAGACTTTTAAATTACTTATGAACAGACAGAGTACAGAAAATCAATAGAACAAAGAGAGAGATTTTGCAGAGATGAAACATATTTCAATCTAGCCATGTAGAGGAAATATTTGAAGCAGCATAGTGTCATATAAGCAAGCTAGCTTAGAGAAGGCTGATGTTCTAGGAAGCTGCCTTCATGACAAGAAACAAGAGCGGGACTGTGGCACTCAGAACCAATTGATCAATTTGACTGAATTTATTCAGATGTTTCCAGCATTAACTGCATCTAGCAGTTGCTGTTTCAGACTGTTTTATGGTCTCCTGGATGAAAATCAGAGCTGAAGATGTTACTTTATCTGATCAACAATACAAATGCAGCCCAATAATGACTGATAAGAGATTGTCCAACAATTTTGGGATAAAGGTACAGATGACTAAAAAAGGGATTTGTGGAAAGTTAAAGGAGGGGGAAACTGAATTAAAAGTAACATGGGATTCTGAATGAGCAAGTAGTAAAAATCAAGAGGAAGATGTATATATATATTAAGAGAAATGTCCTTTAATTAACCGATGTAGAAAAAAAAACCAAAAAACCAGAAATTAAGTAAATGGTGAACATATCAGAAACAGCTATGTACCAGACATTCATAATATGCAATAGATGTGTGTTTCTGTCTTGAGAGGGATGTAGTACAATTCACATGTGAAAGGGAAAACTGATTGTCATTTAAAAATACTGATGATATGATGAGGGAAAACATAGTCTTTTACTGTGGAGGAATCTGGAGGAATCTGACCTAGAAGAATCAGATTTTGGTGAAGCTACAGCCTCTGTAGCTTGGAAGATCCATACACGTGGAATTCACATGAGGCCTACCCACTGCATAATATAAGTTGGGCTGATAGAGGGTGAATGATGGACATCATGCAAATAATAAAATAGAGTTTGAGGTGTGGAGACATTGTTCCACTAGCAAATCTGCCTAAAACCCATCAAGACTACTGGCAAGGGCAGGTCTGATGCCTCAGACCTGTTCAATCAAAATACAGTAAACTATGTTGTCTGTATTTCTGACAGCTATTCTTCAGCAAATCTATATTAGGAGGTTTATGAACCTTTGCCTAAAAATCTGTGAAAGATTATAGCAAATTTGACTCATTGAGAGGAAGCAAATGACAATGGGCCCCAGTCTTGAAAAATATCCAGTAGCATCTACACAGGTATAACAAGCTTCATTTTCAAAGGTGCAGTAACATCCAACTCCTCATGACAGGGTGTATTATGTATACAAGGTACACTCTCTAATAAGTGGATGAGGACAGATTTTGACACATTAATAATGGATCTGAATGAGTAAAATGCAGGGTTTGACCAGTTGTTTTCACAAGACTCTGAATTGCCACTCATTCCCTTAACATCCATGAGATACCTGGGAGGCACTGCTGAAGGACTCAGGTAATCTATCTGTTCTATTAGGAGTTGCAGATAGATTGTGCTGGGCTATTTTTACAGCAAAATTACTTCAAGTAGAGAAGAATTGATCTACTTCTTTTGTAATTGGACTACCATTTTCCTTCCTCCTGCCTCAGACAGACATGACTCAAAGATTATCTTTGTTTAGGTGGCCAAGGAAGTTCCCTAGGATAATGCAGGAAAGATCCAGGTGCTGGCATATTATATTTAGCACCATTTGAGATATTTGCTTGTGTTCAAGACACATTCTTTGAGATACACCACTGGATGACATGAGGCTACTGCCCTCCTTGAGGGGAAGACTGTTGGTAGACAGGTAATATCACAAATGCAGTGGGACACCCATGTGGAGATTCTGAATCCCAACCACCAAATCTTACCTATGCTTCACACAAGACAGAAATTAAGATGTCAAAATCAAGGCACAAATGAACAAGATGTTATAGAAGTACACCCCTATTTAAATTAGGTGAGGAGCAAGCCAACAGTGATTTTGGAAGTGTGAAGGTCCATGATGGATAATATAGGCCCTCCTTGGTTTGCCTGTAATAGTATCAAGGAGCAAAAAAGCTTTCCCATTATTATTATTACATCCATTTAACCTAGAGGTGTAGGTAAAGAGGTCTAGAGTGCTGGGTTTTTCAAAGCTGCTTGAACAGATGTATTTTATAGGGCAAACCTATAAAGTAATTTTTTATAGGGTACAAGATGGCAGGACTAGGAAAAACATGCAAATTCGAAGAGGCTGAATTTAGGCTGAATGTAAGAATTTCTTTACCATGAGGGTGGTGAGACACTGGGACTGGTTGCCCAGCGAGCTTGTGGATGACCCCTCCCTGGAGGTGTTTAAGGCCAGGCTGGATGAGGCACTGAGCAACGTGGTCTTGTGGAAGGTGTCCCGTGGCAGGAGAGTTGGAAATAGATGATCTTAAAGGTCCCTTCCAACCCAAACCATTCTATTATTCTATGATAACGTATCACTCTCTCATAACAGGAAGCAAGATAACTTGTTATCATTAGTGAGGGGAAAGCCATTTTCCTTATTTAATTACTTCAATGCACCCTAAATGTTGGCTGTGAAACATGAGAAAATGAGTATGTGTGTTGTCAAGATCAAGAAAAGAAAAATCTTGACAGGAAGATGGTATTAAAGTGATGATGAGTTTCAATACACTTACAATGAGAAGGTAAAGATTTTGCTAGCAGGGTATTTGCTTGCACAGGGTAAAAAAATATGAAGACATGTACTTGGATGACTAGCATCAGCTTCTCCACACAGGAGATGAAAAGCTGTCAGCTCAGCTGCCTAAGAATTATTCTCGCATTTCAGATTTCAGTAACATTCAAAATTTACTTCCCTCAGACCTCTTGAGAACCGGTGACTTCTAACTATGCCTGTTGGGATAAAGTGCACATTTCCATTTGGAAATTAGCTTGTTACATCTGACTTCTGTGTATCCTCTGGCACTGTGCTAGTACCTTTAGAGGAAAGTACCTCTATTACAGAGAACTGTGGAATAACTTTACAGTACACAGAAGCTGGTTGTCACTTAGCATCTATGACTCATTTCTGCTTTCAACTTAAAATCTTGATTTTTAAATCAAATCATGCTAATCTTAGAATAAAACCAGAAATACTTTAAGCAGAAAATGCTCTCACAGCTGGCAGAGCTGTATTTCCTAATGCACTCATCCTCTATGGGCTAAACTGCATCCTACAAACTGTACAATGCACTGCAGTAAATTTTGTTTGAGGACAAGCAAAGATGAGATGTGCCTGGAACTTTTTTTTCTCTTGATATTCTCTGGCATTTCAATTTTCACCCAATATGGAGTATAACACTTCTTTTTTCTTACCCCTTGTGCCTTGTCATAAGATAAATTTCCTTCTAGCACCTTATATTTGTCTTGTAAGAACCGGTTCTTTTGTAATTGTACTAACTTCTTCATGTCACCTCTTTGTGATTAAAACAAGGACAAGCAATTTGATAACCTTGTCTATTGTATAATTCATTATTTTCAGAAAAAGTCTGTTGGATATCTTTCTTACAGAAGCTAAGAAAATACAGGGGTTTTTTCCTTCATTTTATTTGTATCACGGACTTGAAATAAGCCCAGCACTATTTCACATCTCTAAACTATCTGACCCCAGCCCACTCAGTATCTGACAGGGAGGCATTTGTCAACGTTCCAATTATTTAGATTTGAATCTATTCTTTTTTAGTGGCATCTGCTTTTTCCTTTCCTTAGGAGGCAATTGTGTTTTTTGAAAGTAAAATCTGCAGTGTAGTCAATACAAGCAAAAGACCATGGCTTAGAGCTGGACTGACAGAGCAGGATCTCAAGACACATTTTGGACTGAGATGACTTCATAATTGTTCACCATTGAGGTGACTTTTGCCCTACCTGATTTAGTGTAAGCACTGTGAATGGCATGTGGGAGTGAGCAGGTGACAAATAATAGCTCCTGGAGGGGAGCTTGGACTGAGCAGATTGTGCCCCTTTGACTTTAATTGGGAGCTCCTGGGAAGAGTGCTGGAGGAAAAGAGAACGTATAAGCCACTATAAGTCTACAGATAGTGTTTTATCTTCTTGTGTTTGAAACTCACCTCAGCATGATCTTTCAGGGGTTTTTTGTATGTCATTATATCGCTAGTACACATTGTGCACAAACTGTGTTTGAGATCTTGGCAGTGACAGTGAGGAACTGACAATACCAATTCTGCTGTTAATGTGGAACCAGCAAGGCAAAATACCTTGTTCTCCTCCTTGCATCCAGTACCTTGTGTCGGTTGGAACAGGCAGGGGTAGGAATTTTAATAAGATATGTTATGGGAGGACTAGAAATAATGGATGTAAATTGGAAAGGGGTAGATTCAGGTTAGACATAAGAAAGAAATCCTTTACAGTGAGAGTAGTGAAACACTGGAACAGGTTGGCCAGAGAGGTTGTGGATGCCCCCTCTCTGGAGGTGTTTAAGGCCAGGCTGGAGAAGGCACTGAGCAGCCTGATCTAGTGGGAGGTGTCCCTGTCTATGGCAGGGGGTTTAGAACTGAATGATATTTAAGTTCCCTTCCAACCCGAACTATTCTATGACTCTATGTTTTGTAGGTTTGAGAAGCTTCATAAAGAGCTGTACACAAGCTTGAGTAATTCTGTTCCAAATTTCTGCACTTAACTTTTTTTCCCAGAATATATATATATAAAATCACATGACTGTCAGATCTCCCTTTCACAAATTCTGAACTCATTTTTCTTGTTTTAGTGAGACACTGTACACATACAGTGGCCATTTCTGAAATTTCTGGGTGTCCAGGAGGCCCAGAAATCTGAATCACTATCCAATATAGAGGGAAAACCCTAGAAAAAGAAGCACTAGTGTTAGTGCTCAAAACATTGCAGAGCTGCCTATCCCACTTTAGATAAAGTTATGGGGTGTCTAAAACACAGGAATCACTGTAAGAGTAGCTCAGTCTAGAGCTTGGATTTAGATATTGATCCATGCAAACAAGCTCCTTAGGATGCTCTATCTTAAACTGTATGAACATTGCAAACCCAAAAGCTGGAGCAAAGGACATCACATTAAAATTATAAATTCTGCTACAGCTTAAGAAAACATGGGGAGTACCAGACAGAAATTAGCTGATTTAATGTTCTGACAAACTTTCTCCTGGATAGAATTTTTTTTCTTTAGGTTTTTTATTAGCCTTCTTTAATGAATGTATTCTCCTTCTGTTTACTTTTTTTCCTAAGCCTGAAATTTTTGTGTTCACCTAAAATTTCATCCATTTCTTCTTGCAGAGAATCTTGAACTACTTTTACCATCTCTAGATCAGTTGAAGGCAGTAAGTTTCTGTATAATGCACAGCTCACTTTTCCTCCTTCATGGAAACAGCTCATAGAAGATGTTAAAATTACTGTTGCATGCTGCATACTGAAAATATTCCTTTCACAAATTAAACTCGTTTTGTAAGCTGATTTATTTTATCTACAGAAGGAATGCTGATTAATATCAAGACACATATAATGGGAATTAGTGTGTGTTCATCTGCATAATCAGCAATCTAAAAGGACAGTCTTCTTCCAGGGGAGTAAACAATGTATTGAGATGAGGTGTACGAGCAACTAAAGATGTGATCTGAGTGATATTGGCTCTTTCAGTAGCAGTGTATGAAAAGGTAGTTAACATAACCTCAGGGAAAAGAAAATTTAAAAAATAACAGAATTTTTCTCTCTTAAAGGAAGAGGTGCTCTCATAAAGGTTCATTAAAACTGTGTAAAACTCACATGAACATCAATGTACCCTCTCTTCTGCCAGTTTCTGAGAATTTGAGAGCATCTTTGGAGTTCTGAGAAGATGAATTTACTAATTTAACAAGGGAAAATACAGCTCTTGGTTGAAGGCCCAATCTTGAAAGCTGCCTACAACCTGTCCCCTAATTTCATGTTAGTCATCAGGTTTAACTGCAGTATATACAGCTAAGTGCTTAAATCGCATCTAAAGACAGGGCAGAAACCTGCAAGTCATCATTAGGTAAAGGGGTTTTTCCTAAAAATAGCAAAAATTCAGAGGTTCTTCATGGGGAAAAAAAACTGTGATGATAACATAATTTATGGTTCAATGAAGAAAACACTATATTAACAGCTCCTGTTTACCTATTCTGGATGATGATAAATGAATAGAAGGATTTTTTTATATATACCAAATAACTAGATTTTTTGCCATGATCAGTAACAAGCTTCAGACCTTTTACTGCCCTGGCAGCAGATGGTCTCTGGGCTCATTCAGGCAGCCTGCTTTGGTCTCTGTTGAGACCAAATGGTTGTCTGTTGCCTGTGACATCTCCTGTTCTAGCTTCATCCCATTATCCCCAATGTAGCATTGGCCTGACAGACTGCAGTGTGGAATCATCATATGACAAAGGGTAGCCCCTGGGGGAAGTTGAGGCTGGGAGAGGTGTAATTCCCTGGCTTTGGATGGGAACCCCTGAACTTGCACATGTCAGCAAAGATTCCAGCACATCAGCAACTTGTAGTAAATCTCCCCATTTTCTCTTGAAGTACCTGAAACTGATGTTCTTCCATCCTAGAGGCACACAGGAAGGGTGAGCATCACACCAGCAAAAGGGGGAAGACAAAGAAAATACTAAGCTTCCCTACATAATGAATCTGAGGTTATTATTGAGATTTTTTTGCATTAATTCATACTGGAATAACATTAATATCATTATAGTTGCATTACGAACAGCTATTTGCTGACCTCTCATTAGTTGCTAATATTTCAACTATGTAAAAAATAAATTCTTGGATATAGATATATTTGTGCCTTTTCTCTTACAGAAAGGAACAATGCAACATAGCCGTTTCCCTTTTTTTCTTATTTTTCTTCTTAAAAGTGCAGTTATTTTCACAATGAATGGAGTATTTTAGTTTATTCAACTACTTTATACAAGTGACAAAATATTCAGGACATGAGATGCTATTCAAATCTTACCGGTTTACAGTATCTGATTTTACTGTAGAGCACTGATTCTACATTAGCTATAGGATATAATAGAAGACAGTTCTCTGAAGCAGTAACCACCACTTAAAATCCATTTTATAAAAAATATATCCCAGTGGAGCTCTTGGCTCAGTTTAGGCCTCCAGTGCTGCCACAGTACAACAATGCAAAACAGCTCAGAGAAAAATAAAGTACTAAATATATAAGTGCTTATGCTGTACAAGCATTGTACTTATAAATTACCAAACTATACTTAGTAAACACTAAGCTGTACATGTTAAGAAAGGGAAAGAAATGGAATCAGTAATAAGAAATACTTTTTGGACTACCAGAATCCTCAAAAAAACCCAAACACATTGAAAGTTTCTTCAGCTCTCTGATAAACAGCAGACTCTAACAGAACTTTCCTATTACAATGGCAAGAATTTACAGACTTCAAATGATTCTCTTTAGATTCATCTAGCTAATTGCTTATGTTCCTTTCCTCCTTCTTATTATAAATGGTGCTCACAGCAACTCACCACTCATACTGTACTTGATTATGTTAAACTGAGTGACTTGTTTAAAAGAAATTGAGTTTTCAAAATCAAAAAGATGAATAAGCTAGTAAATGGCGTACTGGCACCCCTTCTTTAAAAAAGGAGTGAAATGTAAGTTATGCCATACATCACATAAAGTCCACTAGTGCAGAGAACAAAGGATTGAGATTTGCAGCTATAACAGCTTGATCTTACAGAGGGACATTATGCTTTAGATAACAAGAGGGATGACAGACTGGCTACATAGTTGGCTTCAGAGAGTAGAGATCTATTCATAATATTCAGTAATTTCTGGAGTACCATAAGGGTCTGCAATAGGATATTCCCTGTTTAACAAATTTGTTAATGACTTGAAGAAGGTAATGGAACACATTGTCATCAACACTGCAGGTGGCAGTTGAGAGAAGGAGAGACACAACAGTCAATGTGTCTAGTGGCAGAGCTGCCATTTAAGGAGACTCAGGCAGGCAGGAGGAAGGACACAACAAGGATCATGGGAAATTAAACAAGAACAAATGTTAAGTCCTGGCCTGAGTGTAGAAGAGATTCTAAAATCAGCAATTTTGCAGCATTCAAGAGACCTATGATCAAAGCCTCAGAATATGGCTTTACTACCCTCTGTCTTTATTGCACTTGATCTCTTTTACATTCTATTGATCATCTCTAAAACCAACAAGAAATTAAGTCCTAGCATTGATCTGAAGCCACATACCAAGTGTACATCAATGGGAAACTTTACTGTTGTGCTATCTCATTTCAGCAACAAAAAGCTCAAAATCATGAGAAGTGCCCAATTATAACTCTTGAAAGTAAAGAGCTACAGTACCTCCCTTATGAGGACAGGTTCAGCCTGGAGAAGAGAAGGCTCAGGAGGGACCTTATCAATAGTAGCTTATCAATAGCTCAAGGGACCCTGCAGAAAGGCTGGGGTAGCACTTTTTAGTAGGATATGTGATGGCCGGACTAGGAATAATGGATGAAAATTGGAAGAGGGTAGATTCAGAAAGAAATTCTTTATGGTGAGGGTGGTGAGACATTGGAACAGGTTGCCCAGTGAGGTTGTGAATGCCCCCTTTCTGGAGGGGTTTAAGGCCAGGCTGAACAAGGCACTGAGCAGCCTGATCTAGTGGGAGGTGTCCCTGCCTATGACAGGGGGGTTGGAACTTGATGAACTTTAAGGTCCCTTCCAACCCAAACGATTCTATGATACTGTGATTCTAAACCTCTTATGAAAAAATAATTACTGTGTGAAAGCTGTATTCTAAAATGTCCAACAACAATAGATTTTGCAAAATAAAATTATCAATTGGCAAAATAAGAATTATTGGCATAGAACAGAAGGTTCTGCTTCACTGCCTTCTAAATGTCTCACATACATTTGTTGGTTCCCACATAGAAGAATTTTGGTGGATTTCAAGTCCATCAATCTTTTGCAGTGAAAATATGAGCAAATTATAATGGGAAACATAAAGCCACTATGTTGGAGGGAAGGGAGAATGCCATCATGTTGTATTTGGAAAATTCTGTGAAAATGTAACAGTATCAAAGTCTCACTCAAAGCGTAGGAAAGAATGCCTGTATAACACAGTAAGATTGATGGATACTTGTTTAAGGAGAGGTTTATAATTACTGGTACTCATTTCCTATACAAGGAACCTGTCATCAGTACCTCTCTGCTTAGACTGTGAAGATGATTCATGCCACAGACCTCCAGAAAATAGGAATATGGGAAATTAAATCACTAAGCCGAACAGCCTTTCCTTTCTGAGAATAAGAGTACAGGTAGTTAATATTCTCGACCATTATCACCTACCCTCAAGGCTTCCAGCCCTGGGAATTGCTTTCATGGTGGATTTTCATTTGCTTTGTGGTTTTGTTTTTGGGGAGTTTTTTGGTTTATAATTATTCCCCAAAGTCTTACCTTCAGAAACTAGCAAATATATCCTCTGGGGTAATAATTTATTTATTGTTTTTCCAAATACATGGTTTTGAGTTACCTCTCCTAAACAAACATCAAAAGGTTTTGAAAGTTCAAGCTACACTTATGAATGCATTGTGGAACCAGATCAGTGCATTCCAGGCCATCTTATAATTTTGGGGCTTTTTTTTTTAGCTTATTTTATGGAAGATTGGGATTTTTGTTTCAAATGCGGGTTTGTTTTGGAGGAAAACAAAGATTGCCACGTACACCCATACTTAAGGGACTCTTAGATATCCTTGTGTACGGGGATACTAAGTATCAACCTGGGGTTTTTTTCAAAAAACAGGCAAAAATAAAAAGGATAAAGTAACTGAAGATCACAATGTACAGTTTCATAGACATTGGGAGGTCATTGTTCTGATGAGAGCTTAAACCTGGCATCCTTTGAATGTTGATTTTCATTGGCTTACCAGTAATTTGGACATGTGTCATTAAGTGTTTTGGCAGGAGGTTTTGTATAGGACAGTTGTTTGGGCTGGTTTGGGTGTTAAAATAAAAAAAAAGAAAGAAAAAAAGGAAAAAAAATCCAACATAATGGAAAATCCTATCAAAATTATGAGTCTTCCAAGTCCTGAAGAGGATAAAACCAGCACATGGCAAGATACCTTCCGTTCGTAAATAGATAGAATGATAGAATTATGGAATTATAGATAGTGCCCTGAGAAGAAACCTCAGCAACTATTCAGCATTAGGAATCCAACAGCTGCTGCTAAGGATGACAGCCAAGCCATAAGAAGAGTTTAAATTCTATCAGCTGTTAATTTTTCACAAACCACAAAACATTTAACAGTAAAGTCAACAGAATGAAGGGGCTTAGAATAGCCATCTGGAAAGTGGTAATCCTCCTTGTGTGTTATTCTTCAGCTCCCCACTGTCAAAACATAAGCTTTCTGGGAAGAATGTAGTCAAGTTAAACATCAGTGTCTTTCATGTGGATAATAAAATCTTAACAACGAAGAAAAGAACCACACAGCTTTTAAGACAGAGTTTAATATGAAACCAAAGTGGTTTCGAATCCTGCAGTACAATTATTATTGTATTACTGCAATAAAAAATGACAAACAAAAAACAACACTTCTAAAAACACTGATTAAGAGTCAGCTCTCATTTGAATCTAGACTCATCAGTTCAAAGAATATGTTATACCTGATCTCTTCAAAGGTTGAGAGGTTTGCTTTGTAAAAATCCTTCACAATTCAGCTGCTGAACAGCCTGCTCTTCAAAGCCAGGAAAACAGTCAGAAATTACTATTCCAATTAGACAGTAGTTGAAATGAAAGTGTTAACTTGTACACAAAGAGGAGTAAATGCTAGAGTCAGCATAGAATATTCTAGCTTCCCAGAGGTCTTGTCTTCTACATTAAAAAATTAGAGTTCCTTGCTTTAATTTCTAAAAAGCGTTTTATCAAGTTTTGCTTAGAGCTAATTAAGAGATACAACTGTTCCATTCCTATAAATCTAAGCTGCTGCAGCACAATGTTGTTGACTCTGGAGTACATTAACACATCTCAGAACTGTATTCAAACAAACAGTGCAAACTAAGATCTCTTTCTTCCTTGAAGACTTCGCATTCCAGGGAATTCAGGGCATGATACAAGAAGACACAGGTCTAACCCCATATTCAGATGGGACATCAAGCAAGGGAATAAATAAGACTGCAATAAGAACGAGGTATATAGCTCTAAAACCACACAAATAGCAAAAGCCCCATTGAACTCATGGCAGGGTTGTGAGGGATGCCATTTTAAAACATTTGCTCATATCCTGACGAGAAGCGGTTGCCCCTGTGCTCTGCTGCAGTCTGCAAGGGGAGAAATGAGCTGAGTTTCAATCAAATCCACATTCTGGAGGTAGAATCACATTGCCAGCACTGTTTTTTAAGTCTCAAACCTAATTTTGGAGACTTCAGTGACTCAGGAAAAAATGTACACGCCTGAAACCACTGTACATTAATAATGAATGAAACTCTTCCATAGAATGCATTTACACAGTGGCCAGTGTGAAATGTGTTACTGGTGTCAAAGCAGCTACCTCCCAGAGAAGCTGGTGTCTGTGCTGTTGCTAATTAGTGGCCTTAGTGTCATTCTCAGCAGAAATCAAGGACTGAGTAGACAGAGGTCTGCTACTTCTGGAAAGTTTGCCTCTGAAACTCTATGTCCAGTGGCAGCAGAACAGTAGCAGTAAGAGTGTACACCTTGTTCATCTATGTCATTTAATACGACTGTTACTTGAGTTGAAAATATCTGTGATGTAATCTTTTAAATACATTACAGTGGAGCTGGTTACAGTAGTTGGCTGATTTTTGGTTGGGCTGAGTTTTCATTAAATATTTTCTACCTCTATAGTACAGAGAGATGGAGACAGCAAAAAAAAAGAGTGGAAAAAATTGTTGAGAAAATCACTGCTCTTGTATTCTAGGTGATACAAATACTCATTTTTTCACCTTATCAGAATGTTCTATTTAATGATCTATAATGAACTTAGGTAAATTGTGCTGTTCAGCAAATTTCTTGCTGTGCTTTTCTGAACTACTTTAAATAAAGAGAAGAATGGGATTCAGTTACGCGTAAAAATTGCACAATCTGAGTAAACAGGACCCGAGGGAATGCAACCTTCATGCAGACTGGTCCCTCATTATTTACTGATTCCATCCATTTAGTAAAAGCAAAAAAAGGAAAACAATCTCTTCTAATGANATGCAACCTTCATGCAGACTGGTCGCTCATTCTCCCTATGAGAGAGTAACTTATGTAACTTGTGAAACAATAGTAGTGAGATAAAAAATGTCTGTAAAAATAAAGGAAATAAAGCCATAGTAATGCATGGCTGTGCAGCTGCAATTTCCAGAAGAAAGAAGGATATAGCTTCAACTAAAGTTCTACTATGCTACTTTACAGAAAATTGGAGCTGGTTACAGTCATCCATTTAGTAAAAGCAAAAAAAGGAAAACAATCTCTTCTAATGATGACAAGAAGGCAATATTGATATTGAACTATGGAAGACTTAGGAAGACTACTAAAAATGCAGACACTGAAGCTTTCCTTGCACAACTTTCTGTATCCTCCTCTGCCACAGGTTTCTGACTGGTAGGATAACCATCAGAATGTTTTTCTAATTTCCTCTTTTAACTAAACTTTATACTGACAGTGGTTTTTGTATCTCTTGTTGTTCATCTCTTCCAAACAAAAATTTGACTTACTTTTCAATGTCAAATAAGTTTCTGCTTAAAAAATGTCTCCTGGATGTCTTTGGAATAAGCTTGACTTTTTTATACTCAGAGGACTTTGTATTAAAACATATGAAATCAGGAAATAATTGTGCTTGTAATTTTAAATTCACATTTTTCTTTGATTCTCCTTTAAGCTTTTGAAAAGGATTCAGTACTTATTTTTAAACCTGGGAATTAGACCTCCAGATTTAAAATAAATAAATTGTTAAAACAACAAAAAAATAAAAAAACAAAAACAAACTGAGATCTTCAATATCAATTCTTCTGTATAAATCAGGGTGCATGGAAATAATTGGATGGTAGTGTAAAATTAGCAATTGATTCAGTATTAAGAATTACAGAACACTAAGAATGCAATAAACTAACAAGACCAAGAGATTGACAGCTCCTTAGTTTACATGAGGATTCCAGTAGTGACTTCCAAGATCCTACCATTGGCCCCTCCAGAGCACTGTTTGGACTCTGGCAGAGCTATGAACTCCTCTACATGTACCACACACTCCTCACATCAGTTAAGCAATATTTTTGCCAAGAATTTCAGCTTGCAACTCCAGATAAATCACAAATTATGGTATTCCTGATCTTGTTGCAGGCAACATCTTAGGAGTATCTGTGGTTACACTCCTTGAGATTTAATAATTTTATGGTAACCAAATCTTTTACCAGCACTATCAAACAGATGTAGTAGGTCCTTTAGATAAATACTGTAGCCAACATGGCATGAACAGTTACTTCCATAGATTAATCTGCTAAACAGTGCAAATTTTTTGAGTTGCTGTTTTTTGATACACACCAACATCAGCACCCATGCTTACTGATTTACCTCTGGGCACACACAGTACCTCTGATACTCTAGATACTGCCCAGAGCGTGCAGGCATACCAAGACTCCAAACACATGCCATAAACAAAGGTTGATATTTGGATATGCTATGGCTTAGTCATGCTGCAAAAGGAGAAGCAGTGTATGGCAATGTGTACTTGCTAACACTGGGAAAACTTGAAACTACAGATGTGTTATTAAGCATGATTCTGTATCCGTTTATATTTTGTTTTAGGGGGAAAGAAAAGGCTCTGGCAAGGGTCTTGGGCAGGAATGACTCACTGAAAAATACATATTATTACTATGGAAAACAATCACAAATAACAACATTTCTGCCATCTTCTGCAAGGAAATGCAACAGGAGAAATCAACAACTGTTTATCAACAGGTTCAGGTTTTTGCTAAAAATCATGGAACAAGACTATGAGAAGGCAAAGCATGACTTGTAGGTATGTCTTAGAGGAGATGGCTCCTCACCAAAGCAAGAATACACATATCTGCATCACTCAGAAGATCAAGGCTATAATTTTGTAACATAATTACAAAATAACAATTCAACTATAAGAAATTCAACTACAGTGTTTTCTGTTTGGTTGGTTTTGCCTTTTTGAGACAGATGGTGCAATAGCAGTTGGAAGTATAGGAGCATGGTGTTTTGATTTCTGTTTTCCTGGGAAAGGACCGAAATGTGCCAATACTTTTCTCATAAAGACATGTTATTGCTTTACTGAAACCACAAGTGAGTCAGGACAGTGTCACATTTATTTCCACCCATTACAGCATCAAAGAGTAAATCATCAAATCAGTAATCCTGATTGACAGTCAGATATGGAGGGGAAAACAAAGCCTACACATTCATATCAGCAGAGTGGACAGGGTGAAGCATTGTCAAGTGCTTTATTGCTTGTACATGTGTTTTCAAACAAGTAATACCATGTTCTCTGGCTTTAAGAGGCATTTAGCAGCTCTCATTTTGAAATGCCTCACACTTCTACCACATAGATCATCCAATATTTTAAATAGGAGCAAGAAGTAATCTGAATCAGAATTTCAACAGGGATTATAATTGCAATTAAACATTCTATTGAACAACAAGGGGTTTGAAGTCAGTTGCAGTAAACAACAGCACATCACCATGGAAATTACCACCTAAGATTACAACAGTTTCTGAACTGCTATCTATGTTTATAAATTTAATCTATTAATCACTACAACAAAAAAATATTAAGAGGGAGCTTTTGACAGAGAAATAGAGTCTCTAAAAAGAGAAAAATGAGACAAGAGTGTGTTAGTAGGCAGAATAAGATGCCTACGAGTACCCATAGGAACCAAAATAAATGGGAATCAGTAAAAATTTGAAAGTAATCATAAGGTTTTCATGATAACTAAAATGTTGGGGGGTAATGGGATGTTCTTCCTTAAATGAAAAGGAGAATTAAAGCTTCAAGTTGACAGGGTAGAGAAAACATTTGTGGTTTTGCTAATCACTGTAAAGTGGAATCAACAACGATGATTCCACCTGAAGATGAAAAGGTTGCTCTTAGCTTTTAGCAAATTAAAAGCTATTTTGTGAAAGGGCATCCCTTCTCTTTTACGGCTCACTTGTTAATAAGAAGCCTTGAACAGCAAATCTGTCAGTTATTGACTGCTTTCTCAGACCTCTAGAGGATTTTAATAAGATGTTCGCTTTTGGGAAAGGTGATTAGGTTTCCCAAGGACTGCTTTGCTACTGTTTCCTGCTTTTGCTGACTCCTGAATATACAGAAATCTGACAAGAAAGCAATTACTTCTCAACCTGATAGCTGACTTCTTCAGATAGCCTATCCTCAGTGTTCCTCTAAAGTATACTGGCCATCATTCACTCCTGTAGATAGTCATGAACCTTAGAGACCTTTGATGTGTGAGGGCAAGTCAGACTGGTAAAAATTGAGGCAAAGAAACCATCAAGTACACACATTTCTCTATGCCTTATCTCATTAAACATTTTACTCCTGCACTCATTTTTCCTTGGTATTCCTTTTCCTGCCAATGCACTTACAGAAGCACTAATTCCTTCAAATCCCTCCTGTCTTCAATTCTAGATAAGCTTTGGATCTCCTGAGTCCATCCCTGCACATTCAGGCTTGGCAGCTAAATTCCTCCCTACTTCCACCTCCTGTGTATTTCAGTTTTCATCTAAACAATGTAAGTAGTTCAGTTTATCCATGCTGGCTTTTGCTGTACCTGTCTGATTCTCTGTACATCAGAATACACTGTTCCTATTCTTTGAGGAATTTATCTTTGAAGATCAATCAACTCTCTTAAGCTCCTTTGACCTTCATGCACCAGCACACTATGTAGAATTATTTCTTTGATTTTAACGACAATACAAAGACAGTAGAAGCTTTTTCTTTTCATTGCTATATGAAAAATATAGTGCTTCCTATGTTGTTACTTTTCTATGCCTCCTGATGTTTATGAGGATTGCAAGAATTCCTAGTTTTGTTATTAGTTCCATATCCAAGCATATTGGTCCCAATTAGACCGAAATTACCTTGTCTAATTTCTATAGTACTCAGTCCTTCCAGTGATTCCAGAAGTTCATGTTAAATGAGTCTAGTGTGTAGTGATGGCTGGCATTTTTCAGAAGAGTTTGAAATCTAGTAAGTTAGGGATTGGGAGGACAGCACAGTTTGTTCAGTGTGATGAAGAAGACAAAGACCATATTTTTTCTGAAAAAAACTTGTATATGTAACAGAGCATATTCTGCTTGGGAAGTGCCCACTCATGAAGCCTACACAGGGACGATTTTCTTCACATTAATGAGGTCCCAAAGGCTGAGCTTCCATCTGATATTCCACCCCAGTCAGAGCCTTTCAGATAAAAGGAACAGGGACAAACACATACCCTATACATTGCTCTTTTTCACAAGTCCTAAGATGCTGTTGCCACTCCCATTTTAATTCTTGGAAGAGGGAAAGGAAGAATAAAAATTCAAATTCATTAATATCCACTGTGTAGGATATACCTGTGAAAAAAAAATTTCTAAGTGGTTTTGTTTCAAGAGTTTTCATCCACAGCTGTAAAGCATTCTAAAACCAGTCATATTTGTACTTTGATTTATAGATAACTAAGTATAATTTTCATAAACCTGAACTTCATATCTTATTCTAAAACATCATCTGAATTATGTCTTTTTTTCTCAAAAGAATGTTGCTTTGGAGACAAGTGAACTGTATGCTTATTTGCTGACAGAGGAGAATAGGCTAGTTTAAACCTTCTGCTGCATGCAGAGCATTTTTTGGTTGAACACAATCTCTATGGATACAGGAAGCCTACAATAACTCCTCCTTTTTGCAGTTAGAATTTTATTAGTGCTCTAGATATGAGCTATGTGACAAGAGAGGATGAATCTGTACACTCAGAAGACTAAACAAAGTTTCTTGGATCCAATTATGGTTTACATCGTTTCCAGCCATGATTTGCTAAAATATTCCTTGCCCTTGAATTTGGTGGATCACAGAAGGACACAAAGTAAGATGTGTTAGATGGACTTGGTCTCAAATTCCTTGATGTGTTTCTCTTCAGATTGCAATCATGTGTCCTTTCTCTGACCATTTTATGTAGCATGACAAAGTCTTATTTGAACTTGTGGAGACACAAGACTTAGTAAATTTATTTATAGATCAAGGAACCAAGAACTTTCCAGTACTTTTCACTAACACAAACACATAATTTTCTGGTTGAGCTCAATGCTGGCTGTCATTTAACAGTTAACTAAAATCACAGAATCACAGAATCACAGAATGACCCGGGTTGGAAGGGACCCCAAGGATCATGTAACTCCAACCCCCCTGCCTAGCAGGGCCACCTAACAAACACATCTACTAGATGAGGTTGCCCAGGGCCCCGTCCAGCCTGGTCTTGAACACCTCCAAGGACGGGGCATCCACAACCTCCCTCGGCAGCCTGTTCCAGGACCTAACCACTCTCCTAGTAAAGAACTTCCCCCTAACATCCAACCTAAATCTTCCCTCCTTCAACTTGCATCCATTTCCCCTAGTCCTGCTATTGTCAGCCCTTTCAAAGAGTTTACTTCCTTCCTGGGTGTAGGTTCCCTTCAGGTATTGAAAGGCTGCAATGAGGTCACCCCGCAGCCTTCTCTTCTCCAGGCTGAACAAGCCCAACTCCCTCAGCCTGTCCTCATAGGGGAGGTGCTCCAGCCCCCTGATCATCTTCGTGGCCCTCCTCTGGACCCTTTCCAAAGTCTCTATGTCTTTTTTGTACTGAGGGCTCCACACCTGGACACAGTACTCCAGATGGGGCCTCACAAGAGCCGAGTAGAGTGGGACAATCACCTCCCTATCCCTGCTGACCACCCCTCGCCTGATGGAGCCCAGGATCCCATTTGCTTTCCGAGCTGCAAGAGCGCACTGCTGGCTCATGTTAAGTCTCTCGTCCATCAGGACCCCCAGGTCCTTCTCTGCCGAGCTGCTCTCAAGGACCACTCCTCCCAGCCTGTACAGGTGCCTGGGGTTCTTCCAGCCCAAGTGCATAACCTTGCACTTTGCTGCATTGAACCTCATTATCTTTGATAATACTTATCAAAGATCTCATGAGAGGAAAAGGGAATGATCATGTACACGTCTTGATTTTTCTACTATTATTTTTAATTGACTGGATTTAATTGCTAACATTATTAAAGGGTAAAATTAATGGGATGAAGTAGGTTTGTACATTGCTAAAAGTCAAGATTTTTCTGGTGACAGCTATTTGTGAGCCAATCTAACACTGAAAATTTCAGATGTATTTTTTTGAAAAATAGAATGGTGGAGGGAAGGTGTGGGGTGTAAAGGGTACATGAAGTTTTCTGCCAAAAAGTTTCCAGGTTAGGGAAATTATCGATGCTTTCTTCTAATAACAATTTTCAAAGCTGCAAATGCACACTGTCAAAATGAGAGACCTCACAGAAATGACCAACAAGTGGTCAAAAAAAAGCCCTTCTTTCACACTTAGAATTATCATATCTGGCTTGCAGTGGCTTTATCTCATTATAACAGGGTAAGTTCAATATTAATCTATCTAAGTACTTCAGTGATTCAAGGCCCAACAGAATCTCTTGAGAGGCAGTTTTCAGTGACATCTTAAGTCATCACCCAAAAGGACCACTAGCCAGGTCTTGTTTACTATGTTCAAATTAATGTTGTCATTGCAGCTTATGTTGAGGTGTTATGATTTCAGCAGGGATTGGTTTGGCTTTATTATATCAAGTAGTATAGTGCTATATTTTTGACTTAAAGTGAGAATAACAATGATATTGATGGCACACTGGAATTTTGGGCTGTTGCCAAGCAATCAAGACCTTTTCTGCTTTTCACACCATCCTGCCAGAGTGCACAAAATGTAGGGAGAACACCCAATATTCCCTACCATAGGATGCCATACTCAGTGTATAAAGCTGAGGGAAGAAGGAATTGGGAGATATATGAAGTTACAGTGTTTTGTCTTCCTGAATAACCTTTATATGTGATGAAACTGAGCCTTTCTGGAGAAAGCTGAATTCCTGCCTGCTGACAGGAAGTAGTGAATTAATTTCTTGCTTTGCTATGCGTACATGCATGGCTTCTAATTTACTAAATTGTCTTTATCTCAACCCATGAGTGTTCTCACTTTTACTCTTCTAAACCTGTCCCCTCATCCCAGCTGGGTGGAAGAGAGTGAGTGGCAGTGTGTTGCTTAGTTGGCTGGGGTGAAAGCATGACACAATGAAAGAAGAAGTCCTAAACCAGCACTGTTCAAAGTTCTTGACATGACCTTGGAGCTACTTGTCTTACAGAGAGCATATTACAACCACAAGAGCAAAGACCAAGACTAAAATCTTCACTTAAGGGGCTGAGTAAAAACAACAAATAGCCTCAACTGTATTACAATTTTGGAAGAGATTATAGAATAATTTCACACATTTGCTCTTGATTTCATGTGCTTTTCTATTAAAAATAAGCATTAGCAGTGCAACATTGAGGACACATCACACTTTTCAAAGACTTATTGAATTTTCTGCAACAGAATAAGGGAGCGATATGATAACAGACACCACACCAACAGCTCTAAGGATAAACAATCTGTTGCTAAATAACAGTACTGTGACAAATACAAATCAGCAGCTGTGGTGATTGACTCCCACCAACATCCATGTCCCATCACTTGCTCACTCCCTTGCAGAAGTGAAAACTGAAAAGAAAGCTCTGCACATAAGCAAAGCATAATGAGGGATTCTTTCACTACATCTCATTGGTAGACAGATGCTTTGCCATTTCCAGGAAAGCAGGACTCCATCAAATTCAGAGGTTAATGGGAAAGAAAAGTGCCATAACTCCAAATTCATCCTTCCTTCCTCCTTCTTCTCCTTCCCAGGCCCACCCATTTCCTGTCTTTTATTGCTGAGTCCAGTGTCGCAAAGTATAGCAGATCCTATTTATGAGCTGGAGTCAGCTGTTCTGACTGTGTTCCTCCCAACATCTTGCATGCCACCAGCCAACTTATCATGGAGGGACAAACTGGGAAAAACAGAAGACCCTGGTACTGTACAATGACAGAAACAGTGGTATGTTACCAACATTCTTCTTGTCACAAATCCAAAACACAGCACCAGATGGATTGCTATGAAGAAAATTAACTCCATCACAATTAAACAGCAGTACAATTGTCCAAATAATCTCAGTAGTGCTTTTACCTGAGTTAGAACAACAAAACACAGTAATTCACTTTCCTTGCACTAAACTTAATCTATGGCTTAATTAACATACACCCAAAGACCATGACAGTCAGGCAGGCCATCAGGAAGCAATGCACAGCTCCTCTGGGCAGGCAACTTGGAGGAGCCACCGGGCTTGGGCCATTTCAGATTCCATAATCACAGTGTCTAGATCTTACCAAACTTATCAAACTCTCAATCTTGCTCTTACGATTCTTTCCCCCAGACCTCTGCAAGGCAGTGAGCAAGTGATGGGACAGGGGTGCTGGTGGGAGTCAATCCACCACAGCTGCTGATTTGTATTTGTCACAGTACTGTTATTTAGCAACAGATTGTTTATCCTTAGAGCTGTTGGTGTGGTGTCTGTTATCATATCGCTCCCTTATTCTGTTGCAGAAAATTCAATAAGTCTTTGAAAAGTGTGATGTGTCCTCAATATTGCACTGCTAACCACTCTTCTGGACTGTTCCATCAGCATGGAAAAGTTCCATAATGCAGGTTGGGACCCTGCAGCCAAAGAAGCTCTGGGAGGCGACATGGGGCTGGCAAAAACTCATAGTAATCTCTGAAAAAAGCTATATGGAAGAGGTGTTGTTCAGGAATTTAAGCAGGCTGTGATTTATTTTGGCATTCAAGGAAGAATTTGAAAACTGCCTGATTGGAAAGCTAGATCTAGGCACAGAGTTTGTACATCAAGAATAATATGACCTGGCAGGAGACTTCATTCTCAGATCTTTTAATATTGATGTATGCCATTTAGAAGAACTGAATGTCCTCTTGTTAGAAAGTACTTTCTATTCTTAATTAAAGTATTACAATTTTTATACTCTACCTCACACAAAGCTGTGAAGATAAGAGGCCTTTTCATATCTTCTGATCTTTCACATTGAAAGTAAGTAGAGGCATATTGACCTCAGAGTCCTCGTCATTTTCAGTCTATCACACTGTTCATATGCTGGCTTGGATACAAAATATGAGTTCTTAAGTACTGAAGTAATTTGCAAGTTAGAAAGTCACTAGTCTGACTTCTCTAGCTGGTGCTGTACCATTGTAGATGCTTTGGGTATTGCTACTTCATGTCTGCAAATTTTGAAATAAAATAAAATAAAATACATTGTACAACATGTGCTGTAAAATGGTGTTTTAAGAAATAGAACTTTTCAACATTTGGTCTCAAAATCAATATCATATAAGACTACATATACTGGCTTATGTTTGTGCTTGAAAGATAGCATTATTTCACATGATAAACTGTAGCCAGAGCTAGTGGTATGCTGCTATTAAATTCGCAATTACCATAATTCTAACTTTCTCACAAATAAAATATAATCAAGTGATTTTTATTCATAACAGCAAGAATTAATTTGAAGCAGCCCAGATGTGCAGCCACAAAATATAAACGGTCTCACTCAGCATATATATAAATACAGACCTCCGCGATGAATCTTGTGACTCAAGCACAATTAAATAAATACAATGTCACTTTTTAATAGAATGAAAGTAATATATTCCTAGTTGACACTCCTAACTAAAACATGCATTCATAGCATTTGAGACTGTTTTAGATAATACCCTTGTCTCTAAATTGGAGAGACATAGATTTCATGTATGAGTCACTCAATGGATAAGGAATTGGCTGAATGGCCACACCCAAAGGGATGCCATCCGGAGTGACCAGGACAGGCTTGAGAGGTAGACCTGTGCAAAACTCATGTAATTCAAAAAGACCAAGTCCTGCTCTCTGGATAATGTTCAGCTGTGTCAACAGGCATCCCCTAAAGTCCATCAGAATTCCTACTGCTAGTCATGGCTTGAGCAGAAGACAAGGAGTGAAGAAAGGGAAGAGCAAACCCCAAGCACAAATACAAGCTGAATGGGAAATGGATTGAAAACCATCCTAGGGAGTAGGACTTGGATGTGCTGGGTGATGAGAACGTCAACTTCAGTCAGCAATGTGCCCTCACAGCCCAGAAAGGCAACCCCATCCTGAACTGCTTCAAAAGAAGCCCAGAAAACAGGTTGAGGGAAATGATTCTGACCCTCTGCTCCATGCTGGTGAGACCCCATCTGGAATACTGCATCCAGCCCCGGGGTCCATAACATAAGAACATGGACTGTTAGAGCAAGTCCAGAGGAGGGGCACAAAGATGGTTAGAGGGCTGGAGCACCTATCCTATGAAGACAGGCTGAGAGAGCTGGAATTGTTCAGCCTGGAGATTAGAACACTCCAGAGAGACATTATAGAAGCCTTGTAGCACTTCCAGTGCTTCCACTTCCATTTGCCTCACAAGTATAAACAAACAAATTCATATTAATGGAAAAGAAGTAAAAGAAAGAGGAACATCATTATGCCTGAACACTTGTAGACCAGCTACATCATACATTCTTTGTGTAACCATTCCAAATGAAAAGCAGTGTAAAGAAAATGGAGATATGGATGTAAGAAAAAGACTGGGGAAAAAAACCAACAGGCTGTTCACATTTCAAAAAATTAAACACAAACTTGGCAAAAATTGCCTATCTAGATTTAGCCTAAACATGTTGTTGATTATGTTTAACATAATCATCTACAATAAGTTTCCAGGAACTGCAGTGTGAATCAGATAAATTGTAAGATGTTTATTTTTGTAATAATTTAGAGACAAAGTATCTGTACAGTATCTTTTCAATACTTAACCAATGTGTAGACATTTTATATAAGAAGTTGTCTATGAATCTAAAAACATTTTTACTTTAATCATGCAAGTCACCCCACTAAAACCCGTAGATGTTAAATATTCATCAAAGTGTCTACAGGGATAAGAATTTAAATCTCAGATGGCCACTAGTACAAGTTGATCAGAAATGAACATTAATTAAAGCAAAAAGTTTAAAGGCTGCTCCACACTGTGGCAGTTGTATGCCTCCCATATCAAAAGCTTCTTTTTAAGTAGGAGCAGCTCTGATCTTGAGGAGAGCAGTGCCCATCCACATTAGAATTAATAACCCTTGTTAAAATCTTTGTGACCTTTGTCTACCTATCGAACTAAGTGCAGAAAATGCACACAGGAAATACACACTAGAAAAGGGATATTGCTGTACCTGTGCATAGTCATGAGTGGGGATTCCCTTAAATATCTCTGAGAGATGTGGCAGCCTGAGCTAAGCATTAAAAGAAATGCACAGGACAGTGACAGAGTCCTCAAACCACATCTCTGCCTGCATTTATGAAGGAGTAAAACCTTTTTGTGTGGAAATGTATGTTTAAAATAGAGATCTCATGCATTTCTATGCCTGCACATTTGGTCTCCAGAGGGATTTCAGTGTCTACTCCCTTGGGCATAAGGCAACTGAGGCTATGCGTGAAAGGTTTATGTAGGAGAAAGACACATGATCATTCTGAAAACACAGTCAGATTGATTTTTTTCCATAAATAAATTGCTGTTGTGATAATTCCACAACCAAGAGGAGAAGTGCCAAAAAGTACAGTGGTAAATCATGAATCAAGTATTTGTATGTGCTATAGATCCATTTACGCCATGTAAGGTTTAATTCCTTTCTGTGAAATTCATTGCTTTTTTCATCAATGTGTGCTAATAGTTGTTGCCTGGTATTTTAGAGAGGCAAAGCATGATATACCCTTTAAGAACATACGTTTGACATACCAGTCATTTCTCAAGCTCAGTGTTCTAAGCCAGTCATCCTGCCAATAATAAATCTTTTGTAAGGTACATTATTAACTCAAATTTCTCCTCTCCCAGTAACCATTGTCAGCATTCTGACCTTCATCACATAGGTATGAAAGAGGATACAATTGTTTGAAGCAGAGAATCATCAAGCCAATTAAATTTTAATAAAGGAGGGCTATTATCCTGTCAGCAAAGCTGATACTATTATAACCTCTTCTGAACAAGACACACATAATAAAATCCTGCTATTGTAAATACAGCAATTACAGATAAATAGAAAAATACTTTGCTCAACCCAAAAAGTCTGTAATTAATTTCTAAAAGGTTCTGCTTTTCTATCAGGACAGAAGTTTTACCTTGTGATATCTGTGGAGAAAAGACAGGGAAGTTTAGAAAAACCTGGAAAAATGTCTTCCCTCACCAAAGAAATTCCCAACTAGTTACTGCAATCATCCTTGATCATCCTGCAGTACCTATTTATTTTGTATTAACATGGACTAACGTGAAGAGTTGAAGCAAGGACCAGTGTTCACCCCTCCAAAATGCTGAATGAATTTTCTACCAGGCAATTATCCAAAATTTCATGGATGATAAATGTATCTGCCTTCTAATTGGCTTTTTTTTTCTTTTCCACTTTTATTTTTAAAATTGTTTATTACAATTTCATTGCTCACTACAATGTAATCTCACTAACTCACACTGAAGCAACTTGTATGATTGCTATCAATAGCTGCATTTCAAAGCCCCCTGAGTTTCATTGCATTGATTTTGCCTTCACTTCCATATGCCTTATGGAACATATTTCATAACTTTGAGAAACTGGTGGAAGAAACTTATACCGTGATATTACTGAAACACTATCATGACACCATAGTGCAAAATAAAACATTAATATCTGTAATCAGTTTGGCTGTCCTATAAAATTGATCTTTTGAAGAAGTGATCACAATGTTTACTTTAATAAAGATAAAAAAGGGCAACTGAGTCCTCAAAGAAAGCTATTATTGAGTTTTGTTGAGCTGGTATTGAGTTTTGTTGAGCTCCTAGCAGTATCCTTCAATAATATATAAATCTCAACTTTTGTCTCCAGACACAAACATTTCCTTCCTTTTCTAGTATCCTTCAACTTATGAAGCTAAAAATTTGAAGTTTTCGACATGTTTCTGAGGAATGGCCTGCATGAAACACACTTTGTTTTAAAGGCTCCAACCTCAAAATAATGGTGTTACTAATCCTTTGGGACCAGTTTTCAAATGTATCATTCAGCCAATCTGCTTCTAGCAATTCCTCTTGTGAGGCAAACAGTTTCAGTATTCAGCCACACTGCAGGTATGATGAAGACTAATGACCAATGAAGGCAAGGTGGTCCCTCACAGGGAGTGTTGCTACAAGCGGTTTTCAAGACAGACAGGCTTGCTGCATACAGACTTCAAGCATTAGTTTTGATGCATTTCAGAAGCCTGAGAGCAGAGCCACACACAAAAACAGTTTCTTACTAAAAATGGATGGATAAGGGTATGCTGAGGAATATGTTTTGTTCCTAAAGGCTACCTCAGTTAGAAAGCTATGATTTTTATAGCCATGAACTAGACTTTGTAACTGAATTTCCCCCTACATTTCTTTCAATCAAAATGCCTCCTGTTGGCATTTTAGACTTTGCTTGAAGAAGGAAGCCGTTGCTCCTGATGGCTACTCAACAGCAACATGACCCATCATCTTCCCCCTGCAGCACCAGGCTCCTGAAATAGCCAATAGATTTCCTGCTAGTTGTCATGCGTAATTGTTACAATTAGATACAGAGCTATTAAGGGAAAGGGCACGCTAAAGCTCTTAGAGCAAAAAAACCCCACTAATTCATTCTTCTGCAAGGTATAGTATTAATCAGAGAACATGGAAACTCCTGTGCAGACACTGTTTGAGGTCCTGCATTTACCCCTGTCTTAACTTCTGCAAGATGCTGGGTTTTTTCTCTATTGCCTCTTTTCACTGATTATCTCATTATCCAAAAAATTAAAGTTCAATTACAGCAATTGTTATAATCTTCCTGAAAGCTACAGCAGGAAAGAAATGAGGGCAGAAAAGCATGCCTTTGTCAGACTGACTACTAGACTCTCCATTTTGGTGGTTATCAACTGCTTAAGTAATATTCCCATTAGACTCCCTTTAGACTCTCTCAAAGCACGAAATCATATTGTTATCTGATAGGTGATATCAGATAACACACTTTTGTTTTAAGCTAGTGCCAATGCCATCTACCTCCCACCCATAAAGGTACAGCTTATGTGCTGATGTCACACACAGCTTCCATGAATTAGTGATAAGAGACACCAACAGGAAAAGGTAATTCAATTTCAGAAGTGCTCATTTGTAGAGATTCCATATTATATCACACATGGAAGTATTCTGTCTTCCAGCTATGATTGCATGAAGTTTGTAGTTGATAAATGCATTCACTGAAGTATGATTCTCCCACAAAATTAACTATTAATGAATAGTAATTGTTCATCTCATTCAATGGTGGGTTTTGTTACTGCTGAGCCTTTGCACTCATATTTATAAAGTATTAAGCATTAGACTATCACGCTTTACAGGGTTTATTTTAAGTGCTCTTATCATAGACAGTATAGTCAAAACCAGTCTTTTCTGGTCTTTTCAGGTTCTGAAATAGGAGCAGTTCTATGCATCTTTTCTTAATTAAATTGATTCTATATTGCCAATGAATCAACTAATATTCCTGGGAATATTCATGCCTCCATCAAGGGACCATGTGCTGTGAACAATGATATCAAATTGCATTAAGAATGGAATAAGTTGTTCCCTATATTGTCAATGAAAAGAACATCTAGAAAGGTTAAATTGCTTAAAGTGATCTTGGTTATGTTATTAAGGTAAATTTCTGATGAATGGGCTGGGGAGCATTATGTCAAAAAGACTTAATCTCGCTAAAGACTTCCTTGACTGAGAAATAGGGTAGAAGGAACAGAAATCATCCTACAGGTATAGCAACTCAAACTATTTAAATTGGAAATACTTTTTCTGTACTTGTAAAAGCCACCTTTTTTGTCATACATTTTTAGTTTCAGCAAACTTATCTTTTTCCTGGCAAAACTCTGTTCTAGACCCTGGATCCAATGGATGCATATGGAGCCCTTGTCACTCAAACCCTTTCAGATGCCAGCTGCATGTGTCTCTGGCTATCTGTGCACCATGAGGGGATGTGTGATTTTACAGGCTTTACATGTTATAGCTCTGTCCTGTTTTGAGGTAAAATAAGGTAAATTTTCTACTTTGTAACTTCACTTTTCAGCTAGGCCTCTTCTGTCTGACTGAACTCTGAAATTAACTGCACATTGTTCAGACACTGTTCGCTCCCAGACTGATTATACCAGGGAATGGTATGCAAGAAGCTCTTATTTTCATTATTCACTATGGTGATCAAGGTCAGAAAGTTTGTCATCTACCCTACCGGGGGGGGCTGGAAATGGAAAGATGTAGAGAAGTCCCAGCTGCAAGGAGGAGCGGACAGGACAGGTGACCCAAAATTGACCAACAGGAGTATTCCATCCCATCTGCCCCATGCTCAGTATAAAAGCTGAGGGATCGAAGGGTCAGGCCTCTTGCTCTTCTCTTTTCCTGCTTCGCTCTTTCTTCGATGGCCAACATCTAGGAAAGACTCTGCCTTTGACCCTGATCCGAGCACTCCCGAATCCAGATCCGGCATCCAGCTCCTGACTGAACTGGCCCCAGCCTGGGACTCTCCCTGCACCTACTGGGGACGTGATCATCATCCCGGGAGCTTGATACTGTTTTGTAAACCTTGTATACCTTTTTATCTTTTCCTTTTAATTTTATCTATTATTTCATTATCTATTAAAGTAGTTTGGAATTCTTCTAAACTCACAAATCTCCTCATTCCTTCCTCTCCTCTCTTCTGAGAGAGGAGGGGGGTCCTTTTGGGCCTAATCCAGGACAAGCTCACTCTATAGCTTCAGACCAGTTTCAGCACAGCCTGGCAACCTCCTAAGCCATTGAGATGCCAGCATGAGCTCAACTGTTATCCAAATTACCCAGATCACACTGAGCTTAAACAGATTTACACATGCTGTGCATCCTCTTTTGATATGTCTGAGGATACACCTCCCCTCTTCATATCACACTTGGGGGTAGTGGGAGGGCTGGGGTGGTAAATAATGAATGAATTCTTGCAATTACAAAAAGTACTGCTTTCAAAAGAACCCCAGGAAGCTGCTTTGTAAGGATGCCACATTTCCTCCTGCTTTTAGTGGATACTTTTATTATTAAGAGTAGGCATCTTAACTGCAAGTGAGTGTGATTTTATTATTTCACTTTCCTCTCTGTATTTGAAGCATGGTACATCAGTTTTGAGCAGCTGGTCACATTCAAACTTTCTTTTCCACTTCCATCACAACTTCTGGAAATACCAGTGGGCCATGCTGGAAATGTACTGGTTACCAAGCAAAGTTCTATGTACAGTTATTAAAGATGTGAAGATATAATAAAATTACTCTAAAATTCATGCACTTTGAGGGTATCTGCAACTGCACTGCAGTTCATTTTGACCAAAATTGCTTTATAAACATTAATTAAATCACAAACTCTGCTGATAAAGCAGCACATTCTGAGCTCTGGAGAGCTACCATCATACATACTGATATAATTTTAATGTCATTTTACTTAACCTGAATTATATTTTTAAATTATATAATATAAATTAATATTTATAGTTCTTATGTATGTATTACCATAAAAAAATAAATACTAAGTATATAATTTATATAAATTCCGTATAATTATTGGATGCAGCACTCAGCAATGTAGCAGCTATTCAGCTATCAGTCCTACATAATAACAATTCCTCCAATTTTGAGAATAACATATCCAATACACTTTAAATTTAAAAAGTTCCCTCATGTACATAGTGTAGAATATTGTGAAGGTGTATTTTAAACTCAAATCTGCTTGTATGTATTTTCTGGTAGATTTTGATATTATGTTTGCCTGGAAATCAGGGAAATAAGTTTTAGCATTATATTTACAGTTATAGTTGCAGAATTTTGGCATAAAATTGCTATGAAATGGAATATTGTTTAAATATTTATATTTAGGAATTTTCCAAGATAACTATAATTAAGAAACTGATACTGTTTTCAAAGCCTATCCTGTGCAATTTGGACCCTTTTAATACCACACACTGGTGCAAATGATGTATAGCTTTTCTGGTTCAGTCTAGCCACTGCACAAGAAAAGCACATGAGAAAAATCAAGATCTTTGTGATTTCTGTGCTCAAAAATCTCCATTTTATAGGAGAGCTATGGAAGAGTACTGCAATATTTTGATTTTTTTTGAATTTGAGAGTACTTCTGGAGCTTAGTATTTTCATGTCCCTCAAGTACCTATCACATGCTAGAAAAAGAAGGTTTTAAATTGCTGTAGTTGTGGACCTGCATACCTATTTTCACCATGTTCCAAACAAACAAGGTAGTCTGGAGAGAGTACAAGCTGGTAGAAGCCAGCTAGCAGCTGGGCTGTCTTGGTGCCTCAGCAAGCTACAAATTCAGATGAGAGTCTTCCCTGAACATGCAAATACATTGTAACTGTGAAATAAGCAAACATATACAAACCTGTAATAACTGCATATGTAGAATCAAGGAATTAAATATCATTTATCATTTTATTATTAAAGCTATCACACAGAATGCCATGACTTTTAATTTCTTTTTTGTTGTTGTTACAACATCTCTTCTGCCCTGGAAAGAATTTCTACCTCTAAGGAGTTAACATCTATATTAATAATATTAATTACTATTATGCCTGTTTACCATATTTTAGAGCACACACAAAAAGCCTCACTGTTCATCATTTCAAACTTTGAAGTGGCCACACCAAGTTCCCAGGAAAGCCACATTTTGCAGATGCCACTTTTCTCATTGTCCTAGGTTAGGCCCAAAAGGCCACTCTGAATTACAGATGGACCTCCCTCCTGTCTCAAAAGACAGAAGAGGAGAGGAAGGAATAAAGAGAATTATGAGTTTAGAAAAATTATCAACTACTTTAATAGATAATGAAATAATAAATAAAATGTAAAAGACAAAGATAAAAAGGTATACAATGTACACAAAACAGTATCAAGCTCCCAGGATGACAATCACATCCCCAGCAGACACAGGGAAGGTCCCAGACTGAGTTCAGCGACAGTCAGGAGCTGGATGCTGGATCTGGGTTCAGGAGTACTCAGATTGGGATCAAAGCCAGATGAAGAGACAGAGTTTTTCCTGGACATTGGCCATCAATAAAAAAGAGCTAACACTTTGATCCCTCAGCTTTCATACTGGGCATGGGGCAGATACGATACTCCTGTTGGTCAATTTTGTATCACCTGCTCTATCTGCTCCTCCTTGCAGGTAGGACCCCTCTACATCTTTCTGCTTCCAACCCTGGTGGAGCAAATGATGAATTTGCTGACCTTGATTACCATAGTGATAGATGAAGATAAGAGCCTCTTGCATACCATTCCTTGGTATAATCAGGTCTTATCAGTCTGAGATCAAAGAATTTCTGAACAATAAACTGCTAATTTCAGAGTTCAGTCAGACAGAAGTTGCCTAGCTGAAAAGTGAAGTTAAAAACTAGGAAATTTGCTTCAAACCAGGACACACATATTCAATCATTCAAGTACCAAAGAGCTGACTTAAAACTGTATATAAGTGAACAGTCAATTAGGTTTTACTAAATGCTCAGGTTTTACTAAGGTCAAAGCAATTAATTTTCATGTTCTTTCATCACTGACAGTGAATTTACGTCTAAAAGTCCCTCTCTTTCTGTGCCTGAGTGCAAACAGACGAGTACTACAACACTCCACCCTCTATGCACAACTGCTGGCTACAGCTGGCTTATAGCAAATGCCCTTAAATGTAGCCATTGTTTTACTTTTCACCAAATTGCCCTAGCAATGAACACTTATAGGTGAATATAGTATTTCAGCTGCAACCAATTTAACTAGTCATGTTTAATAACTAGGAAGCATGCTCCTCAGACACAGGGACAGTAGGTCTCACAATTGGATGTAATGCCAGCAATGCAAACCAACTTTTTTACTCGGAACAGAGAAAGCTTTGTTGTTTTGGTGGTGTTTTGTTTTGTTATTTTTTAATCTAGCTACAGTCTAGTCTGTATCGCTTTCTAGAACACTTGTGACAAAAGCTCTGTTTTACCTTCAATTTGAAAGTTAGGCACACGCAGCAAGGGAGAGGCAAAGAGATGTCTGTGCAGTATGAGGCCAGCATGGGGCCAGTTCCAACACCAATAAATGGCTTTTATTTCTGCTAACACAGTAATGTGTAAATTCCTTCCCCAACCCTTCCATGCCCTGTTGTTCCCTAGCCAAGTAAATACAAGTGCAAAATGGTGAAGGGAAGGAGAAAATAAAAGCTAGGCATAACTTTGCACATTTGTTACATTGCTGTAATAATAATAAAAAACCCTGACATCATTGTATTCTCTCACAACGTATGCATTGTTAAATAAATGCTAAGATGAATATGCAGGGCTTTGAAATTTATTTACTTAAACTGCTACCTTTGTTTTGCCTTTCTGTCCTTCTTTTATTCCTTCTTTGTGCTTCATTTTAGAATATGTTGTATGTGTCTACCTAAAACTAAGGAAGCATCACTTTTTCAAAGGAAAATCATTAGGTACTGAAATCCCAGTCTGTTTTAGATTTGAAGCCAAAGAGGCAACACAGCTGCCAAATGTTTGTAATATAGAATACTTTCATTTCAATTTTGTAAATAGTTAGTAGAGTAGTATCTTGACTGGCAGATAACTTTTTGGCTGAGGGAAAGTTTGCTAAAAGAATAACATCTTCACAGTGAGTACAAACATGATGAAGACTCCAGGGAAAAACATTGGGCCGGTGAAATCAAAGAGAAATTGATGAATGTTGTGACATTTCTTTCTCAAAAATGGTAAAGGAAAAATAAAATAAATTATCAAAAGAAGTTTTGATCTTGCGTCTCAGAATAGATTTGAATATTGCTATTTGATAGAAAATGTTTAAGGCTTATATAAAGTCTTAGTCCTCAACATTTGACCTAAACAAGCAAAAAATATATATTCACAAGAAGATCAATTGATCAATTGAGTCATTTTTGAGTCAAAAAGAAAGAAATGGAAACTCGCCATCTTGTTTCAGCCTGAGAAATAGGTTGTTTTCATTTGTGGAAGCTTTCTTATCAGATCTTCCTCCCCACACCTAACTGTAATGATAAAAGTATCAAAGAAGAGAATCTACAGTATGATCTGGTTGACAGAGCTTTTCACACATAAGGTTCACATTGCAGATCAACAAACTTGCATATAACTTGATTCTAACAGGAGTATATTAGCATTTGAATTATCCATACTTTTAATTTAAAACTTTTTAAGTATTCCATTTCTTTGAAGAATTATAGCAGCAACTGTAACCACATCAAGAAAATCTTGATTTCACAACTTTGAATTAGTTTCCTAAATATTTTCTTTATCAGATTTTGCCTCTTTCCCTCCTTTGTTTTGCAATCAACAAGTAATAGACAGAAAATCAGTAAATGCCATGTGGCATTTTTTTCCAGAAAGAAAAGTCTCTAGCTGCAGTGCACCATTCAAACATGCTCTGCTGGAGCTGAAATAAATGCCGTTGATGCCACTACATGACTGTTGATAGAAATGTATTAGAGGAGATGGCACATTTGCCAGAAGCAAATTCTAGTTTTCTTCAGGCAGCCACCTGTGCTCCACAATGTGTGAAATTTTCCACCAAGAGTGTGGTAAAAACAGTCCCCCTTGTTTCAACTTACTAAATAGTTTTCAGTTTTTTAAAAGATGAGCAGACATGTTGTTTACATGAGTTATTGGTGCACTTGGCTAGGCTAAGAGTTGGATTTGATCTTTAAGATCCTTTCAATCTAGTGATTCTAGATGACCAAGTTTCATACACTACCTATGTTTCCATCAATTTCCTCTGCACTCTCTTAATTGTTTTACCATGGTATCTTTAAAAAATTCAGTAACCAAGAATTATTCCTGAAAACTGATCTTTTCAGTCATTTGTGGAGGTTACTAAATACTTTCTTGCTTATGTTGCTCCTCCTTGAAGATACATTTACTATGAAGGCACACATTGCTGTTATGGATATAAAAGTTATCTTCAAGTATAATAGCATAGAAACTAGAAGAGTTTGCCAATCCTTAACAAAGTCCTGCCTCAGTTAATTTATGTCAAGAAACATCATGATAACACACTCTGCTGTGACAAAATTATTTCAGACTATTAAAAGCCTCCTTTTTAGTAATGCAGATATAAGCAGAACAGCTGATGTAGCATTACCTTGATAAAACCTGCTAGTCCTTTTTTCTATAATAACACTTAATACATCCCCCTGCAAGCTACATGTATGAACATGGCATACTCATGACTGCAATACAATTGCTTAACATCTTAAATCCACTGCAGATCTGATAAGCACTGGACTCCAAAGAGCATTCATCCATTTGCAATGTACTTTTTACACAGTTCAGCTAGAGGGTTTTATTTCCTTATGCATTTTTATGCATTTCCCTGTATAGCAAACTCTCTTCTATTATTTTCACCTTGAATACACACATATGTTTGTAATATTACAACAAAAAACAGCATAGAGGACATTTTACTGAGAATTTTCTGAACTTCTCCATGTGGGGAAAAAAAATCCTCCTCCTCTCCCATGTTATTTCCTGTAAGGAAGAGAGATTGATTTCTAAAGTCAGTGATTAAGGCTCATTTGATCTGAGGCAAATGTTACCATGATGATACAGAGGGATGAAAGTCAGACCTGCAACTGAGCTGATACCAGCTGCCCCCTCACAAAACTGTAGCAGATCCTCAAGAAATTCTTCACCATGTCTGGATTTCTCCAACAACTTTCAGTTACTGACCAGGCTCATGAGGCTGTGTCGTGAGCAGCACTGAGAGAAAGAAATCTCTGGTGAAGAGAAAGGGAGGACTAGATGATACGTCATCCTTGTCATATGCACACCTTGATGTTTGTTGACTTCCCCCTTAACACATTTTTTCTGTGAATCACTTTCCATTTGTATTTCAAAATCAGTAGTCAGCATACTCACCAACTCCCAATGAAAAATATTTCTTAAGATCCCTAGGGCAAGGGGGACATGGAGAGAGCTCAGTTCTCTGGAGACAATCCAGTGAAAGGTCATGAAGATGAACAAGATAAGAGCTTGGAGCCTTCTTATGAGGATAAGCTTAGAGGGCTGGGGTTACTGAAAAGAAGGTGGTAGTACAAATCAGAGTGGAAGAGGGAGAGTGGTTGGGAGCAAAGAAGCTTCATTCAATGTACTATAAGGTTGGTAGCCCTGGAATCAATAAAGCATGACTGTTCTACTAACACTTGCAGTTTTCAAGGGAATTTGATAAGGAGAATCAAACTTCAGAGATTTAGGCATCAATCACAGTACAAGACTAGATGTACTTTCTTTGAAGATACTATTGTCTGATCCGAAGTAGAAGTGCACAGGATCTCAGAAAGTAATTTTGAAAAGCTGCTGGGGACCCAGTTCTGAAATCTTTATGAATAGTTGATCTCCAGCTCAACTACCATTGTAATTTAAACTTGCTAGATATGAATGCTGTGGAGAATGAGACATTCCCTTGTGTAAGCAAGTCATGTACCCATGAAAAGAGTCTTAAAGTCAGAGCTTATCTTACGATTGTCAACTTAAGAACTATTCTATTCTGCTTTTTAATGTTGAAAATAATACAAAACTGTTAAAGGAGCAGAGAGCTTTAGAAAATAAAGATAAATAAAATCAGAAAACGAACAAAAAAGTACAGGAAAGAAGAGCAGACAAAAATATAATTTAAAAATTAAAAAATGAAAGAAAATAGAAAAACTCACATTTGCCATGGTGGGCAGAGGTATCCATCAAAAACATATGATAGGCAGATGTGACACTATCCTCTTTCCAAAATCATACTGGTTGCAATGTCCTTTATACTGCTTTAGACCAGCCAGACAAATGGGCTATTAACTGCAGCATTTCTGAAGAGGACTGTAAAGTTATTTCCTATCCATCTGGATGGGGTGAGGGGACCCTTCCAAAGTTCTGTTTCTGCTCTTTAATCCAACTGCATGAATTTTTCAAGCCTCCTGAGGAGGCTCTGTGTGAGAAACATTAGGGCAACAGAAGAGCGGGGAACAGGACTACCTCTTCTAGTGACAGATTGATGGCTTTACCATTTTCTAGTTTGATCTTTGTCCCATCATTCAGACATTTCTACTTGCCATCCAAACAAATAGCATACATTCTCAGTAGTTGGGAAGAAGATGTCGCATCCATAATTCTCACTGCACGCTGATACTTCTAGGTCAACGCCTTCGCAGAATGCCAGAAGATGTATGGAGCACAATTGGAGGAAAGAAGGCTCTATCAAAAAGGGACTGAAAATAGTGAGCCTGTACATGACTTAAGTTCCCTTGAAGATGGTATAGTCATCATTCAAGATCGGGAGTGACATATTGGGAAATGGTGATATTGAGCAGGTTGCCAAAGTTGTCTGCTGCAATGGTGGTGAGCTGTTAGCAATTGCCTCTGCTTCCTGGGTTTCCATAGGCCCCAGGGCAGATGCCTACAACTTTTCATTCTATTGTTCTACCACTATTATGGGTAAAACAAGACAAATCAAATGTCCCAAAGACATCTAGTCCCCATGCCACAGAGTACAAAGCTCTTTTTCAGTTCTAGAGAAAAGTTTACTCTGAAGTAATTCTTCTGAAAAGTGTGTTTGTTTTGGAACAGTGTGTTTCAATGATGTTCCTTTTCCCCGAAAATATTCTCACAAATTTTTTTGTGCTACTCTAATTGCAGCTAAAATACTCAACCACCTGTTATACACACTGCATGTCTGGAATATTTATGTGAGGAATTAATTCAGCTGCTTTTCCTGTAGTGGTTTGGAATCCATCAAAAGTCCTAAATCATCTCTGAAACGCAGCCACACAGGGCACCAATGTTCAAGTGTCTGGCCTTCTGGGTTGACATGCTTTGCAACCCTCACACACCATCTGGCTCTTTCCACATAAATTCTTTAAACTGGGGAAGAGGAACTCTCGTACTCTTGCAAAACAAGGTGCTGGAGGAAGTAACCCAAAAGATTGAGCCAGAATAAAATGCTGCTCCATTTTTTCCTAAATGCTCTGTTTACCAGGAAAACAGGAAGAGCAATGATTATGTGTCATTGCTGGTGTCAAAGCTGATACACAACACACCACAGAGGTCAGTTTACATGAGTCAAATCAGACCTTTACAGATCTCAAGCAATATTAATAAATGAATAGTAGCATCCAGCTACCTTTAGTCACGTTTTCAAGATTTTCTATACTACTGTGACAACATATTGCTTCCTTGTTCTCCTGGGGTTTTTTTGTTTGGTTGTTTCTTTCTGTTTTCCCTTTTTCATTATGACAGGTGACAATAAGAAGAGCTAGGAGCACAGCCAGAACACAATACCCCTATGTCTCTGACAGGCAGGGAGAAGAGAATGGTGTTTGAAAGCAGGTGTGAAGACAGAAATAAATGCTTCCCCAGTGATATTTCTGTGCACATTATCAAATCTTCCCCAGTGTATGCACAAATGCCATAAAATCTCATCCACATCTGTAGAGAAGTGAGTCTTGTTTTCAGCATGCCAATTTACACTGGCTGAACAAAGTGAAAGATAGTCACTGTCATGAAGAATATGATTTAAACAAAACTTTCTTGCCTTTGGAGGATTTTCCCTATTAATCCATCATTTCACTTGTGCCATGACTGTAAACAACTGATTTAATAGAATTTATTCTTAAATATCCTTACATGTTAGGGGCAGGGGGAAACATGGAAATGTATAGAAAGCCTTGTTTCTCTGGCACAGTAGAGACAAATAGCTGGTTAAAGAGTCTTTATTAAGATATGTCACAATAGGGAATCCTACGTCTGTGCACCTGTGTCGCTTCTGCAAACAATTGCACTTACAACTGAGAAAACACTGCATTATTTAGGTCTTATTAGACATATCACCAAATGCCTCGGGTCCTTTCCTCCCCACATCTTTCCCATTGCTTTTACTGAACCAAGAAGCTGAATGGCTCCTTCAGTTAAGTCTGAATGTTCATTTATTTCCATTCATTTTATGAACATGTTTCTTTCTAGTTTAAAAAATATTAGCATCCATTAACTATTTTTAGTGTAAACTGTTTTGTTCAATTCCTTTTTTCCTTCTTTTTTCTCTTGCATAATAATTGCATCAAACTGATTAATACCTCTCTCATTAGGCTATTCCAAGGAAGCATGTAAGAAATTACAACATGCAGGGAAACCCACTACCTGATTTCTTTGGGATAGGGGACCACACAATTCACATGGGCACAATTTCTCCTTCTGACCAAACTGAAACAGGTGTTTCACAGTGATTTCACAAGCTAAATCCTTCTGGGTATAAAAAGTCAGCAACCATTGCAAATCCACCCATCTGGTACTGTGGTGTTTCAATAGCAGCTTGCTTGTAGCAACTGTGTTAGATCTCAAAAAAGATGTTATCCAAAGGGGAATTTTTCAGAAAGCCATTACAGTCTTTTACAGACTGTTTCTGCAATGGTCTGCATATATATGATTGTGCCTGTGGATGCATAAGAATATATAAGAACTTCAAATCCATAAAATCTATTGATGTGAAAATCTGTTTATCATAAAGCCTCAAGCAGTCAATGTCAATTAAATCTTCTCTGCAATAATAACAGACACACCATAATTTTGACTTATTGAACAACTACATACAGTTATTATATTCTTTCTTTTCATTTAAGCATTAACACTTGAAGATGTTTAATACATGTTTATTGCTAGTATATCATCTTAACTGACACTCCTCCTAGCACAATTTCTTAAGATTTGAAGGCTGTCATGGGGGAAAATTGATATGACACTTTCCAGCAGTGAATGAAGATTGAAAGTAGCAGGAAGGGTGGGATCTTAGCACCACACTTTCAGTTCCACATTCATATTTTTCTGCTGGTTTTCACTAGCTCTTGTCTCCCTTTAGAGTGTTTAGTCTTAAATGTAACTTCACTGAAAACAATATTTTGTTTTCTTTTTTATAAAAATATTAGAGAAAAAAAATGTTCCACACAGACTGAAAACATAGAGCTCTCTCTGCTCAGTAGACTACAAATCATCCCTGATCTAAACACAGCTCCTTAAGACAGAAGCTGTGCAGGCTTCACCAAAGATTAACATGGCCTGACTGGATAGGAATAGAAGGAATAACACTGTACACATAGAATAACCATGTCAGGACCACACTTACTAAAATATCCTTTTCAAAGCTTTTATTAAGATAGCTTTTATGTTCTACTGCTATCAAATTTCAAGTGTTTTTCACTTTTAGAATAAAAAAAGTATGTCTTCCTCTGGAGCTGAATTGCATTTTAGAGCTGGATTTCAGCCCTCCAGATAGGACAATTACAAGTATCTTACTCATTCAATCATACTTTAATTAAAGCCATGACTAAAGATATTTAACAATTTGTGTTGAACACGAACCTTTGTAATTTCTGAAAAATCTCTCTTGATTGAAGGACAGGCCTACTTATTACCCACACAATGTTATAACATTTAATACACTAAATTGGTGACTGTGTACAATCATCAGTGAGCCTTATATTTTGTAGAAGAGCAGGGGACTTTTGTTTACAGCATTTATATTAGATACTGCAGGAGAGTGATTCTCAAAGAGTACTTTTCTACCACTAACATGCATGCAGATTTTTGCAAGCAGCAAGACATGACTATTGGATGACTATGACTTCTCACTGTTTCGATTGTATTTCAGTAGGGTTTCTCAATTAGACAGAAACATGTCTTCCAAAAAAGAAAAAAAATAATTTATAAAATGCAGTGTAACTGTAGTATACTAGATTTTTCTTATTCCCTCACCCACAATGACAGTTTTACTAACACTCCTTTCTGTAGCTTTCACAGTGTAGTTCGTTTCACTATAAGCTCTCAGGGATAGGAACAATTCATATTAGTGCTCTGTAGGAACCCAAGCACACTCTTCAGAGGCCAGCTGCCTCTCCTGTCATGGGAGATAATTGGTATGTCCTATTGTACTGTGATTATTCTGTTCTACAAACTTCTATTTGTACATTTTATAGGCAAAAAACCTTAGGTTTGGGTATTTCTCTGAGTCACATGTATTTCTGTTCAGCTGGATCTCATTCCACATGAAAATTCTAAGCTTTTTAAAAATTAATTTAAAAATTGATATTGGAGTCCAATTTCAAATTGTGTATTTCCTAGATTCAGATTTAGTCAATCTCTCAGTCACAATTAGTACATTCTATTACTCTATCATTCTGTTGCTGTTATACTGAGTAGGATACTACTTACAAATAATGGTAAAAGACAGCTGCAATACCAGTTTTAAATGGCCTATTTGATAAGTCTTTCAAATAAATGAGCTTATAGAGTTGCAGAGAAAGGGAGAATGGCAGCAAAATATAAAGGAAACAGTGTATCTGAAAATTAAGACTAATTCTTATAAATGATGTGAATGAAGTAAATGGAAAGGGCACTCAAGAGGGACTGCAGCAACAAAACAGAGCAACTAATGGTTGGTCCAGAATCATAGAATCATAGAATTGTTTGGGTTGGAAGGGAACTTAAAGATCATTGAGATCCAACTCCCCTGCCATAGGCAGGGACACCTCCCACTAGATCAGGCTGCTCAGTGCCATGTCCAGCCTGGTCTTGAACACCTCCAGAGAGGGGGCATCCCCAACCTCTCTGGGCAACCTGTTCCAGGGCTTCACCACCCTCCCTGTAAAGAATTTCTTTCTTATGTCAAGTCTAAATCTACCCCCTTCCAGTTTACATCCAGTGTTTCTGGTCCTCCCATCCGTTATCATATTAAAAAGTCCTTCCCCTGCCTTTCCGTAGGACCCCCTCAGGTACTGATAAGTTACTGTAAGGACACCTCCAGGCTGAACAACGCCAACTCCTTCTTGCCTGTGAAAATGTGCAGGAACTGCAGAGTGCATCATTTTAACACCTGCTTGGCCTTTGCCAAGACATCTCCAGTAGCAATCCAATTTCTCAGTTATTAACAATGTAAAATGCTGTCTGGCTTCTCTTTGTAATTAAGGGCATGTGTATACAGCAGTGCAGCAACCTGAGAGTTCAGAGTAGAAGATGGTGATTGCAGCAGACAAAATGAATGCTGACAGAGAACAGGGAAAATAGGACAATAGCCCTTCCTAAGTCAATCTCATTACAAATCATACTTCCTACTTAAGATTCAGAAAATCTTGAGAAATAGATTACTTAGTTGTTTTACACTTGAAAACGTTCACATTCTCATTTCTCATTTTCATATTCAGGTAACACAGGAAAGGCACTTCAGAGATTGGAAACAATGAAAAAGCTTCACATCCCATTAGCAATCATTGACAATTGTACTGTGTGTCCTGAACACAGTTTCAATCAATGTTGATACCTCCTGACAGGCCGTGGCACAGCCAGTGCTCATTCTTCCAGCAGGCAACAAAATATTGGCAGGCGTTCCACAAAGTGTCAACAAAAGCTACCCTATTTTTCCTATATTTAAATGGTTTACTTCATTGAATGCATCTTGAGGCTACCTTCCAAATTTTTAGAGGAAAAAGGCCAATGTATTCCATCATTTCATAAATATTTATTTTAATGCCAAGGTATAAATCATGGTTGTCTAGCTGGAATCAATAATTGAGTTCAAATTCTCATTATTCCATGCAGGAAATTTAAATTTTGCTACAAAAATAAAACTAAAAAATAAGTGAGCTCTTGTAATGCAATGCAGACTTCTGTGCTGACAGGGTTAAGCTTCAGTAATTTTTTTGTATTACATGGCATTGAGATTTGAGAATTCCTTTGTTCTGCTTCTCTCTCTGCTACAGGGAGAGAAGAGACACATCAGACAGCAGACCAGGACTGCTTTGCCAGTGCTTTCAGTTCACCTCTGTGATATTTTGGCTAGAGTGAGACTGCCAAGTGATTAGCTTGCTGAAAAACTACAATCTGCTCAGAGGTGAGGGTAGTGAAATACTGGAACAGGGTGCTCAGACAGGTTGTGGACGCCCCCTCTCTTGGAGGTGTTTAGGGCCACACTGAATAAGGCACTGAGCAGTTCTCAGCCATCACAGAGTTCAGTCTGGTACTTTCACAGTGCCTGCCAGTGATGTGATTGTCACCCTGCGAGCTCAATATGGTTTTGTATATGCTGCATATATTTTATTATTTTCTTATTAATATTATATTTTCTTTTTCTACCCATAAGTTTTCTCTTCCTCTCATTCTCTTTCTTCTCCTCTGAGGGGAGATGCCTTTCCTTCTCTGAAAGGGAGACAGGTAAAACAGAATGTTTACCACTAATTTTATGCCTAGCCCAGCACACATAACACCACTTTCCTAAGTTGCTGCTGGAGAGCATAACAAATGGCTGTTTTCTACAGCAGTAAGGTTGAACTAATCAGTTCATAAAGAAAAAGTGGATGCATGGGACTTTCTAGTAGATGTACTAATCAGAGGCAGAAAAGACTCAGCTTTTGATTGGAAAAAAGGCTTTTATAATAACTCTTTTTTCAGATTAAGTAGTTGAGATACCAATGTCAAAACAGTGACAACTGTGCTCATTAAGTAAAAATATGCCTCAGAATAGATTGTGTGCAGAGTGAAGACCATATCCAAAAGTCTTTCAGAAAGACACTAATACTTCACAATAACTTTCTGTACAGCAGAGATTGGATTCCAAGTAGCCTCTACCCAGTTGCTTCTTTACTTCTTCAACATATTATGGTCTTGTGATACCTGAGATAGCCAACATGAGCTGGCTTTGTGTCATGCATTAACAAGGTAAATCAATAATTTGGTGGAAGAGAACATAGAATAACAAACTGGCAGTGTCTGTGCAAAGAGTTTTAAACTTTAAAGAGTTTTAAACTTTAAAGAGTTTTAAAGAAAAGTCAGGATTGGTAATAGTTTCCATTGATATTATCTTTCAAACTACAGTGCATGAAACCCACTCTGGTTTTGTAAACACTTTATGGATCAAGCGTTTACAACTTCCAGCTCCTGTGCTACTAAGTGTTTAATTAATTTATATATTCATCTGAGAAGACAATTCTCTCTTCATTAAGAAATACCGAAGGTCAAATTACCCAGCATCACAGCTGGCTGTTAAGGCAACTCTAGCCTGTATTCAACTGTTGGTAGAGACAAACATATCCAACAGAATAACTATACCAGTTGCTGGTGGATTTTTTTCTCTTCCTCCTGATTGTCATTGACACGGAACATGTAAGAACCAAGTATTTTACTGGAGACCAAAATGTGCCTAAATTGCACACAGAAATAGAACAATATTATAATAGTACACACGCAGTTCTTGAAATTAGGAGCAAAGAAGTTGCTTTGACCCTATTCTTGATGTACAACCTGAGGGACCTAAAAAGAGAATACTCATGTAAGATGTACAGTGAAGAGAAGGCTACTACCCTAAAATGGTTTCACACCACACCTTCCCAATAGGACATGCAGTTGGGAGGCATCAACCTAAAGTGTGGGATGATCTTGCATTCTCTCCAAATGGATCAGTAATACTGGCAAGTGACAGTTCATCCATTAACCTGTAAAAACCTATTCCTGACTGCTCAAGATATCACAAAGATTTTCTCTAAATAAAGGAATTCTTTTGTTAAATTTGACAGTTATGAAAAGCACATAATATAAAAACACTGAATTGCTTTTTCACAACTCAGGGGGTTCTGGTACAGTGGGAACAGTTTTGAATACAAATGTGCAATAAACTGCCAATTATGAAAAGAATCCAATTAGCTTGTTCTTGAACACTGAATATTTTGCTTGCATAAATATTCTTTATTATATACTTGAAGAATGGAGGAAAGGTAATTGTGGAAATCATGGGAGGCAGGATTTTTTTACCCTCAAAAGCAGAAGAAAAGCCAAAAAACTTTGGGATAGGATTGGCTTTATGTTGGGGTGGAAACAAAAAGCAAAAGTGAAATTATAACTGTAAGACAATAAGTACAAGTGTTATCAAGAACTACAAAACAAGCCAAAGTTACAGCACAAATACACTATTTAGTGACTGTAAAGTCTATTTTCATATCAGAAAAGACTCAAGAGTTTTAAATCAGGTTTAAGTTGACAGTGAAATGCAACTCACTGCTGCTTTTTGGTGGACCTGCAGGATCAGGAACAGAAGTGGCATCCTTTTCCACATGTTGAATTTCATATTTTTCCTCAAGATGCGTTCCTTGTGAGATGAAAGCCACAGCATTATGAAAAGCTACTTTGAATATTCTCTTTTAGTGATGCATGAATTTGCATGCACACCATATAACTCTTTTTCTCTTGTAGCTTACCCTCAGTATACCTCCATCAACTAACAACTGTGAATGAATATGTACTACCTTTAGATGAACAAAGCTAGCAGAGGTTATGATAATGAGCTTGGAAACAACTGGTGGGATGGAACTAGTGCACTGTAGCAGCACCTCTGGGGCCCTGGTAGATCCTTCTGTTCCCTGGAAGGAGGGGAAAGATGCTGGCTTGAAGAGCTTTCACTTCAGGGGTTGGATGAATGAAATGGACTGAGAGATAATAGCAAGACAATCCTGACAATGTAATAAGCACAGCAGTAGTGTCCACAAGCCACACATTTATTGACAAATGTTTTATAGATTTTTGTGTGATTAATATCAATGGTCTCCACTCAGAGGAGGGCTGGGCTCCCCACCTTAGTTGAAATGGATGTGGGAATTCACAGAGTTCCCATGAAAACACAAAGCCACCCAGACAAAGACACCAGCAGTTTCCAGCTTGCTGTAAACCCTGTGATCTGCTCACTCTGCTTTGCTATGGAATTTCAGAAAAGCTCGAGGAAACAGGAATTTTGAAGAACCTTGACTGCTGGAGAATTGGGCTCTTCCTGGTGCTTCAGATGGGAGACACTGAGATGGAGTGCAACCCGGGCCAGAGAATGGAGCTGCTGTCCTATCCCTGAGCTAAACCACATCCTCAGGGCTGAGCTCATGCAAACTGTACCAACAGCACCTTGAGCTGAAACACAAAGCTAAAACAACGCTCCTGCTTTCCTCCTAATTGTTCCTCCGACCTCAGGCAAACACCCCTCAGGCAAGGAATGGAAACACAAGGCCATCACCCTCCCTCCACTCATCCCNGGGGGAAAATGGGCTAGAAAAGGGTTCATGTGGGGCAGAGGCAGGAGATGGGGGAAAAGAGGGGTATGTGGAACCTGTCTAGAGAAAACTGGGGGGAAAAACTGGAAGGACATGAGTGTTCTCCATGAGGGTGGTGAGACAGTGGAACAGGTTGCCCTGAGATGTGGTGGAGGCCCCATCCCTGGAGACATCCACGGCCAGGTCAGATGAGGCACTGAGCAACTTGATCTAGTGCAGGATGTCCCTGCCTATGGGATATGCCTATCTTTAAGGTCCCTTCCTACCCAAATCATTCTATGACTCTATCTGTCCTCATAATTTCTTGACTCTTAAGACACTGTGATGCAGTGATCTGAAGTGAGTACTCAGCACAGGGATCTGCATGTTTGAAATTGTCCAGAGGAGAGATACAAAATGACCACAGGGATAGAGCATTTCTCCTATGAAGGGCTGAGAGAACTGGGTTTTTTCATTCTGAAGATGAGAAGGCATGAGGGAGATCTTATTGTTGTCTTTCAGTACTTAAGAAATATGGGAACAAACTTTATAGCAGGACATATTTCAACAGGACAAGGGGCAATGGCTCTAAAATAAAAGAGGGTGGATTTAGACTAGATAAAAGGAAGAAATTTTTTACAATGAGGGTGGTAAACACTGAAACAGATTGCCCAGAAAGACGGCAGGTGCCTCATCCCTGGAACCATCTAAAGTCAGGCTGGACAGGTCTCTTGGTAACCTGGTCTACTTGAAGATGTCACTGTTTGTCACAGAAGGGTTTGACTAGATGACTTTTAAAGATCTCTTCCAATCTAAACTATTCTATAACTCTGTGATTCTGTTGTAACTGTCACCTTCATGCTTACTTCATCAGGGAAATAGAGACTTGTTACTTTACTTTCCCATGCTACTGAGCCATCAAGTGCTGAAAATTCAATCGTGCTTGCACAAAATGGGAGTAAAATCACTTAATGGCTTTAAAAAATTAATATTGACAGCTTCAAGAGGAAAAAGGTGTTACAATTTTTATCACAGCTTTAAAAGCCATTCTGTAATTTTTGTCTAACTGAAGCCTCAGATATTCTACCACCTATGTTTTCAGATTTCTATGCTAATCCAATCTCTTTTGGCCTCCAGAGGGACTGGTTAAGCTGAGTAATTTCTTTTAAAACTTAATTAAGTTAACATTAGCAACTGCATAAAACAGTGTGATTACTTAATTTCTTTAAAATATTCATAACGAGGAGCTGATACTTTTGAAATTTGTGATTAAACAGTTAAAGGTGTAGTGTATGGACAAAACATTCAAAATTAGCTTTTAAATTAGTATCGCTAAATCTTAGTGCCTGCCTGGCTCTCCTTTCCATGAAGTAGGAGGGTGCACACAGTGTAAAAGTATTGAGTCAAATTCTGCCCTATATCTGGATAGCTCCTGGAATGACTCATTGTGGTGCACATCAATGCAGCTTTTGACCTGTGAAGTGGAGGAGTGACAAGGAAGCACACTCTGCTGTCAAAAGCAAGCTGAATTTGCAAGGAACAGACTGCCTTTCCTTGTCCCTTGTCATCCTTGCACACAAATTAGTATGGTCATTTCTAATAGTCTATGCAGCCTGCAATGCAGTGAAGCATTCATAATTCAAAACTTCATTGATATGACATTTCAGCATGAGGTAAAATGCAGTAAATCAAAGTTTGCAATAAGAAGCTACACTGAATGGATTAGACTGTTGAAGAGTGAATTTTACTGGTGGTGCTTGACAGGTGAATCTGAAAATAAATCTGCCTCGTAGATCTGCTCAGTAACAGAACAGATATAGTAGTAAAAAGATCATGTTATGAACTCCATGCTGCCATATCCTGCTGGAAAGAAGTGAGAGAAGGTTAAATATGCAGATGGAAGCTTCTATTATATTATTCTGCAGGTAAATTCACAAATGTAGAGACTTGCTAATTAGAGGATTAAGTTAGTGGCTAGCACAGAGGGGGAAATGAAAGCATGAAAGTGATGAGATTGCTGTGGAAAAATAATGGTAAAATAAAAAGCAATTATCAAAATCAATCTGAATTTTCCCTCACACTGAAACAATTCTTTTGCATGCAGAATTTCTAGCTCTTCCAAAATAATTTCCTGACAATCAAGAGTGCCTTAATTATACTTCCTCTTAGCCTGAAGTGTTATAACATGACAGAGGAATTAGAAAAAGGTTTCCAAATTCACTTATTTCTTAAATGTCTTACAGCATTGAAAATTGCAAGGAAAGCAGCACAGGACTCAATAGCAGTGCCAGTAGGATGGTAAACATCGTAAAGGTAACCACAGTTTTAAATTCGAATCAATATTGTCCTGAAGAGAGTGAGGAATTGTTTGAGCAGCCTTATATTTGAAACAGCAAGGGCTCAGATAAGCAAGGAACTGTGGTCTCATCTCTGTATCCTGACTTTTACCTACTTGATCACTGTGCTGACTTTTTTCAAGTCACTCTATCACAGTGATTAAAATCTAAAAAGAGAGACTGGTAAAGATCAGTTCTCTGCTGACCTTTTGTATTCATGTGAAGGCCTGCATTCATTGAAGAAAGAACATAGGCAGCAGCAGCTAGAAGTCTTGTACCCAGCCACTAGACAATACATTTAGATGCTGATCTTCCCCTTGGATTGTGTAAGAGGTAGTTAGGGATTGAGAATACCAGTGCTATACACCACCAAACCATGCACATGGGAAATCACCTGTTTAGACAACACATGTATTGTGCTGCATCTTGAATCTGTACCAGACAGTCACATATTCCAGTTTAAACAGTCATAAGCTCTGTTTTCTTATAACTGGCCATTTGGAGAAGACTTCTGTGTCTTGTGCTGAGATCTGTATTATTTGCCCTGCCATGGACAGAATAACAAGGATTGGTGTGACTTGGAAGACAGTTGCTGTTTTCTTAAAAGTGAATCCTCTAAGTGGCAAAGAAAAAAATAAAATCAGACATAAGCCTAAATAAATACCTTTTATCCACAGTTTTACAACACTCCAACACAGAATATTCCATTTTTTAACCATCAAGCTATTCCTATCAGAATACAAAACACACTCAGGAGACAGGACTAGAATATGAAAACTAAGTTTTTGTCCTTACAGTGGTGGAGATTAGAGCAGTAATGTAAATGGAGTTCTGTTTTAAAGAGGCAGGCAAGAAAACTTTCTGTTCCCATTCATTGTCTAGGGATGTTTTCACCATATAGATTGATGTAGTCTCCATCTCCAAGGAGCTAACCAGACTTTAAATGATTTCACTTCACTGAACACAATTGCAGAACTTCTTTTGATGTTTATTTAGCAGGGTTGATTTCAGTTCTCACTGCTAGGAGAATTATGACGGAAATTAAAATCTCCCATGTCAAAGGAAATCTGAGATCTCTCAAAAACCATGTCACCAATGTTCCTGTCCTACTTCTGTCACAAGGACGTTCAAGTTGCTGTAGACTCTCTTCCCCAAGACCTCCACTTTCTACATTAAAGTCAAATTCTTTTGGGATGGCTGTTGTATCACTCTCACTAGATTTCCTTTTAGCTGTTTTAAGGTGTGTATTTCAGAACTGAAATACTACCATATAGAAGGCTTTCCCTACTAAAATGAAATATTATTGCAAGGATTCATGCTAGCCTTCCTTCCTTTACAAACAGTGTCTGAAATTATGGGAGAGAACAGAAGCTTGTGGAAGCAGCCTTACACTGGGAACTTCAAAGGAAAGGCTACTTTCAGCAAAGGTGCATTTTTAATATAATTGTTATTATTAACATACACTTCACCTTTTTACATTTATAATTATGTTTTCAGATGGAACTGAATTCCATGCAACTTAAATACCATCCAAGTAACGAGATTTGATTGCAACACAAACAAGGGATTGTAAACAGCAATACTTTTGACAACAGAAATAGGCTCATCATAAAACACCCCCTGGGAAGTAAGTAATGTGCAATCACACATAGAGAAAAATGTAATTTATTCGGAATAAATATGCGATGTGTAGGGTTAGTCCTGTAAAAAACAGATTAAGATTGTCAACTAAATTGCACCTTCCTGTGTGCTGCTACCTTGTGACTGATATTTTACAAACTACTGTGTCGCTCAGATGACAAGAAATGAAGAATCAAGAGGTCTATAATTACAGCCCTCAAAACTGAGAGAGTCCTAAAACCTGAAACTTAAATTAGAAAAACCTGGGAAGATTCATGGATTCTGAACCTTTACTGGAAAAAGACATGCAAATACACAGTGCTAGAAAATGAGCTTAAACATGAGTGTCAGTGCAGTAACTGCCTCTAAGTTGCTTCTATAAAGTAGAGGCACGTTCCCAATGTCTTCTGCTCAGAATATCCAGTGGCAGCATCCAACAGGACAGGTCTGCAATACCAGAACAAGCCCTTTCTGCATGATCCTTGATTTTTAAAAGCTGGTTTTACTGTTGTTTTCTCATAGTAGATCATGCTCTTCCTGAGATATTAGATTATTATTAGTAATACCATTAGTCATAGGACTCTCCTGGGCATGCTGCCATTGCTTCTGCAAATATTAAATAAACATTAGCCTGTCCTATTGTGCATTTTCAGGGTTTCCAAACAGCCTGGGGTAATGTGAGCTATTAGTAGAAGATACAAAGTTTGAGTTAGTCAGAAAGGTTATCTTTAATCCTCGTAAATGTCTCACTGTGCAATACTGTGCATTTGTTAAGTTCTTAATGAGAGATAAGAGGATAAGACAGTGTGTTGCTGACATGAAACGGAAAAATAGAATACCCGTTTGCTCTAGTTGAAATGAAAAAGCATTGCATTTCAGATTTCGTCATTAAAATATTCCAATACTGTACAGATATAAAAACTTAAATAGAAATAAAGCCTACACTTTATTTCATTTTTTTAATTAATCTTAAGCTGATAGTGGAAATAAAGTGGGGCAGTGGCAAGAGGGGAGGAATTAGTTAATACTTGAAAATCATTTTTCGAGGAAGGCAAAAGTATTTAAAATCATCTTTCATCTTTACGTACAAATGAATAGTCAATTTTAAAATACCTTTCTTAAAAAAGAAGGAAAAGAAACAAGAATTATATTTCACATTCTCCTAATTACACTGTTTTAAATTGGTTTACAAAACAAGAGTAACTCAGAAACTAGCCTTTTCTACGAAAATAGATGCTTTTAAAAGGTTTTAAAATGCTATCTTTAAACAGAAAGACATAGCACTTGCTTATCTCTAGAATTAACTTTATAAACTGCAAAATATAACTTTGCCATTGCTAAAAACAGACTATTTGCTATAGTAAGACTAAGACTACATTACTATAGTAACTTGATTCCTCAAGGTCTCAACTCTTCTTTGGTCTGGACTAGGCCAGAGAACATCTAATTTGCTTGTCTGCAACCACAATTTTTGATCAGTCAAGTAAACCTAAATTTGTATTAGATTAGGTTTAATAGATAGCAATGAGAAGAAGATACTGGAACCATAACTCTAAAACACAACATGGTGAGGGAGAATGCAGACATGTGATGAAAGAAGAACCAGACTGTAAATTCAAATCACAGTGGTCACACTACAGTCACTGCAGGATGGTAGCCCTGTAAATCAGTTACAACTGGTTTCACAGACAACAACTAGAGCTGAAAACAGATTAACAGAGAACCAATGAAAAAAGAGAGCATGAGAGGTGTCGGTCTTGAGGAGAAAAAAAATACAATCAAAAAATCAGACCAGAGATCAAGGAGAAATTAAAATGAGACGTGAACATCACAGTTCATGTGAAGATGCCAGGAAGCTGTTAGCTCTTTGAAATGCATTCCTCCTGATGTTTCAAGGGAAGTCTGAAACATCAGTTTTATGACATTGTCAGAGCTGGATTGGAAGATCAAGTATTTCTTCAGACAGAGAGAAGGCAAAGATACTGGATTGTTCTAGAACAATGTTTTACACTGTATAAATATTACACTGTATGCATTAACTGAGTGAATTTTGCATACCAGTGTTAGTATTATTGCAGCTAGACTCTTTGTTCTGTTTTGATTACACTGTTAGACTAACAAATAATAATGTTGCAAATCCAAAAGCAAGGTTTGTTTTCTTTTCTTTTATCCAGATCAAGATTTTTAAGGTATCAGGATGAACTTTGGTAGTGAGTATATTGAATTGTTGAGAACTGATCTTGAAAGCTTACAGAGACTGTAAAATTAACAAAGTAAAATATACACAAAGAACTTTAAAATATATAATTCAGTTATAGTAAATATAACTTTTGACAGTATTCAGTAGATTGGTAGGAGACATAATTGGAAAATATGCATACACGTCAAAGTGATAGCCAGATCTTATTCATTAAAAAGAAAAAATAATGGCAACACTTCAGCACTGTTGTGTGTGAATTTCCAGGAAAAAATTCTAGAGGTTATATAACTGCCAAGGCAAAGTGCTCTTATGTGAAATAGTGCAGTCAAAAAAGATTCGCCAAACTGAACTGCTACTGTTTTACACATTTTATCAGTAGAGCCGACAACTGAGCTTAGCCCACAGTATCTCAAAACCAGTTACCTGTAAAATGCATTGGCTCACTCTATCTAGTCTAGCCTTTTTTGATGGCTCTTCTATGAAATACAGAATATAGATTGAGTGCAAATTTGGAACTAATAGCACATGCTGATTCTTCCATGAATCAGTCAAACTCTTAGCTGGAAATACCTCAGGAACTACAGATAATCTAAGTTATATATTATATTTTAACCAATGAACTAGAAGGGGATAACATGAATTTTAATGAAAACAATAAATACACTCTGCCTACCTCAACTGCAAAGGATAAGGTAAAATAAAAGAGTACATGAAGCTATTCCATACCTCATGATATTATGTAAAGATATCACATGAGGTCATAGTCTTTGTATTCTTATGGGTGATTCAAAAATTTCTGAAGAAAAGTGAAGTCTCTGCATACAGTCTCTGCAACGAATAATTGATATAGCTGAAAAGACACTAGCTACCCAGTACCAGGCTTTTATATTAAGATCTATCTCAGATTTCTTTTTATGGCCCCAGAATGCTGTTTTTAAACATAGCCCAAAAATTAGGAACCTTTAACATTGAAATTAATACTCTTAGATAGTATTATTAAACCCACAGGTCTGGGGAAAAAGAGAGGGCCTCTGGTCATTTTCCAAGTCAGTCAGGATTACAGGACTACATTTGCATAGAGCTATAAACCTGACTCACAGGGAGAGGGCTAGACAGGTATTCAGGAACATAAGTAATGGTTCCTGAAAGATTAAAAATACCATGCTATGCAAGGAAGATACTGTCCTTTTGACTCAAGGCTGTGGAGAAAAAAATTTATCCAGCCTAAATAAAATGCAATGGATGCAATGACTGTCATTGGTTCTGAATAATCAGTATTCACCTAAGAGCACAAGAAGGCATAAGAGAGTTCTGTGAAAGGGTATGATCTTGTTGCAATCACAGAGGGCCATCCAGAGTGACCTCAACAGGGTGGAGAAATAGACTGACCAGAACCTCAAACAGTGATGGACTCCTTGCACCCCAGTAGGAACCCCAGGCAAAAATACATGCTGGATGCTGACCACTTGGAAAGCAGTTTTGCCTAAAAAAACCCCTAAGAATTCTGACGGGAACCAAGTTGAACTTGTGATAGACAGGTTCCTTTGCCCCTGAAACAACCAGTAACATCACTCTGCTCTGATGAGGTCATAATTACTGGAGTACTTCATCCAGTTTTGGGCTCCCCAGTTCAAGAGAGACATGGAAATACTAGAAAGAGTCCATCAAGGGGCCGAGAAGAAGATGAAGAGATTGTAGCATCTCTCCTCTGAGGACAGGCTGAGACAGATGGAGCTGCTCAGCCTCATGAAGAGAAGGCTCAGGAGAATAATTTAATCAATATATAAAATCACATGAATGCAGGGTGTAAAGAGTTAATGCAAAGTTATTCTAGCTACTTGGGAAATATACCAGATGCTTTTTTTCTTTTTTTTTTTTTGCCCTTTTTTGATTAACTTTCCCCTCATGGTTGAATTACTCAGTCAGCATACAATTGAGCTTGTTCAAGTAAATGAAATTTTCAAAATGATACTCATAGCTACTAGGTAGATGAAAGTGAGGTTTTCATTTTTTAATATTTATAAAGTACCAAGTGCACTAAAGAGAAGACAAATGCTAATACTTGATAAAACAGAATTGAAGATAGGCTACATTTGATTTTAAGTACATCTTACTTCTCACAATACTTTTCTGTTGTCTATTAGTGTTGTTATTTGCATTGTGGAGGTATCTAAGTACCATATCAAAATTCTGTCATTCCATTACACTGGCCATCATATATTTGAACAGCTTCTGTCCCTCAGATTTTGCCATTTAGAACCTAGTTTTATTCATTCACATTGTTGCTGCACACATAAGGGTAAATTTTCTCTCTGTAATCACAACTTGTAGAGCCTGTGTTTGTTTTTCATATGTTTTCTTATATGCTGAAAGGGAAAGTCAAACCTTAAATCTTTCCATTAGTGAAACAAGCAAGAAGCAATTCCCCTACATCAACCCAACTTCTAAGCAGAAGCAGCATTAAATGACTCTGAAACACGGTGAGAGACTTCTCTTTCCCATTTTAACTCCGAGAGGACAAGAATCTCAAATTATCCCATGTTTCCATATACTGTAAGGAAAGAACTAACCGGGAAATTCCACAGACCCACAAGGAAAACTCTCCAAATCACTTTCCTGTGTCAAAGCATCCTCCTGGCTACTGATAGAGGTTTTAATCCAGTTGCACTATTATCAGGAACCAATATAGACTTGACAATTAATCATTTTTCTAAAAACTCTTGATGCCTGTAGATAACATATTACTTAGCAAAGTCACATTTAACTGAAGAAGACCAGCCTCTTCATTTCTACACACCAGTATTTCTAGGCATGTATATAGTGTTTCTTAAAGCAACAAAAATGTTTTGAGAGACAACTTGGCAGCTGAATATTAAACATCTGTTGCTATCAGTTTGGATACCAGAGTCCAGAGTCTGTATGACAGGTGTATTGCCTGAAAAATATTAGATGAGATTCAAGCAGGATGAAGTGAATAAGCCTTAGCATTTGTAGCAGAAGGGGCCAGCCAGGCATTTTGTGTGAGGAGATGTTAAGCTCCACTCTCACAAACAAGAACAATGATCTCCAGGCCGCCTCTCTTCTGCAGAGCAGTCCTTCACTGCCGGTTGTGCTGCACTGTGGCATTAAATCTGCTGCACTCCTCAGTAGGGTGATCAAAAATTTCCTATTCCTGATTTTCATTATCTCTTTAACATTTTCTCATAATTTTCCTTCTTTGATTACCCTATTTTCCCTATATTTACTTTCAATGCTAGTATGTCCATATATGGTGAATAAATCTGGATTTATTCAAAACCAAATCACACATTCATAATAATCACAGACACCTAAGGACAAGAGACTTACTATGATGTACTTTGCTATAATATGACTTTTTTTATCATCTTCCTTGATTCCTTATCTAAACTTCCAGTGAAATTTACTTCAGATAATAGAAATTTCTTAAGGAAATATAAGTTTATCATATATTGCCAAATAAATTAGCCTAGATCAATAACAAATAATGCTATGGTGAGATTCTCCATTTATCTTCACTACTTTTTCAGCTACTTGTCTATCTTCCAGTTCAAGCAAACTAAATGTAAGAAGCAGACACTATAATTAGTATTACTATGGAGTATTAGTTGGAGCGGAGGAGCACAGCAGTCTTAATCTTCATGGCCATCTGCAGCACTAATTATGTTTTTAGTATCACCAAGCTACTGTGATGTGAAATTTGCTTTGTCTACACATGTTATTGTTTATGCACTGGGTGCAGCAAATAGCCATAAAATCTTCCTCAGGAGCAGTGAGGAGGAAGCATTGGCATGGGGACTCTAGAGCAAACAAATGGCAAAGAGTAATTAGCAAAATATTTTGAGCTAAACAGAGTGCTGGCATGTTAAATTCATTATAGAGGGGCTAAGATTGATCATAGCAAGTTGAATTCAGATTAATTCAAAATCAGCAATCAACAGCACAAGAGCAGAGGTCCAAGATAATCAAAACATGAATAAATAAAGGAAAAGAAATCGATGATCTTTAAGGTCCCTTCCAACCCAAACTATTCTATGATTCTGTATCTCTCAAATTTAGTCTTTGGAAGAACAGTAAAATGCTTCCCACATCTGTTTGTGTTCTATTATTTAGACTTTGATTTACTGGCTACTACAGTATTTCTAAGGATCTTTTTAATAAAATGGAATGCAATTTTCTTGGAAACTTTGGGATCCCTGTTGCTTCTATTAATGAAATCAGCATAAGTACCAAGTAAAACATAGGAAAAATTGGATATGTGCTACTATAAAATTTGCCATGTAATTAAAATTATAAGATGCTGTCTGGAAACAAGAAGCTGCTTGGAAAAAAATCACTGAATTTAATTCCTGAATGGATTGAAATACTTGGCTTGACTGATACTCTGAACGTATTTATAATAGTCCTGAAAAGAAAATTCTGTGTCTGAATAATCCCATTCCATGTCAGGAACTTTCTTGGAACAGATAAACTTTTAAAATTTTATTCTGTACAGTGAAAGTGGGAAGTATATCACATCCCAGGGAAACTGGCTTTCCTGAACTAAAATGCCATGAATCTCAGTTATTTTGTTTTACATTAAAAGTTACATCACGCTCTCAGTTTTTAGTTCACTCTGTGATCAGCCTCCAAACCTCATGCTGTGAGGTAGTATATATAGATATTTTCAACACTGTATTTACATAAATTTTATGTAAATGAAGTACAAAAATGAAGTACACCAGGCTGGTGTCTTCAGTTTTGTAATGTTATGGGGATGTTTGGCAAAATTAAAAAAAAAAAAAATAGGGAAAGTAAACATGAAATGATAGTATATTTCCACTTAGTTTCAGTGTAGGAGATTTCAGATTCAAACAAAAGCAGGATTTGAGACTACCTGTAGGATCATGTTTCACAGGACATGCTGGGCTGTGAAGACTTGTTAAGCTTATACTTAACCAGAGCAGAAGTGTCTGACATCCTCACCAGTACTACATGAACAAGGTGGAGACACCAGAATCACACAGTGCTGCCATCTCCACAGTAGGTCCTGCTCTTTAAATAGATGCAATTCTATCCATGTGTGAAGTTTTGTTCTCCCATGTTCTGACATTTGTTTGTATTTTTCTGCTGTATTGAGATCAAACAACTGGTCGTACTTCTTTTATAATCATTGAAAGAAAATGAAAAAAAGACATATCAAGTTCCTTTAGCCTTCTCCTTATCTCCATTGCTATGCAACATGCTTCCACTTATTTTTTTCCAGCAACCCATTAACAGTTGCTATTGATACTAATTCTGAACACTTGCAATATAAATGAAAAGGAAAGCAATTGCTCAGAATACATGACACATCTTTGTCATATTTTGCTTCACTATGCTCAATACCTGCTTCATTTAAACTTACTGGAAGGGTAGGAAGCTCAGCAATATATTCTAGTTATACCTCCTATTAGTACAGCATTTCTAGCTGCATCTTTGAAAAATATTCACAGTGAACTACAGAATTTTCTGTAGTCCTAGCTAAAGAGAATTTACCCAAAAATGCCTTCCCTGAAGGATGCTGATTTAAATTTCTGTCACAGCTAAAGCACACAATAGAATTGTCTCTCTGGGGGACTTTTTTGTTGGTTTTGTTCTGTTGGATTTTTTGAAATAATAGATACAGATTTCCTCTTCTATGTGTGAAATCAATTCAGATGCAATTTTAGCAGAAATTATGCACAGAGTGTTAATGGGATGTAGATTGCTCTGTTTAAATCTCAGAATCTCTGTATGAAATGAATGTGTTCATTTTGTGTTGCTGAGGAGAAGAGTTTGATGAACACGTTTGATTCAATATTAATCAGAGTACCCTGTAGCAATGTCTTAAAGGGTAAGAAACTTCTTTTATTGCAGTACTGTACTTTGTGAAAAATTATACTGATGTGCTACTGCACAAGACTTCTGACTGAAGAAGGTACTGTTTATTTAAATAATAGCAATCTAAACTACAAAGTTTGACGACGTGAATGTTTATCATCCATTGTAGGCACAGCCTACACCTGGTAGGTGATGTCATTCTGATACAGAATTTAATTATCCTGTAGAACTCCTTTAATGGGTTAAAGCATCTCCTCTATTAGAAGTATAATAACTGTGCAGGCAGAGTTTTTGTAACAAAAATGAAGCTCTGGGCTGGATTCTTAAGTGGTAATACTTAAGATATCTTAATCAAGGAGGAGGCAGAAAAATTAGTGGAAAATAATATAACTTGTTACAAAAAAACTATATGTGAGGTTTTTAATAAAATGAAGGGATTTTTTTTTCAAAACACTTCTCCTGAATCCTTTTTTTAGTTAATGTCATCACACTTAATACTTAGTTAACCTAGTTATTGTTATTCAGAGACTGGTTTTGCATGGAGTTAAAGCTCCAGCACCATCTTCAACAGCATCTCATTTCTCCTTTATAGGTCCACTTTATCACTTACAGAATTAGGGACAGATTTTCTAAGGAGCAGCTTGACAACAAAGGGACAAAGAATGTGTAATTTTAACCTGAAAAACCACACATTTCAAGCTATATAGTCTCATCAGTACCCAATTAAAATTAACTAGAATAAAAAGAAAACACTGAAGTCCCTGTGAGAGGTAGCACATTGCAGCCTGCCTGACATCCTGCTTCATCTCTTCCTTGGCTTTCCTCACCACCAGTCTCAGAATGTCACCACCCTTCCTGGAGGGTGGCAAATGGGCATTTTTCTCAGCAGAGTGAGCTTCTCAGATTAGCATTAATTTACTAATTTTTAATTGTTAAGTTCTTTTTCTGATTGTATATTAGCTGAACCAGTTTAGAGCAGCAGACAAGCATTGGAACCAGTTGAAGGAGTACAGGGGTGATAAGGCTTGGCTGGGGATTAATTATCTCAGGCTGAAGAGTATTACTTTATTACTAAGTGCAATGTCTGCATAACTTATTCATGGCGACGTACTGCCATTTCAGAAAAATCAGCCCCAGAAAATGCATCAGCATTCATAAACTGCTATGAATATGTAAAGAAACCAAGCTCCTTTGCTTTACTAGGCTGCTCACAAGCCATTTCTTCTGTTATTATTAGTAGAAAAGACTCTTGAAATCTCTCCATGTTGCCTCAAATACAACAGCATTCTTAGCTGTTGAACCAGAAGAAGTGGAAGTATCAGACTAGGTCAGGTGTAGAAGTCTGCTGAGGCACTATGTGTAAAGTTTGATACAGCCATCAGTGAAAGCAGGAGTAAGATATGTACAAACCTAGCCAAAGGATAAGGAACAAGCATCCCAGCAAAAGCAATTGTAACAGGAGAGAGGGAAACATTCCATAGATGGGCTTTATCTCCAGATTTGGAAATTCAGTTTAGGTGTTTATAAGATTGGTATTCACACATGAAGCCTGCTGCATTTCCATTACAGTCAGAGGCTAGTCTAGGGTATCCTAGAGTGATGTGCAGCTGATGTTCCCTCAGTAGCTATGTTTGTTGTGACAAGCTAAATAGCTCTTTAGATCCTACTAAGTAGACTATAAGCACCACAATCCAGGATTCATCTGCCTAAACAAGGATGCTTGCTGTCATTCAAGGCCTCATCAGTTACACCAAACATCTGATGGATGGAGTGCAGGATATCACATGAGATCTATAACAATCTAATTTCTTTTGGGGTTCCAAATGGGGACTTGAAGGGACCTTATATCGACACCTAGGTGATATACCTACTTATTAAGGTAACTGATTTCTTTTCCCTTTCCTCACCTTGCGATTTAGAATGACTCTTGAAAAACTTAGGCCTTCTATTCTAAGGGGTATTGTGAAAAATATTACCAGTGGAATTTATTGCTTCTAGGATTAGAATACATGCTAGTCATTCATTTCTAATGATTGCTCAGCAGGAACATCTTCAAAAAAAAGCAAGAAGCACAACAGACACTCTTTAACAGACACTTTTTTTTCCTTTCTTACATCTGTCACTGCCTGGTAGGAGAATATTGAAAACAGAAAGCTGTCTTTGAGACTTGAAGAAAAGTAAGAGGTCTCAAAGAAAAAAATCTTCCAGCCAATTGACAGCTGCTAACTCCTCAAGCTGGGAGCAGCTTGAGAATGACAACCAGCTAGACCTTGTAATAAATGAAGTGACATCAAAGCTCAGCTTTATTCCTAAGGGAAGAAAAATGGCATCTAAGGACTTGGACTAACATATTAATCTACTCTTTTCATTCTTTGTTGGTTTTGTACCCAATGGGTTGGGTGGATAACATTGTCCTTTGAAAGAAAGCACAAAAAACAGTGCTTTTTAAACCACATCAAAAGATCTTGTTCAGTTTGTCATTTCTGTCAAGGCAGTTGCTTTTTTTGCACTAAGTCTCAGAAGCATTTAATCAGATATTTGTGGAATTAATAGTAAATTTAGAAATTATTGTAAGGGACATGACCAAATATAATTAGATTAATACTATGTGAAGTTCTGGGCCCCACAATTTAAGGATACGAAGGTCCTTGAATGAATGCAGAGGAGGGGAACAAAGCTGATGAAAGGGCTGAAAGGAGCAGCGAAGGACTTTAGCTTTGCCTGATTTTGAGAAGACTGAGGGGCAACCTCATTGCTCTCTACAGCGCTCTGAGGAGGGGAGATGGAGGTGGTGTCTCCAGTGACAAGGCCAATTGAAATGGCCTAAAACTTTGTCAGGGGAGTTTTAGATTTGGCAATGGGAAGAATTTCTTTATCAAAATCCTGGTTATATGCTGGATAAGGCTTCCTAGTAAGTGATCAGATGTTCCAGGCCTGACAGTGTTTAAGAGTCACTTGGGTAATGCCCTTATATACTTTAACTTTTGGTTAGGCAGTTGAAAAAGATGACCATTGTAAATCACTTCCAACTGAACTGTTCCCATCTCTTCAGTTCTGTTCCATTCCTATCCATTCTATAGACTCAACTGGCTTTTAGAGCAGGGAGCTTTAGTAGAGCAGGAGTTAGCTGTTCAGCTAACTGTCAGTAAATTTCAGGGGAAATTACAGGGATTAATTGACACAACAAAGTTAGACACTTTCAGGTAGACACACACAGGAGACCCTCTTCCATTTATGACCAATAATTTTGCAATCAGAACTTTTTATATTCTCTGATGGATTTTCTCTAAGCCTCTTGTGTCAGCATCCTGATTCCACTTTGTTCAAGTAAATCACACACATACAGAGAAAGTCACATAGCCAAGTGGCTGGCCACCCATCTGATTGCAGGGGCTATCTCAGTCCCTGTTTACGTACTGCTGTATCCCACCGACAGCTCATCACCACTCTACAACAAAAACTGCCATCAGATCATTTGCTGCCTCTCCTGTCCCCAACTGATGAGAAAATAGGTATATGGCTTTTTAGCAAAACACTTAGCTTTGAAATCTGTGATGCTTTATTTGAAACCATTGTTAGACTATATATATAATTAACAGATACGCTTATAATACTTTCCCCAATTTACTATTTTTAAAAAGTATTTAAATGGACTTAACTGCAATACATTTCTCAGCTAATACATTACAGAGATAAATACAGTTTTGTAATTTCAGAACTCTGCTGTTGTTTCTGCTTATCTGGAGCTGGCTTTATGTAGGATTTACATATATAGGTACAATTCTTTTGGTTGCCTTGTTGCAATATGTATAATGAGATGGAAAGTCACATAGTGTTTCATGATAGGGATTGTGTCTTGCTAAAGGAGTGGGTATGTGCATGTATATGCGCCTGAACATAGTTCCCTATCTAGTCATAATGAAGTGTCAGCTCTAAAAAACATCAGCTTCTGTTTACATGNTAATGAAGTGTCAGCTCTAAAAAAACATCAGAAGGTAATATTAGGAAAGAAGTCATAGAATCATAGAATCATAGAATAGTTTGGGTTGGAAAGGACCTTAAAGATCATCGAGTTCCAATGCTTCCAANCCCTGCCTTTCTGTAGGACCCCCTCAGGTACTGATAAGTTACTATGAGGTCCCTCTGAGCCTTCTCTTCTCCAGGCTGAACAACCCCAACTCCTTCAGCTTGTCTTCATAGAGCAGTTACTCCAGCCCTTTGACCATCTTCGTGGCCCTTGTCTGGACCCTCTCCAATAGCTCAATGTCCTTTCTGTGTTGAGGGCTCCAGAACTGGACACAATACTCCAGGTGGGGTCTCACCAGTGCCGAGTAGAGGGGTAAAATCACCTCTCTGGACCTGCTGGTCACACTCCTCCTGATGCAACCCAGGATTTGGTTGGCCTTCTTGGCTGCAAGTGCACACTGGTGGCTCATGTTAAGTCCCTACCAATATTCATATTGTTTACTATCATTTATCTTGAAACAAGGTGCTGAGCCTGCAACTGGCCCTGCCATGAAGGCAGCCACAGGTACTGAGTGTGCCTTAAATGTGTATTGTGCATGTTGCCCAGAGTGTCACTGTGGTATCTGAGACCTGGAGTCCCACAGGTAGAGGCTGAGCACTGGAGCTGCAGGCTAGGGACCTTGGGTGCTTGGGCACAGATCTGTAGCAAAGAGATTTTGCTCATTCTACTGTGCATAAGTGGTGGGTCTTTCTCAGAAGTGTATTTGATAATCATTTCATTCCTCTAATAACCTGCTTTCTGATCACACTATTGTAATGTCTACGTACATGTGTGTTTTCCTCCTTTTCCTGTGCCCCTTTTCTATTTTTTCAGACTTGGTGCCATCACTAAAAGGGCTTGAGGACTTCCAGCTTATTGTACAGGTAGTAAAGTGGGGGGGGAAGAGGAGAGACAAATAAATTTATATAATTATGTGTTTATTCACTCTAGACCTTCTTTTACAAGGCATCAATGAGGGTCATTGATTACCACTACTCAGAAATCGCATGTTTTTCAAGTAATGAGGCATTCAAAATATTAGTCATGAGCAAACAGCTGGTAAAAAAAAAGAGACTAGAAAAATGACTGCATTGTTCAGAACTTCATAAACCCTGATCCTAAAGTTTAAACCAGTTTTCGTCCATTGCAGTTTAACATTTAAAACCTCTTTTCTCCTGCTTCCTTAAGTGATAATCAGAGATAATATGTTCTCATGTTAACAATGACAAGCATCTCATCTACGATTATGTTTCCCATTAGGACACCTTCTTATTTTTCAGCCTAATCACATAAATTTGGGCTTTTGAGCACTTCATTAATAATTTTACCATAAAACTTGTTTTTAAAATGGATAATGGATGTTTTATAGTGCCAAAGCCACAAGAACTTTAGTAAATATGTTAAAAATTACTTCACACTGTATAAGCAGTCAAAAAAACCCACTAAAAATTTAAGTGAAGCATGGCTCTTGCAAGAGTATATCTTGCAGGTTATAATTTACTCAGGCACATTTAGCAATCATTTTAATTTGAAGAAATGCTTTATCATCACACCACACAACTGGCAGAAGTTAAAATAACATTTCTTTTCTCTACACTGATATGAACTTATGACAGATGCAAGTCCATCCACAAACTGAAATTAGTAGCCACCATTTGATCCTTTACAATGTAAAGTGGCGGATAAATCATATGCTGTCTGTCACTCCTTCAAAGATCCTTCTTCTTAGTGTGTCATGGTTCAGTCAACACTAATAATCTGATTTGGTGATTTGGTATTGCTTAGTTATGGAAATTTAAGAGCTCCTACTAGATTTGTTGAGCAAAGTTATACGTTATACGTGAAACAACACCCTTCACAGGGTTAAAAAAAAAACAAAACACACCAGACAATCAAAAAAGACTCCAAAATAATCTGTTAGTTTTCATCTCTCAAAATCAGCTGCCCTGTACAGGATGTTATACACGACTGTTGTGAGACAACAGTCGTGGATACTGAATGTATGCATTCAGTTGTAAAAAAAAAATGTATGCATTGTCACTGTGGTTTCAGAGAAGTGCATAGCCCCCAGGAGTCCTTAACTTCCACCCTCCAATACATGCAGTTCATCACAATGTAGGCAGCATGGCATACATGAACCTTTCTTCTACATCTCAGATCTCTAAGATAACCATCTGCTCTGACCATTAATTTCATAAATTTTCCTTATGATTTACTTGAGCTGCTGGCACTTGTTTAGGACTTTGTCAAGGTCTGGAAGCTCTTTGGAGTCACCAGGCCATACCTGGGACATAGCAAGATAAGCTCCCCTAGCTTCACAAAGCTCATATCTGTTTGCCCAGAGTTGACTAAACCCATCACACCAGAGGTTGCCTCAACCCAAGTGCAGGATTCTACACTTGGCTTAGTTGAACCTCATGAGGTTCCCACAGGCATACTTCTTGAGCTTGTTCAGGTCCCTCTGGATAGTATTCTGTCCCTTAGGCATGTCAGCTGCATGACTCAGCTTTGTGTCATCTGTGAACATGCCGAAGGTGCACTTGATCTCACTGTCTGTTATTGATGAGAATATTAAACAGTACTAGTCACAGTATAAACTCTTGAGACATGCTACTTGTCACCATCCTCCATATGGGCACTGGGCTATCACTGTTCTCTGGATGGGACCATACAACCAATTCCCCATGCACTGAACAATCCTATTAATTCCACTGCTCTCATCTTAGTGAAAATGATGTTGTGGGTACTTTGAAAAAGGCCTTACAGATATCTAGATAAACAGCAACGTCCCTTGAGTTCTGCTCTCTTCCATGGTCCATTTTTCAGTGTTCAGGTTTTCAGTTATAGCTTTAAAATCTCCTTTGTTAGAGAAATGTCATGTATTCTGTAGCCTCATAAGAAGAATGAACTGACAAGAGACTTCCAGATGTACTCTCCTGGCTTGACTTCCTGGTACTGTAGGGGAGGATCTTGGCATAAGTGGTTTTCACTGGTCCTGTGTTTCTAGGTGGCTTCCAGTATCCCTGAACAATTAAATGAATGGATTTGCAGGAGTAAACTGGGTAGAAAAAGTGTGTGGTACTGAGTTTGTTATCCAGAATTACAGAAATAATATATGTCAGAAGAGCCTGTCCCATACAAGAAACAGGATGAAGGAAAGGCTGTCTTAAAAGTCACAGGATGCTACAAGTCTCTCCAAACCAAAGTATTTTATAGTTCATTGTTTGCCCTTATGTTTCCTTTGTTTCAGTTTCCTTTTTTGGAAGGGGAATATGAAGAGAAACTATTCTGTTAGAAACCTAATCTACCAAAACACAGTTTCAATTAAAATTTTCAACTCATACTATTTTTCATATCACTCTGAATTTAATTACAACAAGGGAAATTTAATTTACATATTAGGAAATATTTCTCATAGTAACAGTAGTAAAAGGTAATACTTAGAGAGTTTCTGGTATATTCATGGAATCATAGAATGTTTTGAATTGGAAGGGACCTTTAGAGGCCACCTAGTCGAGTTCTCTGCAGTAAGCAGGGACATATTCAACTGCATCTTGTTGCTCAGAGCCTCATTAAGCCTGGCCTTGAATGTCTTCAGGAATGGGGCCTCTACTACCTCACTGGGGATCCTGGTCCAGTGTCTTACCACTTCCTAATGTCTGATGTTTAGTGTTTAATGTTTAATGTTTAAAACAATTGCCCATCATCCTGTCACTATGTGCTCTGCCAGTCTCTCCCCAGCCTTCTTGTAGTTCCCCTTCATGTACTACTGGTAGACCTCTATGAGGTCTCCCTTAGGCCTTCCCTTCTCCAGGCTAAATTACCCCAACTCTCTCAGCCTGTCCTTGTAGGAGAGGTGCTACACCCAGAAGTAAAAGTTTCTAGTAAGAGGTTAGAAGCCACCTGCATAAATCAGAATATGTATAGGTGTTCCTACCTTGGGGCCAAGGACTAGACTAGATCAGTCCAACTTTCTGTTTTCTTTAGTTTCACTCGAGCTAACCAAACCAATTGGCAATGCGACTAACCAGTAGTTATGCCAGACTTAGTAAAGCAGAATCCACAAAGGATGTCTGTGAAAGGCCTAAGTCAGTAAGTAGTGTAAGAAAATTCTAATAATCTGTCACCCTCTTATAATACAACACAGCATTAATGCTGTGTTTGGGCAAATGACAGAGGAATTATGCAAACCAGAAAGTCAATAATTATCTAATTACATTAATTTGCTAGAGGTTCAGCATTTTTTATACTCAGCTATTTTGACACTACTTCAAAGAGATTTTTTTTCTTCTTTTTGAACTATTAATTTGCATTTACAGCAGCATTTATTAAATATTGCATCTTGACTACCAGATCTGAGAGTGGTTAGGAACATTTTTTGATATACTCACTCTTCATCCCAGCTATTCTGAACTGCTTTGCTATAATTACACCTCAAAAAAAGAGATTCTATGTACAAAGTAAAAGCCTGTAATATTCATTAAATGTAATGAATTCATCAGCAGCTAAATAGGGAGTGATGGGTTTCAGCAGCTAAGAGAAACAAAAAGAACCAGCATAATTCTGTTTTCACATTCCACATTGATTTTGCATGTCCAACATCTCTAATACTTCAGCAGTATCCTGCTCTGTGTCTAATTACAGATGTATAAAAAGTATAAAACTAGAAAACAGCAAGAAATTTTCCATTACTTAGACATTTGGGTGGTTGTGTGGTGTTTTTTTATTCAAACATGAACAACTTCCTAAAAGATAGGCTTTAACTTATCAAGGAGGAATGAGTCTTGATGCAAGAATCACAGTGAATACAGCTGCACAGGCTCTTGGATACAGGCTAGTTCTGCCTGTTCTTTTATTCAACCAGCCAAAAATCTTAGACTGAGATTCCAGCTAATGTATCCCTATTATTTCCAAACAAGAACTGACCATGAGTGCAGAGAGAGTGTGAGCCTGTTTCTGACTGTGACCATATCTCAAGTACCAGATACAATCTGATAGAGGGGGTCAGAACGTTGTGGCTTTCAGGGTTTGAAAGAAAACAAAGGAATAGAAGAAGGCAAAAAGGATGCAAATAAGAAAATAAAACCTTTCTTTAACAGTATAAGGGCAGCTGAAAAAGAAAAAAGTTGCATTTAAAAGCAAGCATGCATGTTGTCTGTCTATATTATCCATAACATTGTGTAGTCATATTTTCTTATGTCTCTTCTTACAACAACATAGGGCAATCAAGGGGGATATCTCTTTAATTAGCACACAAATTCATTTAGACCCAAGTGTTTGATTAAACAAATTCTCCAGTTCAAAGACACAATCCAGGAAGAAAACTCTGAGGTGTAATAATAATCTGCTTGACAGAATCAAGAGTGTAGTGGAGGGGGAGGAAAACTGTTACTACCAGTAACTATCCCCCATGTAGAAGTTTAGTTGCTCTCATTTATGGCAGCACAGAAAAAAATCACCTGCTCTCCAGGTCTGCATAAGAATTTATTCCTCTTTTCTTGCTGAGTCCTCCAGAATTATCTTGAGCAGTCTTCCATGGATAGTACTGTACTTTGTACCATAATGTAACTCATAATCAAACCCAAGTAGGGCTGGAGATAGTTTACTCTTAGGAGAAATGCTTAGGTACAAGAAAGCTGCAATGAGGTTTTTCGTACATCAAGTGTTATATATATGCATCTCAATTTGTGACAGAACAAATTACACTTCACTGCCAGTGGCAATGCAGCCTTTTCACTGTTTATACTGTTTTCACTGTTTACAAGCACAATCCAATTCCTCAAAAAACAGTTTATGTTCCAGCTAAGTCAGAATAAACCATTTTTTGTAAAATTAGTGTACAAATGTTTATCACAGTAAGAAATTAAAAAATCTAGATTGTATATGTAGTTTCAAGGTAGTATATTCAAGAATCATAAATTTTGTTAAAGAGAATATTAAAATTAAAAAATATAAAAAATATAAACTGCACTTGTAAAGTTTGTGTTTTACTGTATCATATCTTAACACTTTGAAAACATGTTTTTAATATGTGTTGAGATGGTAGGTGGTTCCTAGATGTTACTGCTGCAGAGCAATGCCCTGTTGGTTCTGTGTATCACACAAGTGGTTGCTCTTGGAGAAAAGCCCATTACATAGAGTGCTGGCAGAGCACCCTGATACTGGGCTCTGTGTTGAGTGGGAAGCATCCAGACTCTCATTTCCATTTAATTCAGTGACTAAATACCTAGTGAGCATGGTCTCTATGGTTGATTTCACTGACTGGAGCAGTAACTGGAGCAGTAACTAAGCATTCTGGCATGTAGTACACTACAAGCTATAGACATGATATGCATTAAACATTGTTTTAAGTCTAGTATTGGTGCTAGAACAAGAATTTTTAGTTTAGAACCTCATCTTCTAACCATAGAATAGAGCCATACTTTGGTTTAGAAGGGACTTTTAAAGGTCATCTAGTCCAAACTCCCTTACAACTAGTAGGGACATCTTCAACTAGATCAGGTTGCTCAGAGTCCCATTCAGCTGACTTTGAATGATTCCAGGGGTGGAGCATCTACCACCTCTCTGGGCAATCTGTCCCAGTGCTTCACATACATATCATAAAAAATTTCTTCCTTTTATCCAGTCTTAATCTACCTTCTAGTTTAAAGCCTCTTGTCCTCATGCAACGGGACCATCCCCATCTTGCCACTAAGCCTCCTTTAAGTACTAAAACATGCCATATACAGAGGTCTCCTTCTTCAGACTAAATGATCTCAGCTCTCTCAGAAGGGATGTTCTAACTCTCTGATCGTTTATGTGGCCTAGCTTGATTTAAATTATCATTACCTTATCCTTCACAAATGTTCCCTCTTGTAAACTACAAAAAAAGAGTTGGAGAATATCCATCTTCAACTCAGGGTCTTTGTGCTTTAGTCAGATGTTTAAAGCACTCAATTTTGAAGTTGTTCCTGAGATTTCTGTAAGGTATGTCCCCTGAAATATCTCTCTTGTATTCTAAATAAATTAATAAGAGTATGGTGCTACATTGTGATATAGGCTCAACTCTTTATAAATAGCCTAAAGTTAAATAGTATTTTCCACATATTTTTAGAGGTTGCATATTTTGGCAAATACTTAACACATGAGACAGTTTAGAAAATTATGTCTATTTGTAGTATTGTGTGCCAAATTTCCAGCTGTATTTGTGAACCATGGAATTTCAGGCTTCTTGAGAAATCCTTGCACCACTGCTAGTGGATATTTAATCCACGGGCAGCAAGTGTTCTGAACATACCTTTTATGGAAGAACCTGCATGTTCCTAGAGGATAGTCTATGGATGTGAAAAACTTTTCTCCCTGTTCTTTAGATTGGTTCATGGCCAGCTTTTTATTAAAAAAAAAAACCATGAAAAATAGACATCTTATGAAAATTTTTGTATTTATCCAATATTCTGTATGCACAATCATGACCTTAGCAATGCAGCTTTCACAAGGAAGAGAGGTTTGTTTATAAATAGAAAAGAAAATGGGCATAATCTACAGGAACTGGGGTTTTTTTATAGGAGACTTTTTAGTTAGCATAATGACTGTCTATTTCACTTCTTTTTGTGAATTCTTTAAGCAATATTGTTTTTCCTCATCTTGCACAGACTCCTACTAGTGTGAAATTAAAATAACTTTTTCAACTTCAGTCATTAGCAAGGCTCCAGTACCACAATTATACACGTAAGTACATATAAGTCCACGTAAGTGCTTGCAGGAACCATGAATGTCTCACAGATGACAAAATGCACTCTCCTTCTTCCATATCATTATACTAAAAGGTGATAATTACAATTATTTCAAAGTTCACATTTAAGTAACATTTTAATTAATTATGGAATGTTCATCACTGCTGTATTTTGAAATTTCTGCCATTAGCTTTGTATTCCATAAGCAAATTAGCATGACTGAATTATCACTAATAATTCTAAATAGGAATAATTTTTATCATCTCTTCACTGGATGTATCAAACTGTACAAATCTCTTTTTTTATTTCACTTTCTGAACTATCCTATGCTTTGGTCTTAATGCAATTATACACTTTCAGAATAAAGAGCAAGCTATTTTGAGCTGTGCTAAAACAGGATAAGATGAAAAATTAAAACACACACAGCTTGCTGAAGAAAAATATTTTCTGATTAAAATTATGAAGGAGATAACATTCAATAATATAAAACATTGGAGTTCAAGCATTACAGCCAAAGTGCAGGAATTCTGAGGTAGCTATCCAGATCCATGTGATCAGTACAGATGTTTTAATTCTTCTGCCTCTTGGAAATATTTCAAACTGCTTCGGTTTTAGACATTACATATAATAATCCCTGTGGGATATATCTTTTTTGAACCGATTTTTTTTTAAAGTGCTCCATTCACAGACAATACATGCCAAAGCCTCCCTACCTATATTGTGTCTATTATGGACCCATCTCATAGGCACATTGCTTACCTACTGTATTGCCAGGAATTAACTATGGAGAAAACCCCAAGTGCTTTTGTTACAAATCTGCAGCAGTAAGAAAAACTTACACAAAGTTAGATAAATAGACACATCCTTTATTGACAAGACACACCCAGGGACATGGGATCATTTGCAAAGATGTTTGCTTGAACACCAAAACTGACAAACATTTATACCTTATTTTTTCAAGTTATTAGAATAACCATGCATTAAATGTCCAAGTTTATTCAGTCATTAGATTTAATCTTTACATCTCTTGGCCCCGACTAGCATCAATTCATGTATATTAATTTTTAATAAAAAATCAATGGTCAGTTCTAAAAATTCTGTTAATAAAATGCCTGATATTAAATTCAGGATGGGATGGGTAGTGGGTTGTTGAGCAACATTCTTCATTGCAAAATGTACTGTGCTACTTTAGTCTTATAATGTTATGCTTTCTGGTCAAGTACCAGAACCGATCTTTGTGATCATCAAGGTTTCTGAACAAATAGTGCCACACAATGTCAGGTCCTTACTTTGTAAATGTTACAGCTCCTGGCTGTCTGGAGAGAAAAAAAAATTGACTTAAATAAACCTTACTCCTAGTCTGGCTATGACCAATGGGTTCTTGCTACAGTTACTCCCATAATAAGCAACTCAAACCCCATGTTTAACTTTACTCCCAATCCCTCTACCTCCTCCTTTTGAACAGTGCAGGGGGACAATGAGAGTTGTGGTCAGCTCATCACATGTTGTCTCTACCACCCCTCCCTCTTCTGAAACAGGACTCCTCACACTCTCCCCATGCTCCACTATGAGATTCCTCCTGTGGGAGACAGTTCTTTTCTAGCTTCTCTGGTTGGAGTCCTTCCCATGGGCTGCATTTCTTCACAAAGCATGGGTCCTTTCTGCAGTATGTAGTCAGTTCTTCAGTCACCCACAATTAATGTCCATGAGCTACAGGGGGACAGCCTGCTTCACCGCAGTATTCACCACAGGCTGCAAGCAAATCTCTGCTCTGGCAAGCAAATGTTCAGCCAGCTCAGGAGAGCAGAGCTTTCCTTGGGAAATAAAAACATCATAACTCCAAATGCATCCCTCTTCCTTCTCTCCTCACCTTTTTTATATACTGATTATGGTGCCACATGGCATGGAATATCCTTTTAATCAGTTGCAATCACAGCTCCCACCTCTGTTTCCTCCCAACTTTTTGTGCCCTCCCAGCCTACTCACTGTTGTGACAGTGTGAGGAGCAGAAAATACCTTGAGAAAATACCTTAGCAGCAGCCAAAGCCATCAGTGTTTTACCAATGCTATTTTCATCCCAAATCCAAAAAAAAGCAGCTGCTAGTAAGAAAGCCAATTTTATCCCAGCTGAAACCATGACACTTGGCTTTCTGATGGAAAGTTCAGGAAGATTGGAACAAAAAAAAAATTAAAACAAAACAAAAAAAATACTCCAGAGCCATTGTTTCTGGAAATCCAGTAAGGAATCAGCATATATGGAGTCTGGCTTGGGTAGGTTTTAGGGTAGGTCTGTCAGGAGAATTTATCTTTCAGACCCTGCCTTATAAGATCCCCAGGACCCCATCAGGCATTGTAACAGTAATAGTGCAAGCTGCTGTGGACATATTAATTGGCAACTTTGTTCAAAAATCATTCCTTTAGACATCCTCATCAGTTGATCTTTCCCATTACAGGATTTTCACCTATCTGTAGTTTCTAAATAGTTAAACATCTGGGAAATTTTTCCATTTGCCACCTATAAATTGCTTAGTATTGACAACTCATTTTAACTAACAGCCAGATAAAAAAAAATAATCCCCACACTTCCAATATTTGCTTTCTTTGTGGCTTTTTAATTACATCTAGAATATAGTTCCAAGGCCAGATGAGAGACTATAAACAACAATATTCATTAAACCTTGACAATCTTGCATTTAAGTGGAAGCAATCCCTTGGGCAAAAAAATACACCAGCACCACAAAATCACATCAGAGGAAAGTGCCTGATCATTAAAAGACAACAAAGTAGGAAGGTGAATCCCTTGACAAAAGATATAGAAATCTACATAGTAAGGAGATAATTTTTTAAAAATGAGCTTAAGCCAAAAGCAATTAGGTTTCTGCAGAAGTGAGAGGGAGAGTTAAAGATGCCAAAAAGAAACCATGCACAGAGACATCCTCCATTCCATAGCAAAGTGTAAGAGAGGATCAAACACCTCTTGATGGGGACAAGAGGCCAGAGGCTGGTGACAAAGTTGTTGAATGTCTAGTGTATATATATGTGCTCTGTCTTTTTGTCATCAGTCTACAGGCAATGATATTTGGATTAGAAAACATTTATAGGCTCTATATCTGTTTAAGCTTCAGTTTTATTTATTCCTGGAGGCTTAAATTGCCCATCACTCCTGAAGCCTTAAGCAACTCAAAAATTTGAAACTCTTGGAAAATTTATGCTGAAGTTAAAGAAAATATTCCTGAGCAGAAAGAGCAAATCAGAAGAAAAGTCAAGCCATTTATCTCTCAAAAAAAACAAGGTGAGGATGTAAAATATTGGAAAAAAAAAAACCAACCAGGAACACAATGCATGAAACTGAGATTAAAAATCTCATTGATTAATAGAGGAGGAGAACTGATCTGATCCAGAACATCATGGCTATATGTTTCAACATGCCATTATCCCTGTCTTCCTTCCCCACCCAATTTGTTATTCAGGAAATTAAAATACTAGTCATATTCTAAATAATAAAAGCAAGATATCTTTCCTAAATAAAATAATCCCACAGGTCATGAACATGAGGATTTCATTGCAAAAGGATGCTTTGAAAGCTTTAAAGTTTACATGAGCACAAGGGAGGTCAATCAACTACTTTCAGAAAAATACCAGTAAAAAAGAACTAAACTCCCCAATCACATGACAAACAATTCAATTCCTGTTGCTATGGTTCTGCCCTGGAACCACAGGAAAGCCAAAACTGAAAATTGAAGTCAGTACAGTATCCTGCAAGTGAGCAACAGCAGGCTACTGTGAAGTGGTCTAATGGATCACCTGCCCTGCAAACCCAGTTTCCAGCATGTCTGAGTGCAACTTTTGCTTTCACAATGGCTGAGCTACTTCTTATAGCAAGTCTAATACTATCTCCAAGAAGCTGCTATCTGTAAGTAGGCCTTTTTTCATCTTCTCCATTACTCAATTATCAATCAGCAGAGGCAACAGGAAATAAAATTTTAGAACTGTTTTTACCTCAAGGGTACTGTGCAGATCATCATATTGAAGATGATGATGTCCTTGCTCAGACACTGGAGCGGTAGAGACTAAGGTAATGTCTTCTGCATTTGCTTTCCATTGTCATCCTACACCACCTTCTTATTTTCACAAAGCTTTGTTCTGCAAATCTCTTTTATATACTTTCATCACTGGATTTGCTTTGATATGAGAATATATCACAAAAATTAAACATTCAGTGCCAAACAGTAATAAGTCAAGATTCCACACGTTCCATTGCCCTCACCTTCTACCATGGAAACCTTTGCTATTAAATTAAGATTTTAGAAAAGAAGGGAAGAGAAGAAAGTTTCTCTCTTTCTTTCCTTTATTGCCTACTGAGCCCAAATGCCATTTTTGAAGATTACCACATTTACAAAAAAAAACTTCATTTAACAATGCAAACACACTTACATTTTTGCACCAAGTCTCAGTATCCAAGTGTGGCTGAGAATGGCAAGTTAACAATATAAGTGGCTTTTCAATTATACATAGCAGACAACCAAATACTGTTCATGGAAACTGTGTTTAGTTGGAATAATAGGCAGGTAGACACAAATTAGATTGAAAAGAAAATTCAAGTCTTTGTTGATTTTCTGTCACATTATACTAATTCAATAAAAGAATGTTATCGACTAATTAATAGTCAAAAGAAAAAAAATGCCTGAAGAAATACTATTTTCCTTCACTTTCTGTCATGAACCTAAAATAGAAGATGGATATTAATGGCAGATAAAGCTATTGTATTGTACTGTTTATCTCCCTTCTTTGCATGTCAAAAATTACATGCTCTTCCAGACAATAATGATTTCACACTAAATAGAATATGAAAAGTATACTTTTGAAAATCAACTAATCCCTAAAGCTAGAAATTAAATATGAGAACAAAAATATGTTCATTAAAATAACCCCATAATCCAAGGGGAAATCGACAGCAATGCTTTACATCATGTAGACACACACAAGCCTGTGGGGCTGGATGGGATCCACCCAAGCACACTGAAGGGGCTGGTAGAAGTGCTCAGCAAACTACTTTCCATCATTTATCAGCAAACTCACCTAGTTGGAGAGGTCCCAGTTGATTGAAGGTTAGCAAATGTGACAGCCGTGAACAGTAAGGAGATTCCACAGCACTACAAATCTGTGAGTCTGGCCTTGGTGCTGGGGAAGCTCATGGAGCAGATCATCTTGAGTCCCATTATGCTGCACATGCAGGGTATCATGTGATCAGGTCCAGTTAGCATGGGTTTATGAAAAACAAGTCCTGTCTAACAAACCTGACCTTCTATGATAAGGTCACCTTCTTGGTAGATGAGGGTAAGGCTGAGGATATAATTTAGCTGGACTTACTAAAGACTTTGATTCTGTTTCTCACTGTATTCTCCTGGAGAAACTGGATGGTCCTTGTTTGGATGGCTGTAATCACTGCTGGGTGAAAAACTGTCTGCATGGCCAGACCCTAAGAGTTGTGTTAAATGGAGATAAATCCAATTGGCAGCCAACCACAAGTGGTATTCATCAGGGCTCAGTACTGGGGCTAGTTCAATTTAATAGCTTTACCTGAACAAGGGAATCAAGTGCTCAGCACATTTGCAGTTGATACCAAGTTGGGTTGGAGTGTTTATCTGCTTGAGCGTGGGATGACTTTACAGAAGGATCTGGACAGGCTGGTTCAATANGTTTATGAAAAACAAGTCCTGTCTAACAAACCTGACCTTCTATGATAAGGTCACCTTCTTGGAAGATGAGGGTAAGGCTGAGGATATAATTTAGCTGGACTTACTAAAGACTTTGATTCTGTTTCTCACTGTATTCTCCTGGAGAAACTGGATGGTCCTTGTTTGGATGGCTGTAATCACTGCTGGGTGAAAAACTGTCTGCATGGCCAGACCCTAAGAGTTGTGTTAAATGGAGATAAATCCAATTGGCAGCCAACCACAAGTGGTATTCATCAGGGCTCAGTACTGGGGCTAGTTCAATTTAATAGCTTTCTGTGAACAAGGGAATCAAGTGCATACTCAGCACATTTGCAGGTGATACCAAGTTGGGTTGGAGTGTTTATCTGCTTGAGCATGGGATGACTTTATAGAAGGATCTGGACAGGCTGGTTCAATAGGCCAAAGCCAATAGCCTGGGGTCCAACAGGGCAAAGTGCAAGGTCCTACACTTGCATCAGAACAACCCCATACAACACTACAGGCTTTGGGAAGAGTGACTGAAGTACTTTTAAGTGCATATGATACTAAGTATCTTGAATTTCCTTACCATATTTCTTTCTCAAATTATCTTGAATTTCTTTGCCAAGGAGAGAATCAATCATGGAGATAAAGCTCTTGATAGAAATAAGTTCATGATGTGACAAGCCTGGTGATATGAATCACAACACTTGCTTTTTGAAGGTGAAAATAATTATATAGTAATTTTGATAATGGATGATCATGTGGAAAATTCTTAATAAAAGCCTCCTCCAGGTTTTCTCTTGTTAGAATGTCCCCTGAAAGCTTTATATAAGGGGAAAGTAGAGGAAAAAACAGTAATTACTTAAGTAAAAAAGGAAGACAATCACATTTAGTAAAATGTGGACTCCTTTTGACTTTTCTTCTTTCCACTTTTAAAGAAATTGGTGTTCTTTTTACAAAATGACTGAATTCTCCTGACATGCTGTTGATTGAAAGTACTGAACATTTATAGAAAATGTTTTGGTCACCTTGATTGCCACCAGTATTTGAAGATTGGTACCTGACCACAACATTATGGGCATGAAATGCATCTGGGCAAAAGAAATGCTTGCTTTTCTTTTTGAAACTTTTCTAATCTTTCATATTGAATAGCAATATTTTACCAAAACCATTTTCAATAACAGAAAAGAAAAATAGCAAATTCACCTGTTCAAATATTAGTGTCACCATTGACTATGGAACTGCAGTTAACCTTGCTTGTTCTTAGTGTAATGCACTACTCAATTATGCAGTTGTAGACTCTAACAAAATTTCATCTGAAATTCCATTTAGAAGAGTTAAAGTGGGACAAAAGAAGTTCTAGTGCAGGAGTTTGTATTAACATACAAATGAGGCACTTGAAATGAGAAGTCATTTAGATCAACAGTGCACTCTTGTGACACTTGGGCTGACAAAACTCACTGCAGCTCTCTGCTTGGGCTAACACCAGACAGTGACTGCTCTTAACCTCAGAGCAGCATAAAAGGATCAGGAAGCCAGATCTCCATTTCAAAGAAGTTGAAAGAAAATCATGGCCGTATAGGCAAGTTTACCTCCTACCTTCTGCTACTCTTTCCAGCCTGGCCTGGTGACAGCATCAGGCAACCTTCACCAGTAGGCTGCTGGTTCATGCCATTGCCCTTTCCCATGCCTCATCAAGCAAGGGCAGGGCAACTGGGAAGTCTTCAGCTCCCCTCCTTCTTTCCCCCTCATTCTAATACACTACATACTACTACACAGTGCAAGAAAATAATATCACTACCTTTGATATTACTGCATGTGTTTTTTATTAATGATAAAACAGGCTTCACGGGGATTTGGCACTGAAACCAGAAAAGTATGCTCAGCAACATCCCAGCTGTGCTGAGAGCAAAGAAAGAGGTGATGGCTGCTGACAGAATACACCAGGGTCCCATCTTGGACTTCTCTATTTACCCATATTCCTCCAAAATACTCTTTACTGGAATTTTAATACCAGCTGTTATCATCACAGCTGCTTTATATCAGGGTACAGGATAAAACATGCTAACATCTGAAAAAGTTGGTTGAAGCCTTTCTTGTTGGAACTTTGTTTAACCATATGGTACTGCCCCAGGGATGAACTCATTACAAGTCTGCCTTCTGGAATTCCTTAAAACTTAATTTTCTATAATACTCTACATTTGCCAAGTCACTGAAAAAGAATTAGTAACATCTTTGTGCAAATACTGGATTATTAATAATAAAATGACAAATTTTCACATATTCTTTATTTACCAGACAATTGCAATTAGGCTGCTTCTGTGTAAGGAAAACCTCTAATGTCTTTGCCAGCCATCTGTCCCCGAAAGATTATTGTTTACTTTCTAATGACACAGTAGCCTAATATTTGACTTTTCTACACAGTTCTAAGTTTGCATAGCATGTCGAGAATGGCATGGAATAAAAATGTGACCTAACAGGCCTATTTTTAAACAAAAATCAAATGCAGGCTAAATCCACCGATGAAGATAGCTGACTTTTGCTTGTTTGATTAGCTGAAGGTAGTGACTTCAGAATCTGAGACTTTAGTGAGTGTTTAATATAGCTTCATATATAAATAAACTACAGTTGACATATTCCCTGTGTACTGGATGGAAAATATTGGTATACTGTGGAAATACCATTTGTGTTTTTCTTGGCCCATCCGAGGTCCCAGTTTTCATGCACTCCTCTTCTAGTTAACTTTACTGATCATGGCTCTGCATTGAAAACCTGAACTATTTACAGAGCTCTGTCCTCCTACAGCTCCTAGATCTCTTCACAGATTGTGAAAATACTGTTAATTTTCTTGTTTGCTCTTCAGAGCTGATACACAGCAGGCTGAGAACTTACAAAATATAGGTATTAAATTAGCTATAGTTTTGTAAGCACATTGTAAGACATTTGTCAGGTGATAATGGCATTCTCTAATTACTTCAGATTTCAGCCTTCAAACTAGAGTTGTCTACTTATTTCATAGCTCAATAAATAGAAATAAATGTTGTGCAGTGTGATCGTGAGGCTTCATTATTTTTATTTATAACATGCAAACCTAGTTGCTTTTTCATTGTAATTCATCACAGTACATCTGGTTTAGACCATAATAGTTTATTCAAAAAAATATTGAATAAGTCTCAGCCCCCTTATGACATAAAATACAACACAACAAAACATTGTGCTTCCTCGGATATTCACCACCTCACTAAACTATAGTATCATGCATTTCAGCTGAGAAGCAGAAAACCTCTACAGCCAGGGAAAAAGTACAGTAAATGCAGCTCAAGCTCTTTCACTGCTCCATTTTTGTACTCAAAGTACCTTCTGGAGCCTGAAGGTTTTCTTAACTGCAGTGAGAACAAAAGGTGTGACACTGTCCCTTGCACAACTACAGCCCTTGCTCTGTTGAGCATAGGACAAATCATGCTCCCTGTTCTTTTTCATAGCCTGGTAAATTACCACAATTCAATTAAATCAGTATGCAATTCCTTCATTGACAGCGAGTATCTTCTGACTTTCTAGACTTAAATAAAACAAAAAATTGAATATTTGTATTGTGCATGACCCTAAACATGGTTTTTAAAAATTCTGACTCTTAACTTAATTCTCAGTTCAAATGTATTTGTTGCCTAAAGCTCAGTTTAGAGGCCTCTGTGCCTCCCATGTGTTTATTTTCTCTGCAACTGATATAAAATGTGAGCATATATTCAGACATTTTTCTTATCAGTTAGTCATTATTCCTTATGATTCAGATCTTTTTTGTTCATGCAATGCACTGATAGGCTGTTTATTATACACTTAATCTGCAACAGAAATTCACAAAAGAAGAAGTGAAGGCCTTCCACAATTAAATTCCAAGGCACATAATGAGTGTCCTTAGACCCAATGCACTGAAAAGAACCTGAATTCACAAGGAGATGAGTTCTGCCTCACACAATATAGAGCAAGTGCCCTTGAAGCTGGTGCTCAAGAGCAAGAACCATGACTAGGTATATTTGAAGGATTCAAATGATGGACAAGGCAGGTGAAAACAAATAGCAAGAAGCTATTCTGTGCTCTTATGACAACAGTTGTTTTGACTTTACCTTATTCTTTCATGCCATGCACGCTTCTATTAATAATCTTGTCGGTGTATCATAATGGCACTCTGTTGGTCCATCTGGCCTATAGGAAAGGAAGTTAAAAAATCAAAGATGAAAATGGTGTGCATTTCAGGATGGAGAGTGAGTGCAAAGCAAGTCTGAAAGGCACTCAAATATGATGAACACATCTTCCATCTGCTCAAGCTTTTTTATTTCTTCAGATCACCTCTCCATAACTGTGTTGCTAAGCCTTTTCCCTTGCACTTATTATCTGCCAGGCACCCAGATGAATCTCACCTGAGTTGTCAAACTGCTAATTGCGGAGGGTTTGTGTTTTCATCAGTCTTTTTATACACTGATTTATTAAATCCTCAGTTTCTGAGCCAAAATTCACCCTTTCTGTAGTGGGTTTTGATTAATTTTCTGGAAGGAAACAAATTTTCTCCATTTATTCTGTTAAGGATGTGGTTCTGGTTTTGGGCATTGGTATCAAATTACTATTTTAAAGATTCAAATGTGAAATCTTCCCATAGGACAATTAACTTGTGCTATTCCCTGTATTTCTTTTAGTAACAGGGATCACCACTTCTTCATGAAATATTGTTAAAGCTCAACACATTTTTTACCTTGTGATTTGAACTACAGTTCCCCATAATGATTACTTAAATTGATTCACCGTGGTGTAGTTGGACTTCAGTTCTAACATGCTCTCTCTACCTCACTAACTTTCCAGCCAACACTTTGTCTTTAGTAGAAGTCCTGGATTAAAAAACAAATATAGTGACAGTCATCTTGATAGATGGTGAACATTCTACGACAGCTCACCCATCTACCGATGTGTTTAAGCACTATTTATAATATGCTCTGAAAAATTCATGGTCTTTTGTGAATAGACTCCTTGGCTTACAGTCTGCCAAATACTAGATGGCGCGGTGACAGTGATCAGGAGTAGCTGAAAGGGTAATCCTTCTGAAACAGGATAGTTTCACTTTGACCAGTCAAGTTCTTTTATTTTTTTCCTTATAATTTTCAGAGACAGTGGATGATTTATTTTAAAGTGACCCTAATTCAAGGTTATGCCAATAAGACAACTGTCTTTCTCTGTGATTTAGATGTTCCAGTCTTTCCTTTACGCAAAGACTATGTTGGCATCATTTCCTTTATAAGTAGTCTTGCTCCCAGAATTGCCAGCACACTGACTTATGAGTTGTTTCACTAGCAGGTAAGTGGAGGTTTACTAAATCTATCTAAAACTGAGAAAGCCTGCTTGGAGAAAGTAGTGAAAGGTGCAGTGTAATTTGTGGAATAAAATGCCATATATCTAATGTTCCCTAAAACATTTTGTCTTAAAATTCTTCTTCTCTAAAGCAAAATTCTGGCAGTGAATTTATGTTTTTGTTGTGATGTTTGAGTAAGATTTTCTTCCTTCACCTGAAGAAGTTAAGTTATATCATAGGAAATATTCTGATGAAACCTTTCTTACCTTTTGGATGTACTTTGGCCTGCTTCATCTCTGCTTTTTCACTGCACCACCCAGAGGTCTTTTATCTTTCAGAGAGTTAAAAGACTAACTGGTCATCATGTGAGTCTTCTTTGGGGCACAGACAGGGACTTACTCAAGGAGGGCTACTTCTGCCAGGTGCAGTTTATGTGACTCACATTCTGCAGTAGGGACACTGAATTCCATTCTCTGTTTACTTCAACATAAATATTGAGCAATATACCTGATATACCTGATATTATTGTAGATTTTCAGAAGAATAACTGACAGATAACTGCCAGCAGTCTCAGATACTCAATCCCATGTCAGTTGGCAGCTCACCCCAAAGGAAGGCAGATGACAGCCATTGTCCTTGCAGAAGATGACCACATAGACAACTGGGGCACAGTAAATGCAAAAATTGACACATGCTTTTGTAGATACTTCAATTAATATTTATTCTCCAGCCCTCCTTGTTATTTTTTTTAGACCAGAAGCACACAAACATATATTTATGCATGCAGTTCTGTGATACCTATGCAGAAATGGAAATTCCTCTTCTACCATTGCACCATTGCCAGAGAGCTCTAGATCCAAATGCATGGCAATAACATGCTACAATGACCTAATCTGGGTCTTCTCCATAAATCTCCCACCCCTCTCCAGGGATGGATTTGGATGACAGCATGCCTCTTTCAACGAGGCTTTGGCTACTCCTATCTATAGCAGAAGCTGTGCCAGCAGTGGATGCTGACACCTAACCAGACCAAAGCTTAATGTGGCCACTACTCCAAATGCACATGAACTTGCAGAATTTAGGTTTGATTCTTCACACAATAGTTTTCCTCTTCATTATTTCTCCCTCCCGGAAAGATGGGCATGAAGAAATCCATCTCAAAGAGATGTTTTCTTCACTGTGCTCCAATTCTCTTGATTTTCCAGAGAAAATAACTATCTATTGAATGCATTTTTCAATCACTTTTTTTCACTAGTTTTACTTTTTAGCATTAAGAGATATAAATATATTAGCTCAGCGGCAAGATGAGAAGCACAATATTTTGAAGTAGCTCTGTAGGAAGAAGTTCCTGTGCATTTTTTTCCAGTAAGGCATACCTGGGTTTACAAGATACTTCATTTGAACCATGGGACATGGAGATGTGCTATAAGCCCAAGCCTGGATTTTCTGCCATTTAAAAACAAAAAATATTATTCTAATGGTTCCATCTACCTTAACTGTTGTTTTGCTTGCAGCTATTGCAACAATCACAGCCAGATAAAAAGATGTGTGGCTCCTAAAATAATACCTAGGGAGGCTGTTTTCTTTAGACTAGAAACATAGAACATCTTTTTCAAGAAATAGTTAATGTTTTTCTGTTTTGCTGATAACAACATTTCTGTGATGGCATTATTACTGGCAAACTTAGTGATTTACTGGAAAAAATAAGAACAGAGTAGTGGCCTCAGAAATGTCACATGAAGGCCTCTTGATTGATTTCTACAATGATTCCTGAGAACTATTTGTTCTGTATTCAAATTCATTATTAGTTTTCATTCCATGTAGAAATAATTACATAGGGCATACATAGGCTTAGAATTAGTTTATTCTAATGAATACAAAATGAGGAACAAAATGAGGAACAAAATGAGAAAGTAGAATATGAAGTCTGGAGCACAGAATTCAATGTTCAAAAAAAATCATTAATCAGACAGTTATTATTAATAGAGAAACATATCTTTAGTAGTCACTGATTTTTATAGCTTGTAATCAAGTCCCTCTACTGGATTGAGATCGATCTACAAGAGTGAAAGGTGTGACCAAAGGGTCTAAGTGCATCCCTTACAAAGCAACAAGCTTAGATAGATTATGGTTTTGCAAATTACAATGTAGTAATAACTATATTTCCCAATATATCACAACTTCCCCAGGCAACAGCAGCTATATGGAGAGTGAGACTCTTAAGTGTTTCCAAAAATAACCCGACCAGCTCTCACAATGACATATACTGCTGCAAAGGCGGGAGAAACCTTCACTGAATGTCTTTCCCTGACAGCTGTGTAGCAAATGACTTGTAAGTGTTCCCCTTCCCCAGGGTGCAGCATGCTGTCTGCACCCACAAGAAGGTCCCTCTAAAGTGCACTCACTGAATAAGGAAGCAGAACAACAGTCTCTAGTGAATCGCTGCATTTACAGCCTTCAATTTTCTACTAGCTCTATAAAACTTGCTCAATTCCAATTAATCATACACACACTTGATATGAAGAGGCTTATTTCACACCTGAGTGTACATTTGGTGTTTATGACAAGCTTCATGACATGACAAGCCTTTCTATACAAACTCCAATCCTTTACACAATTTCTTTAGTTTCAGATACTTGAGATAACGGCATAACATTCAGTCTCAGCATCTGTATGTGAGGAATAGTACAGCGCAAAGAGTTAACCAATAAGAAAATGTTTCCTGACTTTTTGGTTTTACTTTATTTTTCTCACTGGTATTTTAATCTCACTTCTCATTTCACTCATAAACAGCCTAAATAACTCCTTTTCCTCCCTAATATTGGGAAGGTATTTTTTAAGTATATCGATAACTCAGTACATCTTTTCTTAATAATTTTTACTTTTCTTGCTTTCAGTATCCTGGCAGAAATACCCAGGGAAGTGCATGTTTTGAATGAAGTTATGCAAGCATCCTATAGGGAGGAACAGTCTTGGCCAATAAGTTTCTGCATAGATTAGATGCTTCATTGCATTTTTTTGTCATTGGAAGCAAAATAGTAGCAAATGAGGAAAATTTTCCTGAAAATCACACTTTTCCTTATTCATGGAAAAAATGCATCCTTTTATTATTTTAAATTTGATCTGAAGGGCTGTTAAGTCTAAGAAAGTACTAGACTAAAATGATATGGGGCACACATTCAATATTCCTATGCAACAAATCTCCAACAGAAACTAAAGTGAGCACTCTTAGACAACAAGTATTTATCTAGGTCTGATTTCATTTTATGAAACTGAATATATTGAACATAATGTCACACAGTGCCTCGGGCACATGAGAAGAGCCAGAATAGATGTAGTCATTAATACACGACTGACCTTATTTGGTTGAACACTAGAGGGAGATCAAAGCAAAAGAATAGATGATCAAATAGATTATTGGTACTAATCGTTGGTGTTAATAAAATCTCCACTGATTATAAGATGGCACATCTGGTATCATAGTGTCTTAATTTTTCATCATAAGTTTCACGTGGCTTTGTTTGATGCTGTTTTATCTGAAATAAAATTTTAATTAATGTTTTAAAAGAGTCAGAAGGAAAAGGACTGTGCTTTTATCAGTACTATGGTGAATATACCCAGTATTAAACTTGTTTGTCATATGATACTTGTTTACTTTGATAAAAAGATAGAGATTTTAGCAGCTGAACAATGAAACATAAGCACAGCATCCAGCTATCTAACTCCTCATTGCACAGAAGGTACTTTTTTCTTGCAGGCACCTACAGCATTAAGCAGGGGAGGCTCATGTTTTTCAAAGATCTCCCCTGAAAAGAGATCTTTCTGTTAGACCTGGAGGCAAGCAACTGAAACTGTGAACATTCAGAACAGGATGGAAATTAATCTTGTTGTTCTTTTGCTATCACAACTCCTGTGCTGTTCAAACTGCATTTTCTAAGCAAAGCCTGTAAAATAAAACTCCCATTTAAAAATATAGACATTTTGCAGTTTTGCGTGAAAGAAAGTTATCAATGACACCAGTTTTGCTCTTCCAGTTACTGCTGGTAAATATCAATGCTTCAACAGGATTCCAAATGGAAGGGTCCTTAGGGCCTTGAAAATTTTCCTAAAAGGACCTGGCATCCAGGTTTCGCAACCAAGAGACTACGCATGCTGCAGTTTGTGCAGAGATCATTATGCTGATAAGGATGTCTCGGCTGGATGGAAACAGCATGATGTAGGCACTGGTAGAAAGAAGGGCATTGACAAAGAGCTCACAAAGTTGGGGTTAGTTTACCTTGAGTAAATGGCTCACCTACCTCACAGGTCAGTACAGCGTGCTGCAACTCCCACATAAGCCAGCACCACTACAGTATCAGCATACACCATGGTGTAAGGAGAAAATGTGACATATCCACACACCACTAATTGCTATTGTTATTTATGGAAGAAAAGATTTGCTAGGCTCTAGGGAGATTACAGGAGCAAAGAGGGCAGAAGCAGAGACATTTGTGGGAAGGGAGAGATGGAAATTTACCTTTCAGCATGCAAGCTGCTAAACTGGCTTCAGGCTTGCTGTGAAACCATTAACCTTTCACAAAGTTAACAGTTAGTTCTTCTCACAGGCAAAAAATGCTCCAAGTTACACTACACAACTTGATTCAAAAGGGAACAATATTTATACATTATTGAACAACTGTGCTACACTGAAGTTAAGCAGTAACTTCTCAGATGCTTCCTGCATTATTTGGCTCTGTTTAATAAATGAGAGAACTGTGCTTTTTTTCCAGGGCTAATCCTGCTTGATGCTGGGAGCTGCTAGCATCCACAGAGGTATTCTCAGAAGCAGAAGTACTGAAGCTGCCTATTAGTTACGAAACATACAGCAGTGCAAACTGCTTTGTAAGTGCCAGAGTGCTGTAAAGAGCCAAATCATGAACATGGTGAAAGAATACAGTTGACAGGTAGTCTAAATTCTATTCCTGAATTTGTACAACATTGCGAGTATATTTTCTGGTCCTGTCTTCCACTATCCCAGTTTACTGCTGCATCTCACTTTAGGTGCTGAGAATTTTACAAAAGTATGCATTTTTACCTAATTCACTACTAAGATCAACTCTTTGCCAGCTTAGCAGTCCATCTCTTCCTAGATAAATAATGCTTCTGAACATCCATTGTTAATATTGATGTCTCCCTGCAGGACCTAGTTTAAACATGAAAAAATGGGTTGAGATTTTTGCAGTTTTGTGATGCAGCTACATTTGCAAACCTGTTCCAAACTTAATTATTCCAAGCTCGTTTATTGTTCTTTGACTTTTTTTGACATTTCTTGCTACTACTGTCAAGCAAAAGTAGACTGAAAGACCTCAAGAAATGTAAAATAGGTCTGGTATTGCCAGGAAAAAGTGATTGTAGCCTAAGGCACATATTATTGTTAAATTGGGCTCCATTTTTAACAATTCTGATGCACAGAATTATCTGTGAAAGTGTGACTTTGCAGATACCTACAAAAAAGAAATCTGAGGTGTTTCAGAGGATCATGTTAGCAAGTGGCACAAACCCTTTATATGGACAATACAATGATGAAGGAAACTGGCAAGGTATTGACAGCTGAGAGCTGCACCCAAACTGTCCCCAGCAGTGCAAACAACACAGAAGAGTAAAACTTTTTTCAACTGATTGTTTCTGTCGCCAGTGGAAATGCATATCCATGGTGTATTCTTTTTTCATTAGCTTTTTGTACATACTAGGTTACTTGTCTTGTTCACAACAGCTTTACATCTCATGTGTAGTCTATCGATCCTACACTGCTTAGAAGTGTTAAACTGCTTCGTGCACACTAGCTGGTAGATCTCTAGTAGTTGGTAGATCTCATCTCTAGTGAAAGAATCCTGTAAAAGTGGGACTTCCTGCAGATGGCTGATATAATTTGTGTCATGTAAATCAAGCATTGGGTTTGCCACCTGTGGAAAACACTCCATACATTGATATTTCTGTCGGGGAAGTCTGAGGCAGAAGTATGACTGTGCACAGCATGATATCAGAAAAGGAGATAGAGACCTGGCTGAGGCACCATTCCTGGGAGCATTTAAGAGACAAGTAGACACAGAGCTTAGAGATGTGATTTAGGGATGGTTCTTGTTAGAGTTGGGTTGGATGGCTGGACCCAATGATCTGAAAAGTCCTTTCCAACCTAGGCAATTCTATAATTCAAACTGGCAACATCCTTGATGGAAATACAGTAAAATGGTGAGCAAACAGTAATGGCTTTGGGCAGCCCTGACTATGAACAAATGTCCAAAGGAATTTAACAACTTACTGGCACAAAAGTGACAAAAAAGTAAAAGCTGATTCAAATTTAAAGACAGAAAGAGAATATATTAGTTCTCTAAAAAAGGGTGCATTCCAAATAGCAGCTTCATCTGTTTCATAAACAGGGCTATAAAAATGACAAGAAAAAATGGGTCTTATAATTTATGGGTAACATCCAAGCTAAACTATTATCACATCTACTTATTTATACATTAATAAAAAGCCTAAAAAGCCTAATCCTTTGAAAACACTCCTGTGTGCTTTGATGTAGTTTGGATCAGGATCATTAGAGAGAAGGAGCAATATTGTCTTGATGCTGAAAGAAACATTTGGTCTTTTAGAGAGTAGTAAAATAAAGCCAAGAGAAGATTATACTTTGGATCTTAATCTGTGTTTAAAATACGTTCACTAAATCAGAAGACATATAGTTTCAATTTACATGAAAATGAAGCTGCTCACTAGTATCTAACATGTATCCAAAGAATATATATGTTTGCAAATGTTCACAATTAAATTGAGGGCACTTTATTTCACCATCATTTGCAGTGGTAAATGCAGTACTCTCCTAGCCAACAGTTTGTTTTGGCACTGATTTCATGTATGTCTTATAATACTGCAAATCTTGTGAGAAATGTCAGACTTTCTCAAAGCATAGAGCAAGGCCAGTAAAGATTGCCAAATTCTTGAAGTCTGTCAAATGCATTTCAGTAAATGTGGAATGCTCATTGGTAAAGAAAAGTACATATTAAAAGCTGCTTTGAAGTTGTAAGAAAATTTACTCTTTGTTTTCTTCTCAGATTCAGCAAAGCCTGGAGGAGCTCTTATTTTATCCAAACAAAATGACCTCTCTCTGCTGATGATATATGTTCATTGGAATGCAATAGGAGATACATCAGATGTCTATTTTTGCCATATCTGTGTGGCAGATTTCTTCTGATATTTATGTTTCTATGTTATATTATAGGAGAAATTTATGTCAGTTAAATCTTAAAATTGCTCCAAATGAAGAAGAAAACCTTCATCATAAGAAGAAAGGCCTAACTGACCGATCAGCTTCTGACTAAAGCCAAACAGGACAAACAACAGTGCAGAATCTTTCCACAACCAGAGGAAATGAGCACTGAGAGAACTTTCAACCTAATCAAGCACCCAGGGCAGACAAGTATTCCTTCCCTTGAAAATATAAGTAATTTCTCCTTAAATGTCACTGACTGCACCCCAGTTGAGGTGCCAGAGGAAGTTTTTTTCACTGTTGCTGCTGCTGGAATACTGGAAAATCTGCTTGTCCTTATTGCTGTTGTTAGAAACAAGAATTTGCACTTACCCATGTACTTCTTCATTTGCAGTTTAGCCATTTCAGACATGTTAGGTAGCTTGTACAAAACTCTGGAGAATATCTTTATCATCTTGTGCAAAATGGGATACCTGACACGTCGTGGGGACTTTGAGAAAAAGCTGGATGATGCCATGGATTCCATGTTCATTCTTTCTTTACTGGGGTCAATTTTCAGCTTGTTAGCTATTGCAGCAGACAGATACATCACTATCTTCTATGCTTTAAGATACCATAACATCATGACACCAAGAAGGGCCTCAGTTATCTTGGCTATCATTTGGACATTCTGTGCTGGCAGTAGCATTGCCATTGCCCTCTTCTCCTACGAAGCAGCAACAGTCATTCCTTTCACCATCCTGTTCCCTTTAATGATGTTTTTTATCTTATGCCTCTATGTCCATATGTTCCTTCTGGCTCGATCTCATGCTAAAAGGATTGCCTCGCTACCAACCAGCACAGTTCATCAGAGAACTAACATGAAAGGAGCCATTACACTGACTATTTTCCTTGGAGTCTTCCTTTGCTGTTGGGCCCCCTTTGTTCTTCACATCCTGTTAGCAAGGTTTTGCCCACATAACCCTTACTGTGCCTGCTACATGTCCATTTTCCATGTGAATGGGACACTCATAATGTGCAATGCAATCATCGACCCTCTGATTTTTGCATTCCGAAGTCCAGAATTACGGAGTACATTCAAGAAGATGTTCTGCTGTGCCAGGTCAAGCTGGAGCTGGTAAACACTTCATGAAAAATGAAGATCATAGAAGCACACCTATGGGGTGCTGTGAAGGATAAGTTTGCAGTTACAAATACTAACAGTTATGCCCAAAGCAGCACTATACTTCTGGGATAGTGACAATAATTTTCAGAGGGCTATCAAAGAATGCATAAAAACTAAGTATGACCAGACCTCCAGAAGTAATAGTGCTGAAATTAATTCTGCTAACAATTTTCATGAGAATAAAAAAATAACTGTGTCATAAATATCTCTTGTCATTTCAGAAAAATTCAACCATATCTTTTGCAGCAAGTGTTGCATTACTCCAGAGATGAGTTAATGAGAAATTATTTTGTTCCAGTAATTTCAGTTTAAGGCATGCAGTGTTTTGGAATTTTGTTGTTTAAATCACAGGAAAATGAACAGTTATTTTTAAGCTTCATATTTATGTAAAAGTCTATGATGAAGTAGAAAATATAGATGTGTATTCAGATTTTGAAGGAAAAGTGAAATCATGACTGTTCTCCTTAAAATCTAGTCTCTTTAAAATCATACAATTAGTGTCCTCTATGCTTCAAAAATAATTTCCAAGTGTGAGCCCAAGAAAACAAGATAATTTGGTTTAATAGCTATTTTTAGCAACTGAAGAGCTTTTTCCAGTGTAAAGCTGTTGTGGCAGCAGAGATAGGTTTTGAATTTTAAAACCCCAAATCTAGGTCTGGACTAGCAAAAGGAATTGCTGAGCTTGCCAGCTGCCCATTGGAAGTCCCTAGGTCAATTTGCTTTAGTAAAATAAGGATCTTCACAGACAGTAAAAGAACTTTCAGTCACAACTTCCTAAACATGTCATAAAATAAAAAGCAGGGAGAAAATTCAAAGATCCCCACAGACGTCAGCCACCTGGATAAGGAATCAGATAGCCAGAGTGCAAAGATGCTACAAAGCATTTTTGCAATTTACAAAATCTTAAGGACAAAATTCTTCATTTTCCCTGCCAAGATAATACAAAACTCACTAAAGTTTAAGGCAGAACAGTTTTCAGCAGCAAAACATCCTGAAGCAGTCCAGAGCATATAGGAATTAGCATCACAATAATTCTGTGGAGTTGTTCAGCTCTGTCAGATGGAGAATATTTAGTAAGAAACAGCAGTGAAGCTGAGGAAATTGGTGTATATTTATATATATCTATATGAGTGACAATCCAAATTTTTAAAAGGCACATGAAACAACTTTTTTTTTCTGTTTGCACTAGTTACAATTAGGTGGACTATTCTTTCTAAAATATTTCGTTTCTGGGGAAGCAGATTCAGGATGAGCACAAAATTTTCTTGAATAAAAAAGCTTCTGGGAGCATCTTCACTTTTAAGTCTGCCAGCATTTGTTGCATGTCTGTAGATGGGTAAATCTCCATATGTTATCTCCTAATTGGCTAGGAATTTGGCTTGCATTTTAGATGTTGTGCAGTCTCAAAGTGAATAAGTTTTTCTGTTTCATATACTAGTGTCATCCTATGTTGAACAGATTCTTTAAGCCATGATTTGTGAAGTTTTTATTGTATTGTACTGAAGTCACTCTTGAAACTCTGCTCCGATATATTGATGTGTAACAGGTTTTGTGTCATAGTTTCATCTGCCCAGGTTTAAATCACAAGTGTCTGGGAGGCAGAACTGTACCTTAGCTTTGTTCATTTTGGATTCTACCAGAGGCTAATAAGACTAGAATGAAAATCCAGTTCCTTGAAAATCACAGGCAATGCTACAACTGATGTTTTATCTGAAGAGGTCCACAGAACTTCACATGCCTGTAGCAGCAAAACATTTCATAGTCGCTTACTGTGAAACCAAAGAAGAAAAGTTCCTCCTCTGTTTCTGTTATTTTGAACTGAATTCAAGCTTAGAAACAAAATTAAAGAATCTGATAAAAACACAGAGGGGAATTGATTCCACTGAAGCAGTCTGAATGTCAGTGAAGGATGGGCTAGCAGAGCAGTTTGATTTTGTTCACAAAATGGCAAAATTAATATAGTTTATCTGAGAGAAAATAGAATATAGAGTTTATTTGTGAGGAAAAATCTTGTTTCATAAATGTCATTCTGGACAAGCCTTTGAGAAAAACAGTTTTCCTGGACTTCCATTAGCTGAACAAAATTTCTGTTTCTCAAGCAATATTTAAGGAACTGAAAAAAAAAGTTTGACTTAAAGCACTGAGCTTAAGTCAAATCAATACTTCATATGAATTGAGGCAAATATTAGCCTTCTCTGTTTAAAAATCTTAAGCAATATACTTTACACAGTGTCAGCTAAAATTACAGACAAAGAAAACAAAGAAAACAATTACGAAAACAAATGCTGCTTGTGATAGTACTGAATTGTAATTAGGTTCACAATCTTATCATTTTGGTTGATTTTTTTATTTGTTTGTGCCTTGAAGGCTTGGAACTTTCAGAACTTCTGTTTCAGTACTAGGCATCTACATTTCAAAGCAACACTTTTTTAAAATCTTTTTAGCCAGATTTGAAGTTCAATGCTTCAGCAGCACCTTCATGGTATAGTTTATTACAACTGCAGTGCATCAACAATCACACATAAACTTTCTATAAACTAAATAAAACTAAAGAATAGAATTGCTGGTCAAAAAGTATATGTTAATGAGATGAATTGCTCCACAAGCAACCTCACACCATCTGACAACCTGATGGAGGACAGAGGAGAGGGAGCATGTGGCCTTGGTGGATATTGTATTGACAATTCCACTGCAGCAAGTCAGATGCATAATGTATCATGATATGCAAATTGTGCCTTTATAGATACTGCTAGAGAATAAAAATTCAGGCTGCACTCCATGAAGCTTTTCAGGCCAACAACTCATTTCAATATCATGTCACTACCAGCTCTGCCTGTTCCTTCCTATCTCTGGGGCTTTTCCAACCCTTCTCATGGCTCAGGACCCCATTTCAGCTCCTTAGAGACATTAACCTCAGTGATGCTGCATGAGAGAACCTGTCTCCATCTCCCCATAGCTCTGACCTGTCCAGCCATGGGCTCCCCAAGCCAGGCCCATGTCCTGTCCTATCCTCATGGAGTGATCCAGTCCCCAGAACTGGGCCTGCCCTGCTTCTCTCCAGGTCTATGGAATTAGCACCAGCTACTGGCTCTGTTCTGATGGTCCCCAGGGGAGCCCCATGGTCACCAGCCCCAACAGCCCCTGACTTCAAACTGTTAGTTGCAAACATGCACCTAGGAGCCATTTCCACAGAGCCTGAAACCACAGGGAAGCCTTTGCATCATAGCATGAGAGCATTCAGTTCTGCAAGGAGCCTCAGTATCAGAACAACACCATGTAGTTCAAAACAGTCTCTAAGGGCAGCAAGAAATATCTTTAAGCCCTTTAAATCCTGTCACATAAGTTATTTTTCTTAATTGTCCCTTCCTGACAGCTTAAATTCGGACTCAGGATTTGGTGACATTGAAAGTCTAGAGCAGGTCTCTTCCAATTCACAACCCAGTCCCGGGGACTTCCGCAGCTACTTACTTACAAACTTAATTGATATTATGCACCATGCGAAACACACATTTAAGCTTTCACTTGAATTTTAAAGGATGACCTACAGAGTCTACTTCACTGATGTACCATTTCAGTTTTGCAGTCTACAGCCTTACATTTTCATTTGCTTGAGAAATGAAACTGCAGCCAAGCAATCTGGGTAATCACAACATCTGGTGTGACAGCTAAATCTTTCTTAACTGCCAGCCTGTGCAACAAGGAAAAAAGGAAGAAGAGAAAAAAGTGTTTCAACCCATCACAGAGCAGTTCATGTCAGAAGGCAAGCCACAAGGAACTGATGGAGGCCCTGGGTCTCTTGCCTGCTCTGAGCTTCCCCTCAGATCACATCAGAGTCTTGGAAAGAGGGGGGAATTTGGATGAAAGGTGTCTGCTGGCTCCTGGATAAGCAGACAGATGAAAGAAATGCAGCTTGCAAGTGAGAGCTGGATGGTTAATAAGGCATTGAGACTGGCAGAAATTCCTATTAGAGGAGCTGGCACTGGGGTTTCTTAGAAGTCTGGGAACAGGTGCAAGGAGAAATGTCCCTGAAGAACTAAATCAATTTTTCAGCCTGTTTGTATTTATAGGGGTCTTCACTGAAGTCTTTGTCTGAGTGACTTAGGACTGCCATGGACATGAGAAATCCCATCAGCTAGAGAGGTTTCTGGTCCTTCAAGTTGGAAACATTGCCAGAAAATCCAGTAAGGGTCAGGATATGGGGGAAGAGGGCAGGGGGGAAAAAATATTTCTAGGATTGAGTAGAACAACATGAAAGTAAGCAGAACTGGTGGAAAGAAGTGGGTGGACCTAAGAGAAGCAGAAAGGAAGAAAGCAATATTCAGAATTAGATGAAGCAAAGGAATGTTGAGAGATGAGTGAAAGGAGATGTCCAGAACCAGGCTCTCATTCTTGACTTGCAATGACAACTAATTATTGCTCTTTTTTTAAACTGCATTTTCTGTCCTATCTTGATGTAGCTGGTGCAGGTGCCCAGGTCCAGGCAGTGGAGGGGGGAGCTCCAAGGTGGCTTTTGCCAGGAGAGGCCAGGGCTTGCCCCAGCCAGTCACAGCTGGCTCCAGCCAACCCATCACAAGGCACAGTTGAACCTCTCAGACAAGATGATGGTATCTCTGTGAAAATGTCTTTAAGAGAGAATAAAAATGCTCTGCAGCAGCTGTCAGAACAGATTGCAAGAAAAAAAAATAAACAGGAGAGAAAGTGCTGCAGAGACCAAGGTGAGGGAAAGAGAGTGAGGAGGTGCTCTAGATCATGGAGCAAACACTTCCCTGCAGCCTGTAGAGACCGTGGTGAAGCAGCCTGTGGGGATGACCATGACGAAGTATCTATTCACACTGCAGTCCATGGAGGACCCCATGCTGGAACAGGTAGGTATTTCCTGAAGGAATTGCAATCTGTGGAAGACCCATGCTGGAACATGTTTTCCCTGAAGAGCTGATGGAACAGAAAAAAAGTATGAGGAAGAGGAAATATCAGAGAGAAACTGTTACAAACTGATCAAAACCCCTTTTCTGCATTCCACTGTGAGACAGACAAGAGGAGGCTGAGGGAAGGTTGTTTTGAGTTTTGTCATTTTTTCTCGCCATCTTACTCTAGTTTAATTAGTAATATATATATTTTGCCCAGATTGAGTCTGGTTTGCCTGTGACAGTAACCAATGAGTAGTAATCTTTCTGTCAGTATCTTGACCCTCAGGCTTTTTTCATCCTGTTGTCTTCCCCTGACCTGTTGAGGAGGGGAAGTGAGAGAGCAGCTGGATGGGAATGTGTCAGCCAGCCAAGGTCAACCCACCACAATCAATTAATTCTACAAGGATTAACAGTTTGAATCTACTGATCAGGTGCAGTAGGACTGCAAGGATAGGCAAACCACAGATGCAGGAAATGGCTTACAATAGACCAGTTTAATGAACAAGTTGTCTTAGGCGTGAAGCATCCTTAAATTACTGTCACAAGAAAATGCTGACTCAGAAAACTGAAAAATACAGCAGAGGTAATAATGTTAAGCCAGGTTCTGTGTGCACAAACTCTGACCATCCTTTTACTTCAAAGCACTAGAATAAACTAAGGAAATTTGTCATTCTAGCTGTTGAGAGTAAACTTTGCAGGTATGTGTGGCTGTATGGTTTTGTGTGCTGAGTACCATCTGCCAGATTTCTACCATCAGATAGTATATGAAAACTCTTCTGACCATCAGAAGGTAATCTGAATTGGAATGAGAAGTGACTATGAAACTGCCCCAGAGCTTAGCCCTATTGCCTTAATTGTGCCTTATACAGTTTCAACACTCAGAAGTGTTGAAAGTCCAGAGCAGTAACTTTTTATAACAGAATATTCCATGACAGCTGCTCAGGATAGTTCTCAAAATGGTGTAGGTATTTAGTGTTTATTTAACTGTTGCTCAAGCTTGAACCCTGTAATCTCTTTTGGAACTAATGCCAGTCTTGGCCTGTCAAAGGCAAGATTTTCTGACAACACTCAGGCAAGATATAGAGAGGAGGAAGAACTGACACAGCCTGGGGAGCAGTTATTTCTGTTTGACGTACTAGTTCCAGAGTTAAAGTGCCACATGGCAAAAAGAGCACTTGCCTTGGGAATCCCAGTGAAAAGATGGCTAATAGAAAAGTTACCTTGGGCACCATGAGCCATTTCTGTTGCCAAGATGGAAGGACATCATGTGGTGGCAGCAGCTGGAAGAAATGCCTGGTTCCAGGAAGGAACAGTAAAACTGTGGCTGCCTGATTCACCCAAATCTCTTGCAATACCTTTTGCTAAAGCCATGCTACAAAGGAGTTGAAATACTAATACATGTCTTCAAAGACATACAGACAGAGACACTTTCTTTATATTGCTTACTTCATAAAGGTTTTTTTCACGTGGGATTTCAGTCTCAGTCCTGCATCCACTCTTTTCAATGATGAAGGAAATGATGAAGTGCATTTCCTGTACTATCTTTTCATAGAATCTGTAATGCAAACAGTGGCTGTGTTTGTGTTTCATAGCTTAATTATTAATTTAATATTCATTTCCTTCCCTATATCTTTCAAAGACATTCAGTTTCTTCCTTGAATCATTATCATAAAATTGTCTGATGTGATCCCTGCCCCAGTCAACATATCATGTCTGGGGGTCAGTCACATTAGAATCAGATTAAGTGTAGTGCTTTTGGTATTTCAAAAATAACCTGATAATTTGAAATTTAAAATATACTGCACATTCATTTGAAATTCAGATGTTGAGGTTTCAAAAATATTTCATGCGTTATATCTGCAAAATTATTTCTATCCATTTAATAACTAAATCATACTTTTCTCAGCTGACTGTCCTCCCAGCAACTAAGTCATGAACATAAACTTTACCTTAAATGACTAAAATTGCCTAATGTAATATCTGTCCATAATATTCAGTAGTCTATTCAAATGTTTGCCCTCTTGTGTTGGAAACAGAAGATATGAATAAAAGACAGTACTGTGAAAAAAAAATTCTAAATTAAATATTATAAATTAAATTAAGAACTATGGTGAAATGTGATGTCTTAAATAGGAATACCTACAGTTGTTTCTGTTTTCTTTGCAAGTAAATAAATGCACACAAGCTCAGTGATGTAAACTACACAGAGGAAATGGGAGACCAAGGCTCACATTCTTCTTACAAAGAAAGAATTCAAAACCTAGTCTGTAGCCCTTCTGAAGCAATTTCTGTGCCACTGGGGGCTTATGTAGGTAGAAAAATATCCAATTGCTCTTCCTTGAAAACGTTCCTGCAGTGCAGACTGTGCAGTGAAGAAACTAGCAATCACTGGAGTGCATAAGAGGGACTTGTGTGTCAGTAACATCTCTGTGTGAGTCAAGTTGCTCTGTGACCCAAGTCCTCCCCTTTGTCCCGCTGACCTACCTTACTTCAGCAAAAATGTAACGAAACTATTCTGCAGGAATTCTGAACTAGAAGTCCCTCAGATAACATACCAAAATCTAGCTTAAGGTACTTCTGGAAGAGTGATTTAAACATCTGCATATGGCATGAAACTCACAGCCTTGCAGCCAAGACAATGGCAGCATTTTCTATATGCCACAAGATGACTTGAATAACCTTCTTCATCACTGTCTTCAGTGTTTCTGACTGTATTTTGAGCCACCTGCTTGTATCCCAACTCAGTCTGGGATACAAGGATTCTGGATGTCTCCCCAGAAGCTGACAAGATCATCAGAACTAAACCAGCTTAATTTAGCCCTCTACCTTGCCTTTTCTCCTATGGGAGAAAGAAGTGGACAGGGACAATTTAGTTCCACTCCCAACGTGCTTTGTGCAAAATCAGAGTTCAGCATCATCTGTTTAGCTTATGGAGCATGAGTCATTAAGAAAAAAAGTATGAGAGACACTACATAACCCTGTCTTGCTTCCTCCTGACTGCAAGAAAATTCTGGCTTTGATCCAGTGAAAAAGCATCTTAGTTTTGCTAAGAAGCCCTCTGTATTGCACAAAGCCTGTAAAGTAATGGAGAATTTCTCCCCCAAAGAGGACAGATAAGTTTGTTTACTGAACAATCTCATATTGCCTGCAGTTAGCTCTATAAATTTCCAGACTTTCAGTCCAAGGCTTTGTAAAATGTTCTCCTGAAAATACATGCTAGTAAAATGAAGGGGAAACAAAAGGTCTTCTGAATTATTTTAGGGCTGATCTCCCAGCCCTTCTGTCTATCCTGATGACAAAGCCTCCCCCACAAGGAATATGCCTCATCAACTGTCAATATTGTGAGACAAAATGCCTGGAGTAAGAGTCAGAAACAGTATTTGGCAGCTCAAAAAGGCATCTGTTCTTTTAATGAAGCTTTCATATCAGCATTTTTGGGTCACAGATGAAGCTATATGGAAATGAAAGTGGTTTTATATCAGTTTAATTCTTCTCTGACTACTTTCAAGCTGAGGCACACTTTTTTGTGCATTGGTAAATCTCTTCAAAGAATATATTGGCTCGTGTTTGCCCTGTAAGTCCTGTGAGGGCACACTTCGGCTGGTTTCTTCACCTGACTGGTTGCCAGCTTCTCTACAAGACATTGCAAGAAGATTGCCTGTACTTAGAAGCTCTTTAGTATAGAGAAGAGTTCAGAAAGAGAGTATGGGTAGGAGAATCCAGACTTTCTAAAGTGCATATCCTCTTCAAGTAAAGTGTGGCAGCTGTTGGCCAGTAGCCAGCCCAAGTTAAAGGGGCAGTGGCACCAAGCCCTAGCAAAAAAGGTTCCAGCAAATGTAACCTTAAGAGAAAGGAAAGAAGGCAAAGAAACATGATGCTTAGTACTACAATCTAGCAACAGTAGAAATAGTGGCATACTTATTGTCAAGCACCACTGTGCCCAAGACACTGTAGGTAGCAAAAGTGTTCCTTAGCACAGTAAGGAAGCAATAAGAAAAGAGCAAAATACTAAAGATAGACTATTAGGTACTATATTTAAAACAGTATATAATTCAGTACTGGTTAAAAAAAAAAAAAGGAAATTAATTCTGACATTTCTGCTTAAAGCCTAGCAACCTGGGAATTATTTGAAGTGCAAACTGATTTTTGAGATGTTTGGCTTTTGAAGAATATTCTAGTATACATTATAACCTGGATTTTGCCTAATCCCTTTTATCTATCAACATTAGAGACATTTTCTTGCCCTTTAAAAATGACTTCTTGAAAAATCATAGAGTGCATTCTGAAGACCTAATTTTTGCTGCAAAATCCTCACACCTTTTCTCATGACCCACTCACCACCTTTTTCAAACAGTTGCGAAATGAGGCCTTAGTATCACTCTCCTAGACTAGCTATTTTATTGCTATAGTGCCAGCTAAATGGAAGGTTCTCTGACTAAATAATAAACAAAATGAAAAGTGGGGAGCCCATGTGGAGGACCATGTGAAGGAAATATTCTTGTAACAGAGATAAAAGTTTCCTCTATGGTGGACCAGACTGATAGTAGTATCTGGTGCCCATTGCAGGGAATAGGCTTTTCAATGTTGGGAGGTATCTTTAAGATCATTGAGTCAAACCATTAACCTAACACTGACAAAATAACCGCTAAAACATGTCCCAAAGAACAACAACTACACACCTTTTAAATAACTCCAGGGATGGTAATTCAGCCAGTTCCTTGGGAATCCTGTTCCAATGCTTGACAACCCTGTTAAAGAGCTGCAAAATATTTCATTCCACCCTCACCATTATAGCTGGAGGACCACATGAACCAAGAGCTGTCAAGGCATATATCCACCAGTAGCTGAAAAAAATGTTCTTTAGCTGACTTAGAACATAAAATTAAACCACAAAATCATTATTAACTTGACAAGAGAGACTGCATCTGGAAATAGATGCCATTAAGAAGCCAGAGTCTAATTTTTGAAGAGGACATTACAAAAACAGGAGGTAAGCTGCAGGCTGATACTCCAGAGATGGGAGAAAACAGCTGTGAGTCAAAATCCAAACACAGGTTCATCCCTGCAGGAAAGAAGACAAGGACAGAAAAATCACCTCTACAAGAAACAGAGCAGTGAATTAATTAGCTTTAGTACTTAGGGGTTTAGGTTGTTTACACTATTCTGGCCACTATTTAAATTACAGGAGCTTTTTACTAAGATAATTCTGTTTTTAACTTCGGGGTTTTGGGTCTCCTGTTTTTACCAAAGAGATTTATCAAGAGTGATGTATTTACCATGCAGAATTTAACTGCCAATACACTAGCTTCCCTTAAGGAATACTAGCATCCCTTCAAGGCAGAACTGCTCTACCAAAACACAGCGGTGAGAGTAAAGAGCAGATACTTGAAAAAAGCTTCCAAATATATGTTTCCATGGGAGCAAATTAACCTTAATATATGGATGGATTGTACCCACTTCAGATAGTACTGCTTCCTCTCTATTCCCTGGCTACATCTTGCTGTCTACATTTCAAATGCCTGTGCACACATCCAAGATTCAGATGTTTGTCCTGAACTGACTTAAAGTAAGTTCATGTATTGTCTTTGGCATGTTTTATGGACTCTTTAGCATGTAGCACATTACCAAAACCACAATTTCATACACTTGAAATACAGTTGTACCAACCCCCAATGTGGAAAGGGCAACAACCGGAAACAAAAGAGACTGAAACAAAAAAGAGTTTCACCTGTACACTCGTGGTGTATGCTAGAGCAAACACCATGGGGAAGAAATGCAAGTAGAGCCTTTTTTAAGACGTGAGGACTTTAGAATAGTTAAGAGCAATTAGGACAAAAGGAAGGACCAACAAGGACTGCATGTTTGTTAACATTGATTCTCAACTTGGTTAGGTAGCTTTGCAGCCCATGACCTTTGGATCTGCATACAGATGCCTGTTTTTCAGCACCCCTTTTGTTCTGGGAAAAATGTCTTTCCCAACTACAGCTCCCTGTTGGTTGCACAAGTTTCCTATAAAAGTATTGAGCTATTACACCAGTATGGTTCTAGGTCCTTTAGAGAGGTCACAATTTGCCGTGCTGCTGCAGGGGGGAATCTGTAAAAGCCAGAGGGACACACATTCATGCAGTATCTGCTCTAAGCAGGGGCTCAAAAGGAGCTTGTTACAGAAAACAGTCCTCTAGCCTTCATTTAGACAGAATGAGCTCTGTCTAGCCTTAAAACAACTGAGAAGAAACACTGGATGACTCTCTGACATTTCACTACTCATCTGACAGATTTGTCTTTGTGAGACTGAGTTTCTAAACAACATATTCTTGCCTGTCAGCAGTCGACGCATATCTCTGACATGGGATGAAGTTACACAGAGCTGTTTGTCCACGTAGAGAATCAGGAAGATTAACAATAACCACCCAAAAGTTTTGATCAGTAGCTTTTGATTACATGTGTTTAATGAGCTGTCAGCACTTAGGTCACCAACACGTATCACTAGTCAGAAGAATAATCGAAAGGAGAGATAGATAGATAGATAAGTACATAATAATGTGACATCATTGTTTTGCTACTTTGTCACTTACAAAGCAAAGTTAGCAACTCAGTAAACCAGTATAAAAGCCTGAGGCAAGAGCTGAGTGGTAAGAAAAAAATACATTTTTGGTAAGGAGAAACAGAAACAGCCCAAATAATGAGCCTGATATGATCAAAGCACAAAGGATAATGACTATTTCCCACTAACAAATGGATGAGTAGGGACAGTGGTTTCTAGGGGAGATAAGAACATCATATCGCTGTCTTTAGCATGTAATTGAGCAGAAACAAAAGAGCAGAATTAGTGTTGCCACATTCAGCACTGATGAGGTTCAAAATCTTAATAGCAAAGGGAAACCTCTAAAAAATCTGAAGAATTACTGATCCAAATGCTGAGAAAAAAATAATGTAGAAATTGTAGGGTCAGAATCATTTTCCTAGTTGCCGCTTTTGTTTACAGGAACTCTATTAATGTAATAAATTATTATGGTAATGAAGAGTGTTCTCATGGCAGGTGGGATGGAACCAGATGATCTTTGAGACCACTTCCAATCCAAATCATTTCATGATTCTATGTAAGTGCCAGCAAAGGTCCAAAATTTCTCAAAAGGGAAGTCTAAAGCTGTGTATTAATATTTTCCACCACATCTTGACAGTCTTTTTGTCAGAATCTAAAAGCCAGCATCTTCTCTTCATCTCATTCACAGACAGGGCAGTTTCACAATCAGTACTACAGTTATTGATTTTAAAAGCATTGGTCAGTACTACAGCCATTGGTTTTAAAACCAATGATTTCCCTTTATAGAAAAACCAATGATTTTGTAATTGAAGGTTAGCACAGTAGACTTTAATGAATTCAGCTCGGAAGGTACTTTCTGTCTTGAAGCCATTGAAATAAATGGTGAAAAAAATCCCTAGATGTCTGAAAACTCCACTGATCTTTTACAGAGGAAAAATTAAGCAGTTGCAGTAATAAAGAAAGAAAAAGTAATGGAATTCCCATTAAAGGGGGGGAATTTATTCCCTTTTAAAAGATCCATCCCAATCTAGTTTTTTAACAGAGGTATGTCATTGGCAGGAAATCTCACATAAGGAAGCAATTGTCTTTATATTGCTCAGAAAGTTTCATTAAGTCTACTTAAAGGCTGTCAGAAAACAATAGCAACTTCACTCCCTTTTTCTGATTGAAGTAAAAACCTATTTCTCTACCTAGTCATGTCAGATAAAATTTGAGTAATTGCACTATAGTTATCACCATAGCAGCTATATTCATAGTATTTTCATCCCTATCACAGTCACTGTAATTCCTGTTTTGACAAATACTGTTAATAAAAATTTAAATTACTCAAAAAACCCTTCAGAGATTAATTGTATTGTGTGTAAATTTACCTTTATATAATCTAATTTTTCAAGGAGATTATTTTTCTTTTTAAAACTATCTCTTAATGTTATTTTTAACAGCTAAACTAAAATGTTTAAGGAGAACCAGTACAAAACTGGTACTTTCTTCGGGAGCCAGAAAGTCTAAAAAAATGTTACGTGAGACAACAAACAGGACTGGGAAAGACATTTTGATAATGTGAAGGCAGCTATTTTGGGGACAAAGGTTGGTAAGCACAGTCCTTTCCATCTCTAGTAGTTGCATAACTAAAGATTTTGAAAGAGAGCAGGAAAAACAAAACTAAGAGTGCTGCCAAAAAAAAAAAAAAAAAAAAAAAAAAAAAAAAAAAAAAAAAAAAAAAAAAAAAAAAAAAAAAAAAAAAAAAACCAAAAAAAAGGAAAAAAACAACAATTAAAACTGCAGAAAGTCAAAGTGAGCAGTTTCAAATTAGTCCCTTACTCAGACAGAGACAAATATCTACATTTGAGGGAAACATGTAGGCTTCTTCTATTATTGTTATAATTACAGTGTGTAATTGAGGATTTGCAGACAGAGAGTGTTTGTAGGCAATAGAATAAATACATGCAATGAGCCCCAGAGAGATGACAGCAAAAGAAAAACAGTAAGCAGGCAGCTGAGAATGTCATGTATTTCACTCTGAAAGAGCACTTAGCATGGTATCTTGCTCTTGGCTGATGACCAGCTTTCTCATTAGAAGATCTATTTTGTTTGGTACAACAATATAGGTAAAGATAATACATTGTGCTTTCAGGTTTGTGTTTGCATTCACATTTCTTCCCACTCAATGATATTAAAGGCACATATTCTTTTGGCACAAGTGGGATCTCAATTCCTCTGGCCTATTCTCTCCCTAATCAATCACTCCAGCTTTGATGTCTAAAGTCATTCTTGAGCCACCGAGAAACAGCTTTTAAAAACCTGGCAGGAGATATGTTGTAATCTCCACACAGACAATACATGCCAACCAGTACCTATTCCTCTGCCTCTTGCCTGAATGCTATCATGGGGATATTCTTTCAGAAGGTGCCAGGAGGGTAAACCCAAACTTCTTGACCTTCCCAAAGCTGTGCAATGGGAGACAGAGAAACATTTCCAGCTGAGATATATGGCTCCTTAGCCTGTGGACAGACTTGTCAGTGTAGTGAATCTCCCTAGTACAGCTAAAGTGTCTCCAGAGAAACCCTAAATGTCTTGCATACAAGCAAAGCCAAAGTCAGACTAAATTCTCAGTATCTTAATTCTTTGTGTTCTTTCTACCTTCTGGTTCAAATCTTCTAGACAAGCAACTTACACAGAATAATCTTGTGGTGTCCTCTAGATCATAAGGTGATTTACCAGTAGCTCTCCCTATGCATTAGCTGTCCATGTGCAGTCAGAAGTGGAATGACATCCAGTGGATTCACATCCAGTTATTTTGCTTAATTATAGACTGATTGATAACCGGTTTTAATTTAACCCAGAATTATTTGCTTACAACACCTGTTCCACACATAGAGAACATAATTGCATTCTCCCATCCACAGAGTGGGGAAAAGGGCATGGTGAGATGTTTAAGGAAAGAAAATATTACCAGGTAAACTTTCTACCCCAACTTGTCATCTAACAGTACATGACAATATAGAATCACAGAGTATCATTCCAAGTGTTATATGATTTACATATCCACCGTATTTCACTCCAGAACTTACAGATTTTAAGCTTCCAATAGAAGTCCATCATTAATTCTGTGCTTGAAGCAGCTTTGCGCTTTTTTAAAGCTGTGGTGTGTCAAGTCTTACTGAGGAACCAGAGAAAAAATCCTGACAGTGGCTTTCCTTACACTGATTAAAAGGTGAACACAAATGACCTTCTCTCACCTGCAGCTGAAGCACAGGTTTGGATTTTCAGTTCTCCCAGACGAGTTAGTACTTGCTAGTACTCCCTGCTGATGTATTCTGCCATGAATGCTGACCTCAGAAATCTCTGTCCATGTAAGCTGAGATCTGGATGATTTTATCTCCGGAAGCAAGGAGGGAAGGAGGGAAGGAAGGAAGGAGGGAAGGAAGGAAGGAAGGA
>VZTY01016405.1:177529-207394 GCA_013400935.1 Turnix velox | reverse complement strand
GGAAGGAAGGAAGGAAGGAAGGAAGGAAGGAAGGACAGTGTTCACAGTAGCCTGACAGAAACAATGGATCAAGTCACGAAACTGCTTAGTTCACAGCATCAAACAAGACTGGAAGGACCTAGAAAAACTTCAGTTGCTTCATGGGGAAGAAACCATGAGCCATGAAAGGAATCTGCAGCTGACAAAGGAAGGGTGGGAGCAAAAGGGTAACAGAAATTACCCTGCAATCAGCAGAAATAGGAATAGGAATGTTCCAGGGAAATGCAAACTGAAAGAGCACCAAGATCTAACATACTGTAGCAGTAAATCATTGAGTAGCGAATAAAACTGTTTTAACAGTGATAAACTAATAACTTTTTAATCCCTCTAGTCCTCCTGAATTCTCAATTGCTTCTACAAAAACACTTCGGCACCAATAGGCACTGCAAATTGATGCGATAAACAACTTGGCAAGGATAGCAAATGTTGCAAAATAGAAGAAAGTGGAGAAAGAAGTCAGACTGCCAGCATGTGCTGGGGTGCTACCAGCAGCTATGCTTGACAGATTTCTTAATAAAGAGACAACATAGGATTTAAAATATGGAGCATTCTGATGCCAGAAGTACATAACCTTCATTAACCTTGCCATAACAGGACAATGGAAAGGCAACGAGCAGATAGGGAGCTAGTTCATTTATCATGTCCCATCTATTCTTCTGTGAAAGTTGTCATCCCAGCCAACTAATTAAATTCTCTGCTTCTCCCTGAATTTCTTGGGTTGTCCTTGATAACTTCACCTTTCATCACAGAGCTCTCTATCACTTAGATTATTCAAGCAAATGAAAACTGCTTGAGGGAAGTTTCACTGTGCAAACGGAACAAACAGGAATGCAAAGTTTGAATGAATTCCAGTGTCACACCTTCAAAATAACATGGGTCACTTTGTTAGTCTTGTTGCAGTGAAGTATCATTGAGCTTTTTGTGTACTTATTTCTGTGCCTATACAATCCCCTTACTTCCACCTGTACAACAAAACCTTCGCAGAATTTTGCAGAGGTATGCTCTCAGTACTTTGCAATATTTTGACCTGTGGTAGCATAATTTACCTTAGGAAGTTATTCTTTTAAAGAGTTTTATTTTGAAAAAAGGTCATTAGAGGATCACAGTGGCACCAGTAGCTCATGTAGCACAAGCTTCTAAGCAGAAGGACAAGGCTATTGCCTCAGCAAAACACATTCCACCTCTGCTAGTTATGAGTCAGTTCTGTTCTGTTCTAAGAAATCAGTTATTGTGCATTAAGCCTGGCTGGCAGCTCATTCACCCCCAGTGAGAAAGGAGAGAGAATGGAAGGCTAAAAGTGCAGGAACTTGTAGTCTGAGATAAAGGCAATTTATAATAGGTAAAGAAAAAGTTGTCCTTCAAGCAAAACAAAATAAGAAATTCATTCACTATTTCCCATTGACAGCCAGATGTCCAGCCATTCCCAGGAAGGAATAGATTCATCACATGTTAAGTTACCTGGGGAGACAAAAGTCATCATCCTGAATGTTCCCCCTTCCTCCTTCTCTCCTTGAGACTTTTATTGCTGTTATAGCAATATGTTATAGAATATCCCTTTGGTCATTCCCTTCCCATCTTTTTGTGCCCTCCCAGCCTACTAGCTGCCAGGGCAGCTTGAGACACACAAAAGGCTTTGCTACCATGCAAACACTGATTGACTATTACTAAAACATTAGCCTTTTACCAACACTTCTTTGCCACGAATTCAAAACTTAGCACCATATGAGCCATTAGAAAAAAAATTCATTCTCACCCAGGCAAAATGAGCTCATCAGTGCGAATTTGTTTCCTATCACTTCAGCAATAGGGAGTACAAGCAATTAAAAATATGTGTATTTTGTAAACACTATCAGTAAAGGGGAAATGAGAAAATAAGAGTAGGATCAGGTGGATATTTCATCTCATAAATTCCCTAAGCCACCTTAAAGGAAGAGAAAATCAGAAAATACACCACTAATTTCACATTCAGAATTCAGCTCCCTCTCTGTTTTTAAAGATGGAACTTCAAATCCTAAATAATCTGTGGACTTTTCACATGTATTTTTAGCATATATTGTACTGCTATCAAGTACAATATTGTACTAGTTACCAAAGCCAGAAGTGAATTGTCTTAAAATAGACTCAGAAAGGGGATGAAATAAGACTAACTTTGTATATAGAATTTTGGAGGTTTTTTGTGCTTATTGTTATTTTATACATAAATATATTGTTACAAAATAATATTTCTTCAAGAATGCATTACATGGGGGAGAAGAAAGAACTTCTTTGTTTTTGTGGCAAATTCTTGCTCACTTTTGTTCTAAATTTTGCCTTTACAGAAGAAACGCTTAGCTGAAGTGAACTTGAAGGAAACCTCACAGTGGAGAAACAGGATTGTATATTGCTGTTTTGACTCACACTACTATATCTCACTTTCAAGTGGGACAATAGGAACATTCAAGGGTCTATACTTACCCATATATCAAATGAAAGAGGCTTAAGTTTCTGAGGCAGGATACTCAAATGCTCACACAGAGGAGAATTCAACAGTATCATCTTTTTCCCATGACCCTTAAGAGACTTGGTGTTAATAAAGTTCAGGCAATCCAGCAGGGTCAACACTGGAACAAAGTGTATTTTTGAAGATATGGGTAAAGATACACTGGCAGAAGTCCACAGCAAACTAGTCTAGCAGATATTCCTACAGCTATCTAAAGTCTTACTACATTTCACTGGTCCAGCATTCTCTTTCAGAGTTGCAATTTGTAGGATATTATGTGTATTACATCCTTGTAGGAGTCATTTAACAAGCATTAGCTACTCACTGAAGCAGAATTATTCAAAAGAAATAGATACTTTTCATGTTTTGGCAGTGTTTCTGGTCTTTAAACAAAGATTGATCTTTATTGCATGATCAGTCTCTCCAGAAGAATCATGTAGTCTCTCCTGTGTAGCAACAAAGCAGGGAAAAATTTAATAACATCATCTCTCAACTAACGTAAAAGGAGACAGCAAAACAATAAGCCTGAATATAAAAAAAACATTTGAAATCCATTCCTTTAGATCTAAATAACTGTGGAGAATTCTAAAAATTAAATCCTAAGTGTGTTCATAGCTCTTGCCATTATTGATTCTTCCAGAAAAAAAAAAAATAGCATAAGGCTATTCTCCTTTAGTGGTGGTAACATCCTTTTACATGCATTTACAGATAATCAGCACTTCCCCATTTATGGTGTTACAGAAGAAATATCTTAGATATACATGGAGAAGCCCCTGTATCTTCAAAGGCTTCACACATATCTCTTCCAGGATAAAAAACAGTTATTGGATGGAAGCATCTTATTCCTGGTAATTACATATGAAAATATCTCAAACAACACCCACCTTTGAAAGTAAATAAAACAATTCCTTCCTTTTCCTTTTTCATTCTTCTTTAATATATTCTCCCTTAATTAAAAAAAAAAAACAAAACACACACACTCAAAAAATTAAACACACAAGCATTGTCAGAAGAAATAGGAAAAAAATAAACCTTTGCATTTTAAAAATTCATGAAGCTTCATAGAAGTACATTTGAAGCTGATGGTATAATGGCAAATATACATCTTTTGCCCTTTTTTGACAAATAACGAGGACCTGGTCTTCAGGCTAATGCTGTAAGGTGGAGGGGAACCCTTCAGAGTAAATCAGGTAACAGCAGCAACTATGTCTTGGGAAGATATTTCTTTTCTATCAGCTTCATTCTGCCTACTCTGCTTTGGAAGTAACCACAATTGACTATGTGAAGACTTCAGAGGCATCGACAGTCAATCTAGGTTAGGAGTATAAGAAGACCTACTTAAGTACATTCTTAGATGTGACAAAACCTTTCTAGCATCACTTGTGGGTAATATAAGGATGAGCTTACTCAGAACCAGGACTCACAAAAAGACCTCCGTGATCAAGGTCCTGAAGGCACTGGTATTCTAAATAGCACAGGAATAGAGAAGAGATGAAAATAAGCATCTTACCCTTTGAACTGGTGGATGGGAAGTGTGTGCTGTCTCCTTTCTCAGGGTAAGAGAAAAGCAAGCATGAAGACAAGCAAGGGATGTCAGGGTCCAGTTCTATGATCATAAACATCTTGTCCCTAGAGCCCCTGTAGCCAAATTGCCAGACTAAAAGAAAATTGAATAATAGATAATATGAAGTATTCCCCAGCAGAACTCAAACATGTTGTGCCCCCCTCCCAGCTCCCCCTTCCCATCTAGTGCTGCATTGGTCTTAAAATCCTACTGCACTCCTAGAAGATCTGTTGTTGAATTAAGATGAGCATTTTCAGGTATTTCATGTCTAATGGCTGAGATCATATTTGGGATATTCCTACTCTGCATTTATTGAATTTTCAGTTGCTTTTAGTTTGAGGGAAAAGGTTGAGGCATAATGGCTGTTTTCATTCTCTTTTAAGTCTATTAAGAGGAAAAAAAGCCTAAATCAGAATATTTTAATGCTAAGCATTTGCAAGAAACCATCATAAGGGGAAGAATTTCTCTACAGTTCCCAGTAATGCCTATCTTTCATTTTGTAAACAAAGCATAGGTTATATAATGGTGAAGATCAGCATATTACCATTCACATTTCCATAACTGGCAATTAATAACAGGACCTTTAAAGTTCACCTCAACTTTCAGCTTGCCTCAAAGGAAAAAAAATCAGAGGACATCTGGAACACACATCTTCCTTTCAAATGTCCTGCCTGCTGCCTGAAGATTCATACAGCTTATTTATACGTTCACTGATCAGTTTCTTAGCCTGAGTCTTTGTGTATCACCAGCTCTTGCTGCTCCTCCCTCCATCAAAGCCACAAAAATTCAAGATGTTGGTAACTCCTAATGGCCAAGTAATCCCTGCTCTGCAGACAGTGCAAGTATTTATTTACTTTTTTTTCAGTGGGTCCTCTTGAAACTCTTTTGAGTTCTCCTGATGCAGGCTCTTGCACTGTACAAACTCTAGCAAGTAGACATTGACTTGAAAATAATTCTTAACCAGGTGAACATTCAAACATCATAGATATTATTATTAAGTAGGAATTTCTGCTCACATCAAGGTAAACATTCAATGTACACTTGGAAACTTCAGAACTAATCTTGAATTTATAATAAACTTGTTTAATTACTTGTTTCTAAGTTTATCCCAAATATGTTCCCCCATCTAATCAGCAATTATTTTATTATTTATATTTGACAATTTTGTTTACCATCTTACTGGTGGAATGGATGACTGAAATGGCAACTCATCTTTTAATTTGTGGGAATTTAGAAATTAACATTGACAGGCATGAATTCAAGGTCATTTTTATTATTTCTTTACACTTATTCTCCACCAAATTCTGGAACTCTTGACACCTGAACTAAAAATTTTGAAGCTCTAGATGACTAGAAATGCAGTAACAATAATCAATGCAAAACTAAATAAGGTTAATCATGGTTGATTCCAATAGGTTAAACAATTCCAGGAAATTAGCTGATGAATTAAATGCGTCATGTCATTGCTAGATTTGGATACATTAATTTTAACATAAATTATTCCATGGTCTTAATTCTTCTTTCATTTTTTTTATCAGTTAATTACACCTCTCAACACTTCTCAATTGAAGCAAAATTTTGTTCCAAGTTATTCCACAGTTCAGGCTTATATCTTGTACTGTGATGGTTGATTGAATTTTTGAGTTAACCTTTGCATAGTTCTGACGTTCTGGTCTTCACTAGTTACATAAAAGCTTCTAGAAAGAACCTTTCATAAATATAGGCAAACTTCTTTTAGAGCATATAAATTTATCCCTTTAGAAGAACAGAGTTATCACTCTTCATTAGCTTTAGGGACAAAATACCTGAATATTTGCCAATTTCCCACAAAACTTAAATCAAAATTTAATACTGGAACTGCCTACACAATTAACAAGTCTAACTTTCATAATGAAGACTATAAAAATCTCACCCTGTGATTTCTGCATCAAAATCATTAAGGCATTAATTCCTTGCTACTAAACAACTCAGTTTCAGCAAGTTCATGCCACAACTGTTTCCCCAAACTATCAATACAATGTATTATATACAATAGTGGCACCAGACACATTTCACATTTTTCACATTTCACATTTTTCCACATGTCTGGCAAAGGATTCACTCCATGGATACTACTTATGTTTTCTTGCTTAATTCTAGCTCCAAAATTAAATACTCTGTATGAAGAAGGGGTAGAAATTATTGATATTTCACAATAGTAAATTATATGAAGAGTTGTCTAATATTATAAGGCACTCATATCTCTCACTCACAGAGTATGGGGACAGCAATCCAGCACAGAATTTACACTGGGTACATCCCCTCCATGCATTGGGCCATGGTGTGGAGGTCTCTGAAGCAGCCCAAAATGAGCTGGCCCCAAGACTGTGAGAATAACAGGCACTGACACTGCTGTCACCCAATTGCTGTTACACATAGCCCTATTACAATACCATCTTTAGTTGGTTAGATTATCTGGGACCCTCAAGGTGATATTTGTGCCATATTTTCCTTTGTTGTACTGGGATATTTCATCCAGTCATGAGATCTCTAGCCCCATCCTTTTAGCTCAGAATCATCAAGGATGCCAACAGCCCTGCAGATTTGAGAGAGACAGTTTGCACTTGCAAAGAGCAGACTGTTCTTATGTGTTTGCTAGAATTGGAGACTAAATCAAGAATGCTGCCACAAAGTTAATGAGCAGCAGGTGCCAGTCAGCTACAGATATTTTCAAAGGAAAACCCACAAACTGAAAAAGATGCCTTCAAACCATTTGGCTGCACACAGACTAAGGGGATTTTAGACCAGATGGCTACATATAGGGTGAGTAATCCAAGACAGTAGCCTTAGCAAAACTAAGGTACTTTAAAAAGCTTTACTTGCTTTCATCCATCACTGATTTTCTCTTCATACAAGAGGAACTCTTGTCTGTCTCTGCAGTGGGACACACAAACAGGGCTCAACATCAGCAGCAGCAGAAGCCCACGGTTACTTAAGGAAGATACTCTCAGTGGACACACAGTACTACTAGACTGAAGCAGAAGATTACTGAAAGAGTAAAACTGAAAAGAAAATCATTGTAATTGAAACACAAACCTCCCTCATCTGCAGCACAAGTTACAACAAAACAACTGTAGAGGGGCTCTGAGTGCAAACCAGCAATAGCCCTAATGCTTCACAGGAAATCGGCAGTCAAATGTGGCTTAGTAGAGAAGGGAGAAGATTTTTAAGGGATACCTATCCTATACAAGAAAAATCATTTCTGTAGACAAAAAAATGCTTCCATTTGTTATAAAAATACCTAAAGTTGTAGAAAATTATTGGCTTAAATCTATGGTTGTCATTAACAAATCTGACTCCACCTAATTTGCACGTATTTGCAATTTCAATGAGAAGAATTGGTGTTTCATATTCTTCTCTTCAGAGTTTCCTTCAGAACAAAAAATGGAGAATTTGACACAGGCTTCTGTCTTTGCCTTATCTAAGGTTTTGTTGAAGGATTTGCACAACAAACATTTTCGGACTACCAGTGTCTTTTCTAAGCTCTTGAGCTACAGTCTGAGTGTGCTTCCCTCTGACAACCCCACACTACAGGTCAAAACTGAAAAAAAGTGGTGTACATGTTCTTATCAGAGTACTTGAGAGAAATTCCAGGGGAAAAATCATTAACACTAAGAATCAATCATTTGTCAAGTTGAATTATATTATTTATTTCAATATAGGTGTACTTTTCTCTTTTTCTTGCAATGTGCTGCCTCTGTCTTACAAAGTTCCCTGTGAGAAGTATTTTAAATGAAAGCAAATATTATATTGACAGCACATCTAAATTTAAACATTTGTGGGGAAAGGTAGAAACCTGTGAATCACAACTTCTAAAGTGTGCTTTCCCTGTGACATGGCTTATTAGAAAAGCAGTGCCAGCCCAATAAAACCTTGCCTCACCTAGCACTAACTGCTAACGTTCAGGCTATAGCAATTAATATGACATGCTTAAGCTTTGAAATCTTAATGACTGTGACTGATTCAGTCAATTAATAAAGAAAATTAGTTGTATTTGTTTTGTTGTCAGAGAACAGTCCTTAGCAGTACAAGCATTTCAGAGGACGAAGGATGCATGAGGACTTACTATTGTGAAAAGTGCTCTCAAACAGTTTGAAAAAGACACTTCCCCATCCTGCAAAATGTGTCTCACTCTCTATCATTAGCCTATGATTTAGCAATGTTCATTTATTTATTTAAAGTCCATCCATTGCAACAATCATAACTCCTGCTTCAGTTTTTTGCAATGGAAAGAGATTCCAGATCTGTTACAAAGATGACACTCATGGGCCTCTGAAACAGGGATTAAAAAAAAAAAAGAAAAAGAAAGAATACACTCAATTGTCTTTATCCCCCAAGGTGGCAATCTCACCAGCAAACAATGCACTGGTGTGTGAATATTCCTGTCATTTCGCTGTGTCTGGGATCCAGAACCTAGTAGGAAAAGTCAGAGTTAGATACCCAATTCTGAGAACAGGAAATGCCTTTGCAGATCAGAGGGTAATCCAGTCACAGCTAGTACCACAGCACAGCACACCTTTTTTCTCAGGTCTGGTATGGAAGGAAACTAAGCTTGGGACATTACAGGGTGATGGATTAGTGTCTTTTTGGTGTCTTGAAGCCCAGTTCAGACCATGTGGTGACTACAGAGTAGTCCTTTTTTGCCATAAAGGGACAAAATCAGTGCTGTAGAACTTGAAAAAATAACTCTTAGCTTTCTACCTTTGCCCTCAGGGTGATGCTATGCTTCTGCAGGCAATCTTGCAGTGATGGTCTGAGATTTCATTCATTAGTGTTTGCAAAATACCTGAGACTCTCAGAAGGAGGATGCTATGGAATTCTAAATACCTGCTTAATTAGCTCAGCTCAGAAATTTCTTTATCCAGTCAAGCTGAAAGATCAAAAATACCATAGAAAGGTAAACTGCAGAACAAAACAGGGCAGAAATCAGTTTGAAGATGGTTAAATAGTTCCTTCTTTCCCTATGGAGAAGGCTTGTTATACTTCTTCCAGGCTGCGTGGCTGTCAGAAACACCCATCTCCCAGGGCTGGAGGGGACCTGCTGCAGACAGTGATAACATAGGACAAGGCCTGGGAGCAGCCTCCAAGGGTTTTCTTGTCTATCAATTCATTTGGTTCACTGTAGATTTCATTCTTTATTATTAACTGCATTCTTCTCATTGGTTTGTTTTTCTTTTTTACACAGTACTAGTAACACCAGCACTTCACTGGCCATTCTTAATTCAGCAAAGCTTTAAAGTATGTTTAATCCCGTGTGTCCAGCCTCCCTGGATCTTCCCTGAGCATTAAACCTTTCATTATTCAGTGCAGTTATTTATTACCCTATTTATAAATTCAGTACAATATTCTAACTGACATTTTCATTGAAAGGTCAACTGAAATACACATGGTGTTCCTTGTATCGCTTGCCTTCCCTTCTAAAGGTCCACCAGAGCTAATGTTGTACTTGTCATCTATTTACTCATTACATTGTGCAATAGGCCTTTGATCCCCCGCTTGTCTGTATGCCAAGGTTACCATGATGTAGCTCCAGGGTGGCATTCCTCTTTCCCATTCCCTTCTAATTAAGCTGGACATGTTTTCAATATCCTTTGCTGTAAATACAGTTCCAGTGTATTGCTTAAAATGCCACAGCTAGGTACAGTTATTAATCACACAGGACAGGAGTGCCAGGCATGTGGCCAACAAAACCAAAATGCTGCATGAGAAGCTGGGAGCCAAAATCTTGTCCCTTACTGCACCTAAACTCTTTGCACCTTCCAGTCTTTTAGAAGCTGAGCACCTCTGCTTTGGACAGTGTGCTACAGACTGCAGATACTTCTTACAAATATGTCCAGCCAAAATTAACTGAAAAGATGTTTTCCTGTTTGTTTCATCAGAGGAACCATCAGACTTTTCTGGAGAGTAAATAAAATAGCAGTCTACACACCAAATAACATCTATTTTCTTTGCAAAGTTTTCCTTCAGAAATCTACCTCCATATTCAGAGATGGCTGTGCCAATGTCCCTCTTCATAGTGAAAATATGATTAAGCAGCTTCACTGTGAGATGAAAGACCTGGACTTCACTCAAGGACTTACCTCCTACCTCTTCATTTCTTATGCACTTTATGCAGGGACATGAACTGTCATTGGAACTGCACTTGAAATTCAAGTGATTGATCTCTTTGCCATTTGAAAGACAGCCTTTTTAAGTATCTGCTTTACAGACTGATTACCAGGCAGGCCACTTAAGCCCAGGACAAGCTGAAGGTTTAACCTAGTGTTTCCAAGTGAGTTAAGCAGGTTCCCTACAAACAGACTCCCGGTAAGACCACCAGATCCTGAAGACCCCCTGTGCTGTGAACAGGTTCTTGGCCTGAGGAACAGAGGAATTCAATGTTGACAAACTGATTTTACCCTAACATTTATTTTTTTCCTTTCTAAGGAGCAAGGGACTAGAGAGCTGCCATGTCCTGAATTCCTGCTATATATTTTGGTGGGGAGAAGATGCCTTATAGAACAGCTTAATGGAATTGGATTCAGTCAGGTGAGAGTTTTGCACACAGATTTCCAGTCAAGTTTCAAACATTCACTGGCTTTCTTTCTCTAAAACTGAATTTGGCACGGGTTTGTCTGCCAAGACATATCTTAATATAATGCTGTCCACTTCAAAAAAGGCAATTCATCTTCACCCTCTGTAAGAGAGAACTTAACAGACTTTTAAAATGCTTTCTTCCCCAAGCTCCATCAATTACCTACAACTCTATAAGCAGAGAGCAGGAATCTCCTCTCCTCATTGCAGCCAGGGCTCTTTATGACCTATGGGAAAAACTTTTTGTAAAGAGCTACTTTTGGTTTTCATGATGTATCTTTGATCTGAAGTCAATGCTGGCATCACTAATAATTATGTTTTTATAGATTTGAAACAAAGTTAAAGTGTAGGAGTATTTCCTACCGCCATTTGAGAAGAAGAATATCCTGGACAGACTCATCTGGCTTTAAAAAGAGGAAGGAACCCCTGAAGCAGAAACATTAGTAAGGTCTGTATAAGGCTGTCCCAGTGCTGTGAACTGCTGCCATGTAGAAATTCAGGATTTTTGATTCCGATTCAAAATTCACAGCTTTCCAGAAAGAGTTCAAAGCAAAGCTATGACAAACAAAAAATATGTAACACAAAGATCATAGGTATTCTTAGGGTAACTTTTTTGGGATAGAAGCACAAATTTTCCATTCAAGTACAAAAGCAACAAAAAAGCTGATTTATCAGCAACACCACTTATTGCTTGCCAAATGTAAATGCCTCCTGTTAAAACCTGGCAAACTAGAGAGAAAAAAAAATCCCATTTTCTTTGTGTTTTTCTGTTTTGTTTTGTTTTGTAGCTGTTAATTAGGGCATTTATGCAACAGGGCATCAAAAATGTTCATTTGTTGCCTTTGAAAGTCATCTGGAGCCTTGCTTTAATCAGGTGTAGGAGCAACCTAATTGAAAGACGACGAGTGATGAATCACCATCTGGAGGTAGCTGCATAAATGATATTCTTACCACCCTTCTCAGAGAAATTATGGTCTTCTGGAAGAAGTTTGTATCTGAACTGCAGGGCCTTTCCAGCCTCTGTGACCAGGTTTCCTCCCCATCAGAGGTAAGGAGATGGAAGCTGTGTTCACCAGATGGTGCTGGAATACAGCCAAGGCATGTACTTGGACTTGGAAATACAGATGAGGTCCCAAGCACCATATTTTTGGCATACTTCTTACACACTAATGTGCCAGTAAGGCACTTATCACTGCAAATGTAAAACTATTTAGTGAACAGAGACTACGTGTTCCCACTAGCATTTTCAGAGAGAGAACTCTTTGAGGGAAATTCTTGAAATTCTCCAAGTTATGGAGCATGCTGTACTAAATGAAAGCATATTGTTTCATATTGCTAAAAAAAATAAAATAGAAAAAAAAAAATCCCATGCAGCATCATCTGGCACTGTGGAAATTTAGTTTTCACCTATACCTGAACTATCAAATCCTTACCTGGACTCCCCAGAGTCAGAAAGAATATGGTAGATTTAGGAATAAAACACAAGGACAATATGATGTGAAAATACCAGTGGAGATTATATAGGCTAGGATTCTTGTCTGGAACAAAAAAGGGTTTATAGGGGAATATAAGGGATTAGAATAATGGAGGGCAGAGTGATACTCTACTCTCTTTATATGTAGGGGACATTGAAGAAAACTTTCAAGCACAAGTTTTTAACAATAAAAAATGGGGGTTTTTTACATAACATAACTATACTGTGAAATTTACTGTCAGGAGATATTGCATGTGAGTATGAAGAGATACAAAAATGAATACAAAATCCTTGTAACAAACATTCCTTTAGAACTATTGGTCACAAAGCCTTGAATAAAACCTCCTGCCCAAAAATTCCCTAAGCCATACCTTGAAGCAATCTCTAAGGGTCTTTCAGAGGATTATGATGATGCACATGTCCATATTTCACATAATTCCCCTGAACAACTGCTTGTTATTTTGGTGAAGACACTTCACTCTCAAAGGTCACTACAGCTAGTCATACCCTCTGGAGTTTTTTAGCCATGCAGCTCAAGAAGAAACTCTTCTACAGATAGTGCTTAAGGACCAGAAGAATTTAAATTTTACTGTATCTTTGGCATGCTAGGGGGATTCATTGTTCCGTCACACTCATTCAACTATAGTTTTCAAAAGTTTAGGATGCAAAAAGTATCTGAGGTTTCTTCCTTCTGCTTTACATTTGGCCTGTTTATAGTTTCTTCACAGGAGAGGAAATGTGTGAGAAACAAGTTGCAAACTGGAAAGTAGAGCAGCAGATAACTGGATGACAAAGAGCAGAAAGGTAGAGAAAAAGCTATACATCCTCACATGTCCTTTATGATTGCACTCTATATGTGGAAGTAAGGACTCACAAAAATTAAGGCATTTATGTAATTATTGAGACACATATACATACCTCAGATACTCCATTTCTGTCCTGTATGAAGAACAAGATGGGTTCAAGATAGATGCAGCTCACGTTGCAATGGATAGTAAGAATAGAAGAGGAGGGAGAGCATCTCACCTGAAGATAATCTAGCACAGAGAATTATACAGACAACTCAGACATCTCCTGCATGATCCCTGATGTGGGGATCCTCATGTTCATCCATCCTGTCTAGCAGGAAGTGCATTTTGCACACAAACCAACTCAACTGAAGAGCGGTACCATCCATTGCAACTCTTGTACACAGAAGTGGTCATCACAAGTTGTCCAAGAAGATAACCAGCAAAAGAAGAATGATTTGCTGCAAGAGAAGCAGGAGAATCCCCAGCAAAATTTGTAGCCAAGAAAGCATTACTTTGAGATTTCAGGGAGCAGACAGAATGAGGGAGCTGGTTGCTTTCTCCCCGATGTTTGTATAACCTATTCTGCCATCTTAAAGTTTGCACGTGCAGGAAATTCCTGTGACTTCTGCAGTCATTTTGCACAGGACTCCTGAAAAATGCAATTAAAGTCTCCAGAGAGCCCATCAAGAAGGTCTTCTAAGAGGAAAAGCCTAGCAGTAAGAATGTGCAAGCTATCCTCAAAAGGTATTTAGACAGAACTGAAAGAAAACTCCCCTCTTAGCCCAGACCCCAAGGCAGTAGCACTCAATAGTTAGAGCCCTCTGTGATGGTCTTGTGTCCATTTGGGACGCAGGATTATAAGCAACCTCTTTGTTCCATGCAATTATGATTGCTTTGTGTCACAGGTGATGCTAAGGCTCTTGGTAAAACCAGTATTTCAAATTAAATTATTGTGCCCTTGGTCTGGAGAAAAGATTTCCATTTTTATGAGGCTGGTGTATGCTGGATATGGACCTATCCAGGCAACACCATCATTTCCAAAAACCAGCCTTCTGCTTCAATATAATATAGTATGCAATGGATGAGTACTTCTGTGTAATCTGGAGACAGTGAAACTTGCCTACAATCAGCTGCCCTTTGCATCAAATAATCTGGTCTTTTGCTTCACTAGGTGCTTCACTGGTGCAACAGAAGCATTGGTTGGTTTTCTATAATACTCTCCTCAGTCTTACTATTATACTTAAAATTCATATGAGCCTGCAACAGGGTTGAGTTCAGAACAGTTTCACATTAAAAGCTTCAAAATAGTGACACACAACGTAGTAGCAGCAAAGTGTTCAGTCATCAAAGCAGCAGAAGGCAAATACAAGCTGTTTTTGCAGTTCTGGGATAGAAGTAATATGATCTCAGCTTCCTTCCAATGACAAGTACCAAACCGTAAATGACTGTCAGTGCAAGCAAAAGGCATATTGTCAGCCATGGAGACATGGTGCAGAGGCAATCTAGCAGCTAATTTTTTCATGACTACCCTTTGACAGTAAATTTCAGAATGCCTATCATAGTAATTAGTGTTTTCCAGGCTCTGGCAGAGGTGAAAGCATGCTTTTATTCTGGAGCTAAACAGGAGAAAAAAGAATAGGAGATTAAAAGATGTCATGGCCTCACAGAGACATATATTTGATATGGGTAACTTTTTTTGCAGGAGCTCTTCTACCCTGTTCTTGAAAAATACCTTCATGTCCCTCCTTAGCCATCCTAGCTCCCCGCCTGTAAAGATTATAATGAGGATGTGACACTGACACCTAGAGGAACATAGGTATGAAAGGATTAGTCTGTAACTCTTTCAGCACGTGTTTCTTAATGAGATTTCTGTTTAAATTAAGAAGCGAAAGCCTGAAACGCAATATTCCCTGTGTGAATAATCTATAAGGTTAGTGGACACGTTACAATGAATAAGCAATAATAATGGGTTTTCCAGCAATGTAGTTTAATTATTTCTTCATATGTCTGCATTTATACATCAAATAAACTTCCAACAAAAAAAGTAATGTACAATTCAAGAAAATATCTCAAGCTATTACAGTTTTGGCTTCCTCTTTGTTGATCTACAATTATGTACAATACCATCTTAGTTGTAATAACCAGTGAAGTTTTAATGATTTATTTACAGCATCAGCTGTTGCCTTTCAGTATGAAATTGAACTGTCTATTTTTGCTGTTTGCATTCATAGTAGTAAAAGCCCACTCTTCAGTACTCTTTATGGATAGGCTTTAGAAGTGGACTGAAACAAGGCAAAATTCTCACTACTGATCACAAATGTAGCTCTGAAATCCCATTTTCAGACATAGCTGAAGGAAGATTCCAGTGCCTTGTGCACTGACATAGCAATTATATTTACAGTCAATATAATATGATGTCTCCACTGAGAATAACATTCCCATTCATGTCAGAAGGATATACGTGGAAGCTGGAGGCAGCATATATTTTAAGATGCAGCAGGCAAAAGCCATAGCTCTGGTGCTGAAGATGCACCTTACTTACCCTTCCTGAAACCTCCAAAGCAAATGACGACACAAAGTATGTTATCTTTCTAAATGTGTGGAGGGAAATATTATACAGTGTTTTTTACACAAGAGATTTGGGGGTCAGGGTGGAGATATAATTTTATCATTAAATGCAGACTGCTTCTTAGAATCACAGAATGACTTGGGCTGGAGGGGATCTGCAGAGATCATCCATTCCTAATCATTCAAAGCAGGGCCAACTTCAAAGCCAGTGTCAACTTTCAACTTAGAGCAGACTGCTCAGGGATGTGTTCAGTTCTGAGTATCTCCAAAGATGGAAACTGCAAAACCACTGGACCCCTGTTCCCAAAATAGATCACTTCTGTAGTAAAAAGTTTTCCTAATATCTGGTCAGAACTTCTACCTTGAAGGTATGACCTAAGGTCCATTGAATCATTTGTAGTCCTTCTATTGATAGCATCAGATTTAGAGCCTGCCTAAACCAAGTATAACAAGGGATATTTTTTGTCAGCTTCTTGGAAGAAATAATTGTTTTTTCCCAGCCATTTTCTGATATCTAGTTGGTGGAGTGCCACTGTTTGAAATATTTTCACAGCTTATGCCACAGTGCAAAATATTGGCATCCACTGGCATCAAAAGAATCAATGCCACAGTGACACTTCCTTCATCTGTGATAAATTTAATATTTTGTACATTACATAGCTGTTGCAGAACAGCATGTTAATGACAGCATAACTAGATGCAAATTACTCACACAGAAGGCATGGAGGATTTTGATTAAGAATCCTGTCAACAATGTCCAGAGATGTGTAATTCGGGAGCAAAAGTCAAGACTCTCTACTACATCTACATATGCCTGAGCTTTTGAAATCCCTGTTCTGCCATCGCCTGCTATGCCTTCTGGTCATCAGACTTGTTTTATCTCTCCCAGCATGAAAGATGCAATCTACAGTACAGCTTCCTCTATAAACAAATGCTACTCCTAGCTGAAACACTTTTCTAATGTCTGTATAAAGTCACTCACTCAGTGAGTCACCTACATGACTCCAGAAGCTGTGTGACCTTTGTTTCCCTAGCTTTGGCACATAAAGAGAACAGATGAACTGGAATCATCCCAGTCTTCATATCCAGCCTTAAAATCCCTCTATGGTACATCCTACTCCACAGCAATAGGAACACATGTAGTCAGGCACAACAAAATATTGTATCAAATCTAGAAAATCTTGTGACAACATTGTCCTCTTACATAATACATATTTTATGACAATAGCAGTCATCACTGGAATACAAGACTGCTGATATGTGCATATATATGTCAGAACTGTTGACTGAGTTATGTGAATCCTGATCATTGGAGGTACTTCTCTGATTTCACATTTTCAGTAGGAAATGGCAAAAAAACCTGTTTATTCTGAGCATCAAAATAAACCATGTCACATCTAGAGAGACAAAGAATATCAAGAGAAATGCCCTCCTAGAGGCTGATGGGCTCACTTGAAAGGCAGGTCACGCTCATTTAGCAGAAGGAAAAATAAGATTTTCCCTGTATAATCCTCTTATAAGATCCAGTCTTCAGTAGGGTAAACGAGATTCAAAATATTCTTTCTCCTCATGATACCAATGCACTGAGTAGCTCTTGGCACCAGAGTGGAAGGAAAGAAAGGTGAAATCACATATTTTTATAAATAGTATCTGATTGCCACAGGAATCATGGCAGCTGAATGGACGAAGAGGTTCCATAGGCATTTCAACAGAATGGCAAGATTCACAAAAGTATTTCAATTTTATTCTGTTCCCTAGTTTGGCTTTGTTTTCTTAATACTTGTTTGAGAAGCTACAGACCATTCTCAGGCTACAGCAACAGATTATCTCTTTGAAGGTCTTCCTCATTTCTTGGCTGCGAAAGGCATAGATCAAGGGATCGATGACTGAGTTGCACATAATGAGAATGAGGTACATGTTGAAGTGAGACATGAAGCAAACACAGTAGAGGTTTTGAGGGCAGGAGATCATCAGAATGAGATGAAGGAAGAACGGAGCCCAGCAAACAATGAAGATGCCAAGAAGCATAGTCAGAGTGATGGCTCCTTTCATGCTGGTTCTTTGACGGACAGAGTTGTACCCAGGCAAAGCTGCTATTTTCTTCACATGAGTACGAGCCAGGAGGAACATGTGGATGTACAACGAGACCATAAGGAACAACATGGTAAAAAACATAGTGATGAGACAAATGATCACATAAGTTGACTCATAATAAAGAATGAAGATAATGCCACAGCCTGTGCAAAAGGTCCAGATGCATGAAATAATAAGCCCTGATCTTTTCACTGTCATTATGTTGTGATAACGCAGAGCATAGAAGATAGTGATATACCTGTCTATTGCTATAGCCAGCAAACTGCACATGGAAGCCACCACAGATATGCAGATCATTGAATCAAAGACATTGTCTATATGACGGACAAAGGCATCTTCCATAATGATGTGTCTATTGTTTATTAAATATATTGTTATGGTCTCCCAAGCATTAGACACACTAACAAGCATGTCAGCCACTGCTAAACTGCAAACAAAAAAATACATAGGGGAATGCAAGTTCTTGTTCTTAATTATTGCACATATAACTAAGATATTTTCAAGGAGGCTTACAATGCCCAGAGTTAGGAACACCTCAGCTGCAATGATCACTTGTTCACATGGCGATGACTTGCTCTTGACTGTAGGCACAGTAAAGTTGCTGCCAAAGGCACTCAGGTTTAGTTCAGAAACATCCAGTTGAGAGGATGTGTTCATCTCTGGAAATAAACACGTTCTGTTCTTTCTGAGGAACTTTCCAAGACGTGTGGTAAATGCATTTTCCAAAAGTCAAAAGCCCCTGCCAAAAAAAATATAGCATGACAAGAACAAGCAGAAGTTGACAAAATAAACATCATCCATTTCTATTTAATTTGGCTTGTACTGATACTGCTTCTTTCATGCCATATTCCTTTACTGATTCTAAATTAATCTCTGATTGGCTTCAATTTTTTATACCCATCCTTACTGGGAAATTAAACCCACAAAGTAATGAAGAGATTTGTGCACTCTTCATTCTCAGTTTTGTTTGTTTTATTTTATCCCTCAGAAGTGAGCACAATGTCCTGGAAATTCTGCACAACTATTTTCAAAGTCCCAATTCTCAGACCTCAGACATGCTGGAGAGCATAGTATTAGGTTCAGCAGAACCTGCTTACTTGAGTACAGCATGTAGAAGTACAAATTATTTCATTACCACAATTAAAAAAATTAAAAGTTTTAAGCAAAAGACTTAAATGCTTTCCTGACCTTTGTACTTCTTACGTTTACATGAACTATGTTATAAACAGTTCATTTTTGCAATCCTAACATTCTCAATTAAGAGCAATATGTGCAACACTTAACAAAGACAAAACTATATATTTCAGGATACGGCAAGATTTCAGAATCAGTATTTGTGGAACTCTGCTTTCTATTTCAGGTCATAAGTATTTTATTCAATGCTTTTTTGGTAAAAACAATATTCAGAGAGAGCTGTAAGTCACGGAGTTCATAGTAAGGCGTACAGTTAAAGCTGATTGTCAGTGAATATTGCAAATAAAATTCAAAGCATATCAAGCTAAATGATTCACAGTTTTTAAAAGTAGCATTTTCTTTTCCATCAAATATTAACTGTACCTATTTACCAGAGCTGCTCCTTCAGCTGCTCTTCCTCTTCATTGCCTGCAACCTTTTCTCCAGAGAGCAGAAGTTTCAGCCCCCTTCCTCACCCAACATCTGGAGCTGAGGACTCCTTGGTGGGAATGGATGATAAAAATAGAGAAAAAGCAATGAGTAAATCCATAGAGTCAAGGCTGACCACGTATAAATAACTCACTGTGCAACTGCCTTTTTTATAGACTGCAAGCAATAATGACTTCGGTGCTCAAACTGTGGCTCCTCCTCCCCTTCTTTGCTCTTCTGAACTCTTGTCACTGATGTTGTTGGCAAAGGTTTGGGTTTTTACCACCATCTAGCGGTCTAACTAACTAACTGAACAGCGATGCTGGTCCGAAACTCGTGGAGAGCTTTTTATAATATTAAAAGAGTAAATGCACTTGGGGGGAAATGCTCTTTTCCAAAGTAATTTCTTTTTCCTTTTTCTCTGCTGCTGCTCGTACTCAATGGCAATAACTTCATACTGCAGTAGTACTCCAAAAGAGGTGAGAGCAGCAGACATTCATTGAAGTGGGAAGGTTATTGCTGCTAAAAGCATTTTCTTCTATTCATGGGCAAAATTTTGCAAGAATCAGAACCAGCCTGTTCAAAACACAGAGAACATACAGGCTGGACCATCTCATCACTAACAGAAGATAAAATTCAAATAATTTGTGTGGAAAAAAATAGAACAAATAAATGGTTGTGTCCCAGTCCCCTTGCTGGAACAGAGATTTCAATGCAGATGTGGAAGGAGTTCATAGTGCATTGTTCCTGGAGACAGGGCTTCCTGAAATGGGAGCAATGGCTGAAGTCCCTCTGGGGGTCAAGCAATCAGGAAGCTGATACACTTTATGGGCCTCAGACAAAAGGTGGCATAATTAGTGCAACTCTTTTCTGTAGCAAATTGCTCTGCTTCTGCTCACAGATTGAGGCATGTGAAGCACACACCTTCCTGATACTGCCAAATGCCCTTTACATTGTCCATCACAGTCAATCAAGTATCATGAAAGACTTGCAGTCAGCTTGAGATAAAATGTCTCTGCTTCTCCAAATCACCATCCTCTCAAAAATTAGGGGGTTGAGATTTTTTCATGGCATATAGCAGCTTCAGATGCTGATTGTTAACCCATACAATTTTTCTTAAAGAATTTCCACCAGCAATCACAAATTTTATTGCTGCATCCTGTGCCATTTTTGTTTTCAGCTTCAGAAAGTGTTTATCATTAATAATGCAGCCAAATCTATACTTCTAATTATTAGATTCTACAGAAGCTTCCTCTGTTGTTACTATTAGCTTCTCTGTAGGGATGCTGATGCACCTGGGGCATTGTATGAAATGTCTTGATATAGAAATAGCTGCTCCAGAGGAGGCAGTGAAAAGAAATTGTATTACTTTAGTAAAATAGCATTATGCAATTAAGTCTGGAGTTGAACTTTGCAGGCCCCCACTACAGGAAAGAAAATTTAGATTACAAGAAAATGGAGGCAGCAAAGCTGGTGTTAGATCTGAGCAGCTTATGCCAGCTAGTGAACAGTCTAGCCCTGCTCCATCCAATATCTCTGTGCTCCATTCCACTTACAAGCATTTCTCTGACAGTATATTATGTTTTGATATCACTCTCCCTCTTTAAATTATGTTTGTCTTTCCAGCTACAAATTCTTCTGTATGTTCAGTTTAATAAAGTTTCTCATAGCACAGCTTAACTGCCTTTATGAAAGTTATCACTGTACCCTGGTAGGATTCAGTAAACCATTTGATTTCAAGAAACAAATCACACATCAGACTCAATGGTTTGACTGTTATTCCTCAGAGCAATGCCAGATATTCCACATAGAAATTATGAATCAGCACTTGGATTCCTCTTCCACAGGCACAAGTGTCTATGGTAGACAAAGAAACATCCTTATTTACAAAGCTTGCAGGAAAAGATACCTGTCTGGAAACTGGGGTTAGATGTGATTGGTTTATGTTAAAGAAAATTTTTAAATATTTTACCTTTTTTTTAAAGAAAGTTTTAGGGCTGTAGTGCTGCTACAAGAAGCTATCAGCATAACAGTTTGGGAACTAAGCAGATGAAGAGGCAACCAATTAGTAGTGAGTGGAAGCATGCATGTGAGCTATGATTTTAGGTAAAGGGGCATGGGAGCAGATCTGTGAACTCTCCCAGGAAAAACCTAAGAGCAGTTTCACATCACAGATGGAGCACTCCTGGCAGAATAGGCTCGTTTTTCAGATGGTCATGACCTTGGTGTTTGGCTCCCTCGTTTGTTCAGTTAAATAAATTCTCTGCCCCCACAGGCAGTTGGTGCTCAGTGTTTACCGAGGCCCCAAAGCTCATGGCTGGATTGCCAGTGTGGGCACACAGCACTCCAGGCATCACAAAGCCTGTGTCAGTATTTAGCTAATGAGCTGTATTGACACAGCAGAAAACCTGATCCCTTGAGTGGAAACAGTGTGGGCACACTGAGGAACACAGTGAAACCTCTGTCACATTCCCAAACCAGCATTTTCTTCCCACAGATGAAAAGAAGGAGGTTGGAAAGGGTATGGGTGCACAGGTCTTTCTGGAGCATAGAAACAAACACAAATACACAAAGAAGCCTGGACCCAGAGCCCTTGGGAGTGCTCCTGAAGTCCATAGTCTAAATATAGCCAAAAAGGATGCTGAAATACATCATCAGGAAAAGGTGTTTTGTTCATGTCACATTTTACTCAGCATGAGAAAAATTGTAACTGATTGAAGTGCACATTCTACTGTACTCAATAATTTGCTTTGAGTCACAGGCAAAAAGATCAGAAATTCCTCAGAAGGACATCAGTGATCATAAGAAAGAAGTAAAATACAATGGCAACAGGGAAAGGGTGTCAAGGTCTATTATGGTCCCCTGCATTGTGAAGCAGTGAGAGAGAGCAGAAAGCCACTCCAGTCATGTATCTGCCTCTCAGGATTCATCAGCCACCACAGTGGGAGCTCTGACAGAAATACCCAGCCCCTGCCTGCCAACAGTACATCCAGCCATCATGTCAAAGCTCCCCTTCACCCACCACATCTGCCAGGACAGAAGAGACTACAATTATCCTCACTCACAGGCCAAGTTAATTCATGTCAAAACCAGCAGGCAATTGCACACCTCTTTTGTGATAGTAATATTCTGGTTCCATCAATGAATGCATAAATGAGGCCAACTGGACAATATGCCCCCAAACGAGTTTCTGCAAAAAAGCTTATTACACACAGATGCATTCCAGTATTAATCTATGCTAAACTTAACTAGATTCTAAGAAGCTAATACAAATCTATCCAAGTCTTCTGATGCTCCTACATTAAAGCAATTTAATTTCAGTGTCCTTCTGCAGCTATTTTTATCTGTTTGACAAAAGAGCATTCATCCTTCATAACACAGCTTAGTATTAGTGCTTTTGGCCTTTTAACAGAACCTGTCTTCTGTCTGCTCTTTGTCCATGCTGTCACTAACATAGTATTTCAGGCCACAGGGTACCCTCTCAGACCGTATTCTCCTCTAAGACATGGTGAAGATCATGACGTCCTCTGTATTTGGGTATATAAGAACATAATATATATTCTCTAATCTCTCAGGCTGAGAAAACTATTTCTTTTGAATTCCACACAGAGTAGTTTTGTCTGAGTCCCAACAAGGTCCCCAGCATTGTCATCCAGTTAGTGTGTAATAAAGACAACAGTTCATCCAGACTGAAGCCAAAAGGCATTGATCCTTTCAGTCTTTAAACACAAAATCTGGATGAAGAGGCAATAGTTCACTCGTCTTATCAGTCCAAGGGAATGTTGAAAGACTGTGAGTTAGGATTTTGAGGTGAGCAATGATATTGGTGAACATAGTCCTTTACATCGTAGCCCTAATCTTAAAAACAACAAGTGAACATCTTTTTCAGGAAAAATCACAGAAAAGCAAGACTGCAAAAAAGGACATCAAAATATCACATGACCCATGCTCTGTCAAAGGATGGAATGAGCCATACTTATTAAGGCTGTTCCTGTACTTCTAACCATCATCCCTTTCATCTGAGTGCTTTAAACTGGTTTGAGGTAATCTGTGGATACTCTCAGTTAATACCTACCAGTGGTACTTCTTGTATCACAGAAGAAAGTTGTGAAAGATGCAGTATAAAAGGCATTTTGGAAAGATTTATCCTAATAACCTAATCTGGATGAAGCCATAATGAGCCCACTAAACTTTAAAAGGGTAATAAGAAGTTTAGTAACCTTAATTTTTGTGTGTGCCTTCTAATGGGAGCCAATTCCAGTAATGAGTAATCCTCCAACATTTTCTTAGAGCCTGGGACATCAGTACAGTCCTGGTGAGTAATAAAGAAGTGCCAGCTACATCTTCTAAAATGCACAAGATGACTGGTTTGAGACTGTAGAGATTTTGTGACAGAGGAGGGGTGATTTACTAGGGGGGAAAAAACCACCATGTAGCAGGTTCTGTAGCATGTCTCTGTATCCAGGTGATGGCAGTTTAGGTCAACACAAGCATGATAAACTGAATGAAGGACAACTGTTTGAGAAAACATACAGTAAGAATAATCATGAATTCACAATACTTGTAAATAGACATTGCCTTAAAATGCAGCAGCATCTAGGCAACTGTAAATGTCTCTGGCTTAATACATATGATGACTAAATGTAAACAAAATACAGAAAAAAAAAAATAAACCCAAAGAAACTCAGACTGATTCTAGAGAGAGGGCAGCCTCTAGAGCAAGCTCTCATTAAAATGGGAGTAATGCAGAAAGCCCAGTGGCCTGATTGTTGATAAATAAAATTTTAAAATGCTTGGCATCTACAATCTTTCTTATTTCCTCTCACTGAGTTCTACAATTATTGCAGCATGGAGATGAATGTTGGCTAAACCTCACATCCTTCAAAGCAGTGAAAAGCTGCATCTTTGAAAAAGTGTACTTCGTGTTTGTTTGTGATTTATTAAGTGTTTATTGAAGAATGCCTGAAAGACTCTAGCTAGCTGAAACCTGGCACTGAAATACTTGGGTTATGAAAGACAGACACTTGGGAATTCTGGGAAAAAAATGAAACTTTAATCTTAAGAAAAAATCAAACTCAATTTTGTCCTCAGAATCTGTATTTGAGTTGCCAGCCTTCATGGTCTCTAGGGCTGAGAGGTAGAAAGTTTGAGTGCTCCTCGAGAGAGTTGGGAGGGAAGATGCAGTTGTATAGGCCTTACAGCAGAACATCATTATGATAGGAGTTCTAGTTCCACATGTTCATATAAGACACCTTGACAGAGTATCAGTTTGATACCGCAAAAACACAATGGCTCTCTAGCTCCAGTGACTATGCTTGTACTCCTTACACTCTCATGGACAGACATATAAAGGCATCACCAGTCGTTTCAGAAGTTTAAACAACAAGGACTGTACACATTTGTGTTTCTCCATTGATGTCAGAAATGTTCCACAAATACACAGCACAATTCTGATTTGCAGACTCAAGTATCTTTTTTGTTGATACAACTAGAGTCTGAGCATCTATTTACGAAGACACAAAGAGTAGCAGAGAATTTTCTTTAGCTTCAGGAAAAGCAGTAGCAGTGTAGTCAAGTCAGCGTATGCATGCTTCCAAATTGAAGAAGGACAAGATGGAGACCAGCAGGACAAAGTCTCATCTGCTGTCAGTGAAGGTAAGTTTCATTGAGATTCCAAGGAACCTCAATGTCCACAGGTCCATGGGAGCTGATAAGTTGCATGTCAGAGTCCTAAGAGAATTGTCTGATGTAGTTGCCATGACACCCTCCATGATAATTGAAAAGTCACGTCAGTCAGGCAAAGTCCCTGGTGAGTGGAAGAGGTCAACCATCACACCTGTCTCAAAAAGCATAGAAAAGAGTATGCCAAAATCTACCAGCCTGTCAGCCTCACCTCTGTACCTGGGAAGATCACAGATCTCCTACAAGCTATGCTATGGAGGACAGGGATTTGATTTAAGACAGCCAGCACAGCTTCATCAAGGGCTATGAGGACAGGCTAAGAGAGTTGGAGCTGTTAAGCTTGGAAAAGAGAATACTCCAGGGAGACCATATAGCAGTCTAGCAGTACCTGAAGGGGGCCAACAGGAAAGCTGGGGAGGGACAATTTGGCAGAGTGTGTAGTAAAATCACAAGGGGTGATAGTTTCATACTAGGGCAGAGCAGGTTTAGATGGAACATTAGAAAGAGATTCTTCACTATGAGGGTGATGAGACACTGGAACAAGTTGCCCAGAGAGGTGGTGGAGGTCCCATCCCTGGAGAGATTCAAGGCCAGGTCTGATGAGACTCTGAGCAACCTGATCTAGTGCAGGATGTCCCTGTTCACTGCAGGGGAGTTGGGCTAGATGACCTTTGAGGGTCCCTTCTGACTCTACACATACTATGATTCTATGAAATATTCTTTATTCATGAGAATGGTGCAAATAAGTTAACTAGAGGAATCAGAACATACAGAGAAACAAGTCTCACAACTTTTCTCCAGAAAATAAATTTGCAGGGAGAGCAAGTTCAATGAATAGGATGAAATAAAAGGTGCTTAATTTCCAGACATTAAAAAGAAATGCACATGGTTAGCATACATCTCAGTTTTAATAACAGAATTAATATTGGTTCACATTACCAATATTATCAGCGTCCACAACACCATCACTTCTGATACCAGGAAACACAGAGTACACTTGCCAATTTTTCCTGTTTGTAGCCAGAGGAGTAGGACAGGTGGAGCTTGATCTTAATTCATAGTGAGAAGCAAACTAGAGAAAATTGATTATCTAGTCAAGAATGTTCAGTTAATTTGATGTTTGCAACCTGGTATTGGTTTTGGCACTGAGGGTTAAAATTAACTGCCAATAATGAGAAAACAAGATTTACAGTAAGGCACAGTTTACTTATTCAGATTTATAGAAGTCTATTCTCAGCAGGCTAAACAAGATTAGAAAAAAATAATGCTATGCTTCTCATTTATAAATAATAAAATAATTGATTAAAATAGAAAGGCAAATTAAAGTTTAATATTGTTATAAATTGATAATGTAAGAGAGATAATTTAATCAACTAATGAAATTTCCACATCTTCATCTTTCTAAAAGACACTAAACTTGTCGGTAACTAGATTTGATGAAGGCAACATTTCCATCCTAAAAGTTTATGCTGGACTTAGCATGCAACATAGAGTTTTTATGCCCTGCAAAGGGATGAACAAGACCTAGAGGTAGAATGCAGGGGAAGAGGCAGCTCAAGCACTGTCACAAAGCATGGTGGTATCAAGCTAATCCATCTAAATTATTTGAAGACATTTGAGCCAGCTGAATGAGTCTGCATTGCATCAGAAATCTAAATCAGCCATATTCCTGGCAGAAGATCAGAACATTAACTTCCCTGCCATGTCAAACCACATCCCTTACAGTTGAGGTCCGTGCCAATAATGTAGGATAATGTGACAACTACTTTCAATTGTAATAATAAAGCTTTTATTATATGAATATGCATCCTCTACACACTGAAAATAAAACCAAAATACATTGGATCTTAATACTTCAGCCTCATATAAAAGTTTTCTTTCTTTTCCTTTGGTTATTTTTTTGAGTATATTCGTAACTTCTGCTTATTTGTGTTTCTTGAAACTGTCCAATGCTATTACTGAATTGTGCTTTTTTCCAAAAAAAAAAAATCCAGAATAGATATTCACTCACAACAGAACAATCATTATTTTTGAAATTCAAGGTGTATGTTTGGATCATCAAGAACTGACTTCAAGGCTTACTCCAGGCAATGACAATAATGAGAACACAAAATTTAAATGGAAGGCATGCTTTTCTTTTTCATATTTTTAGAAGTCTTATCAATAGACTAAAGGTGACTAGGGTAAAATTGCATTTTTTTTTCCATTTTCCTTTGACTAAAGAATAGGTACTACCTGGGTGTGTAGCTCAGTTGAGAGAGCATCAGACTTCAGTCACACAGACCATGTTTCCATTTCAACAGCAGTTTAATCTCCTGGCAAGATATCTAAAGTGATAATGAGGCAATCCATGTCAGGAGTAGGCACATCCATTGAGGACTGAACATAACAATGAGCTGGAGACACCTTCAGACAGCAGAGCTGGAGGAGAAGGCAAGAAACCCACTGGTACATGAACCATAAGAAGGTCATTCACTTTTTTCTGTCAGGGGTGAGAAGTTAAAGAAAGCCATGTAAATAGATTTCACTATTCCCAGTTCTTCTTTACTGGTACAAATTTAAATTCTATGTTATTATTTCTTTTTCAAATAGCATTTTGGGAAGCCACTGTCCTCTTGTCCTTAAGGTAGATGAGCTTTTTACTTACTTTAAGATTAATAAAATCATAGTATTTTGCAAATTCCAAGCTTTCCAAACCCCACCCTTTAGTATAGGTCAGGAGAAAAATTATTATATTTAATTTAATTTTTTCTTTTATTACCACGAAGGTTACGTTTGGATTTTATGGTTAAAACCAAGTAAAAAATTTTGCAAGTCTTCCAGGGAAACTTTGGGGACCAATTTAAAATAGCCTTAACTCTGAATACATTTACCTTAAATTATAACTTAACAACTTTGTCTAGTTCAACTGTCACTGACAAAGAAGGCACACTGACCTATCCTTGCACACAGAAATACCGATTGATCCCAGAGGAAGCATTGGGAGCTCCCAAAACATCAATAGGGCACAGTTTTAATGAAAATACCAGCCTCCAGCTCTTCACAAGAGCACTAAATCAAATCTTTAAAACACATAATGGTAAATCTGGCCGTAAGTTGTTCAAAACAGTTTTCCAACAGAGTTTTTTTTTCTCTTCAAGGGGATTTTGACCATAGATTAGGTGATTGTCAAAGTTTCGAGAACAGATTTAAATAGATGGGAACTGAACGTGGCACTAAACAGGCTGGTGTGACTTCAGGTGTGAACAAAGTCCTGCCCAGAAGTTCATTTCTTTGCCTCATCCCATTCCCTTTTGGTGTTACTAAACATCACTGCAGCATTTTACCCATTGTCTGAAGCAAATGGATGACACCTTAGCCATCAGGTGTGGAAAGTTTCTCAAAACCATATTGATGATTTGGGGTTTGACATCTTTGGGTGTGTGTGACTGCCCTTATTGCAGCATGGAAATGTGAAATCAGATATTCTCTTCAATTATAGTTTTACTGATGTCACAGAGGTAATACGGATACTCTTCCTCATCTTCGTTGTAGAATATTCAGTTGAATTAATTTCTGTATACTCTTTTCAACATATGCACAACATTAAAGAAAAGATTATCCCACTCTGGACAAAAAGCAACTTCTTGGAAACTCAGCTGTGGATAAATATTAAATATTGCAATTAGAATAGAATCATAGATTACTTTTGGTTGGAAGGGACCTTAAAGATCATCGAGTTCCAATCCCCCTGCCATAGGCAGGGACACCTCCCACTAGACCAGGCTGCCCAGTGCCTTGTCCAGCCTAGTCTTGAACACCTCCAGAGAGGGGGCATCCACAACCTCTCTGGGCAACCGGTTCCAGTATTTCACCACCCTCACTGTAAAGAATTTCTTTCCATAAGTCTAAATCTATCCCCCTCCAATTTATATCCATTGTTTCTAGTCCTCCCATCCGATATTATGTTAAAAATTCCTTCCCCTGCCTTTCTGTAGGACCCAGTAATTCTATTACTGAAGTTGGAAAAGCTATGAGTCTTGTGGTATTAAGGACAAATTTGCTAGAAAACTGCCTACTCCACTGAAGCTAGCACTGATCTCACACTGTCAAATGGCAAAAAAAACATCTAGGTTCTTCCCTAAAGACCCTCCCTGCACTGATTCAACTTAACAGAGGCAAGCAACTAGGCAATACTTCATAACCAGCAACAGTAATTAGCATCTTCTCCATTCTCTGCTAATTGCCTGCACAAAACCAAGAGTCGTGACTATGCTGCACTCCAGTTCTGTTACTTGGTTATACAAACTCTGCAGGCACCTGATTTTGAAACTTAAGGCAGTGACAAACAAGATCTTTACCATTCAACTCAAGCGTTTGAGTCTCGAGGTGAAAAATTAATCTGTGTATTTGAGATGAAGGAGACCACTATAAGGATTGAGAAGTGACGCATCCAACTTCTCGGTTGTGAATGAAGCTATCTTGGCATGGAATTCCCTGGAGGTGTTTAAGGCCAGGCTGGATGAGGCACTGGGCAACCTGATCTAGTAGGAGGTATCCCTGCCCACGGCAGGGATGTCGGAGCTAGATCACCTTCAAGATCACTTCCAACCCAAACTATTCTATGATTCTCTGAAATTAATATACACATAACTCTTTGTGATCCTTCATTTGAAATGGATGGGCAAGAGCATACTCTGTGCCATTTCCATAGTCACCATCTTTACAGTTCACATCCTCAGATTCTTGTGCAGCTGGATGTCCCCCATCATAGAATCATAGAATAGTTTGGGTTGGAAGGGACCTTAAACATCATCGAGTTCCAACTCCCCTGCCATAGGCAGGGACACCTCCCACTAGACCAGGCTGCCCAGTGCCTTGTCCAGCCTAGTCTTGAACACCTCCAGAGAGGGGGCATCCACAACCTCTCTGGGCAACCTGTTCCAGTGCTTCACCACCCTCACTGTAAAGAATTTCTTTC
>VZTY01016405.1:94151-177237 GCA_013400935.1 Turnix velox | reverse complement strand
ACCCAAGTCTTTCTCTTATTGGCTGGTAAGTCATTCTAGCCTCTGTGAGGCATATGAGGGCTTTCTATAAGCAAAGCTTTCAAAGCAATGGATGGCTTTAGCATTATACCATCACCTAACAGTTTTATTCCGTTTCTAGACAAATCTTCAGACCCCCAGAATGGCAGATATTGCTTTATATTCATTCTCTCATTAATGTAACAGCCTACATGCCCCTCTGTTGTGATAAAAATTGTAAAATTTGTGTGCAATTATGGTCTACTTTTTGGCTTTATTCAGCTAGAGAATAAGAGCAATTTGCCTTTGGTTTGTGCAGGTAATATTGTTTCTGTGTTCTAATTATATCTGACAGGATTCCAGGGGCTGCAATGTATGTTGCAGGGCCACTGCTTTCTGCAGAAAAACATTCACCACAGTTGGTATACAATTATGCCATACTAAATGAAGCAGAAGATATTTCCTGGGTAGTAATGAATAGAAGAGAGGGCTTAATGGACTAAATAGCTACAGAAGCCAGTCTCAGTCATTTGTTACTCCTTGAGTAGCTCTCCTAAGCTAAGTTCAACTCAGCAAGTATACAAAATACCAGAAAGAGAGCTATGAGCATGTGGCAATATTATGATATTTAAAGTTTGCACCAACATGTAAAGCTTTAAAAGTGGCATTTATTTTTTTGTACCAGTAAAATGCATATAGTGCCCAGGTTAGCAGAATATCTTCACTTCAGATTGGAATTAGTTGTTGGACTAAAGACCAATAGCAAATTGACCCAACACATCTCCTTGTTCCACAAATCACCAGTTGATCATAAGGAATTTATATCTGTCTGACTTCAGATTTTTCTTTTACTTCACTTAAGAAGAGCAAAATGAAAGCTTTTTCATAATAAATATTTATCAGTATTCATGAAGCAAAGTCTTGACAGACAGATTGAAATGGGGGAACATTCACATGTGTTCTGATTCCTGCTGCAGCATGGGAGATTTCTCACCTGAAAAAAAAAAAAATCAGAAAAAAAAACCCCAACACTTTTCTTGCAGAGCAAGCAGGAGATAAGACCACTAGTTCTTAAAACTAAGGTGATGACTGTGGTTATTCACAGGGTGACACACCAGCAACCACAACTCTCTCAAGGAAACCTACTCAGGAAGGATGAAATTGTCTCATCAAAAATGTTATATGGCAATAAGCATCCCCAGTCAGGCAACTGCTCAGCAGTACAATGCTACAGTACCATGAGAATATGTATCCCAGTTTGTTTCAGCATTACAAATCTGCTGTGAATTCTTGTCATGTTTACTCGAAAGTAACCTGTAGAGGGCCTACATGAAAGCTGCGGAGGGACTGCTTATCAAAACATACACTGATAGGACAAGAGGCAATGGTTTTAAACTAGAGCAGAGCAGGTTTAGATGAGACATGAGGAGTTCTTCCCCATGAGGGTGGTGAGACACTCGAATAGGTTGCCCAGAGAGGTGATGGAGGCACCATCCCTGGAGGTATTCAGGGCCAGGCTTGATGAGCCTCTGCATAACTTCATCCAGTACAGTGTGTTCCTGCTCACTTTATGGAGCTGGAAGGAACCTTCAATTTCCTGTTAATTTATTTTCTGTTTCTAATTTAATCTGCTTTCTGTTGCAGCCCCTTAAAAATCAGATGCAGGCAAGGAAATTAGCAAAGAGAGGTTTGAGATTTGCAGTAAAACAGGAGAAATATATGTCTGTGCTGAGTAATACGGACACCATCCCTTTTCCAACATTCAGATATATTCCACCAGAGTACTGATGTTCACTTTGACACAGGGCAGTCAATTTATTTCCAGGAGCTTGGCAGAAATGCCCTTCGCTAGAAAGCCAGTTTCTTCTTTTCCTTTTCTTATTTACTATTTGCACACCTCACTGTTACCTTTTGACCACTCTATTCTGTGCTATCACAGAACAAGAGACTGAGCAATGCTTCTGCTACATATATCTGTTGTCCCAAAGGGATAGTGGGCAGGTGAACCATGTGCTGCTTTTTGTGTACATATCCTTTCTTCACCACCCTAACCCTTTCCTCTAACTGAGATCAAAGGACAGCTGCACTCTCGTAGCTACTCCTCAGCAGGAGTTCACATTTAGGAACAGGACTGTAGATGAACATATAAAACTGCATGTGAACATATAACTGGTCTCATCTCGATTCTTAGAAAAGTATGCTACCCCTGCTAGGGACCTGGATTGCTCAGCTTTGTCAGAATAACCCTGAGGCAAAACAAAAATTTGCCCTGCCTTAGGTGAATATAACCATTCTTTTGTACTGGGGCAGCAAAAATCTGATACAAAGCTGCAAACTAGGACACTTGGTTTTGGACTGAATGGAAAAAAGAGCACAATACATCATGCTCCTTCCAGGTTAAGCATCACTATTTTTTCCTCCACTAAGGAACAGTCAAACTGTCTTTTGGACATGTAGTACTACTCGAAGTTACAAAGGGAAACATCAAAAGAGACAAATAGTAGGTTCAAACAGTCACATCTGCGTAATCACAAGGCTGCTCCTGCATTCTGATTACAGCCCATCCATGCAAAATCAATGCCAAGGAACAAGCTTGAGTGTGGACTAGCTTGAAGGAGTAATTGTTCTGGTTGATGAAAATAAGATGACTTATTTCCTTGGATTGCTAGTATCCTCTCAGAAAGAAGTTAAAGTAGTAAATATAGGCCACCTCCAGCACAAGATGCCTTGATTATGACAGTATTTCACATGCATTTCTTTGGTGGCACCAGAATCTGTAAGAGGCAATGACACTTCTAAACATAGCATACAGACTAGTCCAAATTGCCTTCTATTCCCAGAAGCCTGTAACGCAATTTTACACTTTTTAGTGCTTTCCACTCCTGCCTTTACTGAAATAGTCAGAAGTTAAAACTTTAAAAGGAGATTATAAAGGCTAGGGACAAATTCATAATTTCTTTATAACCAAAATGCAAACAGTTGAAAATGCAAAAAGCAGAACTCAAAGATACAATGTGACTTCAAGAGCTGCAACCACCAAACAAGTCATCTACTAATAAAATCTATGACCATGTTGTTATAGGAACCATCAAGTCATGGCAATGCTCTGGTGTAATCAAGGAAATCCCATATTTGACTTCTCTTCCTCCATCAGGCCATAATTTATGCACATCACTAATGAGCTCCTGGAAAATTCCACTTCTGAATGTGCCTGAAGTTCCCACACAGAAACAGTTTCCAAACATTGATGTATGACTTGGTTCCTAGCAATTGATGTTTTCAGCACTAACTTTCCTCTCAATGGGAGGGAGCAACTGCCTTACTAAGGAAGATGGCTAAGAACAGAAGATTGTTGTGTTTCAGTTAATCTACCTTTTGGAAACAAGTTGAAAACATGCATAAAGGCTTGACTTGGATTTGGGTACTTGGTGCTCCCTAAGCACATCCCTTAGATTTATTTTTTTCCCCAAGCAGAGTAACAATTATAAATACCTTATGTGCCTACATTTAATAGAAATGTTCATCCTCTAAATTGATTCATAATTCATAATCAAATTTCACTGCAAATTACTAATCATTTCCTCTTTACTCTTCTAGCCTCTTGAAATAAATGAAATAAGCAGAGGACTGGGGATAAAATTTAGTGGAAAGTATGAATTAAATTTTTACTGACTACATTTTTCCTTTCCCTGCTGTGCCTCTATTTCTGACTGATACAGAACATGGTTTGTCTGAAATTGTGACTGCAGATTTGAGTAAGGATGGGTCTGATCAAAGGCTATGATAAGCAGTCTAAAGAATTACTTTTTTGGCCTCCCTGTGTAGACATCCAAAGAGCTAAGTCAGAACCCCAGGGCCTAGGAAAAATGAAAACAAAGGCATGTCTTAATTATATACCATGGAGATCTGGATGCAAGATAAGTGCTAGCAAAGGCTAACAAAATTTTACTGTGATGGTATCACAGTACTGTGATGCATGGGTCCAATAGAGTGCATAGAAACTGAACAGAAACACAAAAGACCCAACCTGATTCTACCAACTAAAGATGTTAGCTATATACAGAAAAGATATGTTATACATGTAGAAACAGACAAGCAGAAGATGAAAGTGAACCAAAGAGCTTTTAAATGCTTTTCTGACAGTGATAAAATACTACAGAGTGCCCCTGTTTCTTTCTACAAGCCAGTTTCTGGCCAAATCATCTAGCCAGGAGACCAGGAATACTTTTGTGTGCAATACAGCCCAGAGGCTTTGCTAAGTCACTATGCATTTTTATGCATCTATCAGCATATTAATAGATATCAGCGCTCAATTCCCTATTTATGTAGTTGCACCAGCTCAGCATTTCCCAGACTCATGATCTTTTCCTGGTAGTCTGCAGGTCAACCCTGCATTCTTTCTGCTGCCTGCCTTGAACCATTAGATGAATTAGTGTAATTGCCCAGAAGAGCACTGCCTGGCATGTCTCATTAGCATTCTTTAATTACAGCAGGACTGAATAGCATGAGATACAATCGTAAAAACTATTCACTGTGTATTGTAAAAGTGATTATAAACTAATCTCCAAGCTTTGGCTTCAGCTTAGATCTGCCATTTTTATAGACATCTATCCTGCATTCTGGTGTTCATGACAACAGTGCCCTTTGATTAAGCTGCTGCCTGATAATAAGCCATCTATCCTAATTCATTACCTCACACTTTATTAAGCATAGGTAAACAAGAGTCTGAAATTCTTTCATTGTTAGTTTGACTTGTTAACAAGTGTTCACACACCAGTTCAAGCAATTCTTCCTCTTAGCTCCTACTTGCTGATTCCAATGACTAAAAGAAAAATTGTATTTCAGTTGGATTTCTGTAAGTTTTGTATTACATGTATTACAAATACAGACTAATGAGCTCTTCCTCTATATTGGCTCATCTACTCAAGCTCTTTCACTGTCCTTTCTCTTTGCAAAGTGATGATGATTAAGTCCATCCGAAAAAGGAACCTTCTAGGCAATATTTGCTCTACTCAACAGTCTGAGCAAACTGACTGGATTATTTGAAGGACACTGCAAAACTGTGCTTGAGGAAAGAAAAAAAAAAAAAAAAAAACAAACAGGAGAAGACAAAAGAAGAATCTAGCAAGCAGGTCTGGGTGAATCATAATTTCAAATTCAAATACATAAAACTTCCCCTGATTATAGTTTTAGAGATCTGAGACCTATCTCTATATATGTCATCACTTAAAGCTAATCAAAGTCAACTAAACTCTTTAATCTATGCTTAGATCATACTTAAATTCCTAAACAGTTTAATGGTGACAGAAGTAAAATAAATACTTCACTGGGCAAGTGCAAAGTTGAGATTACCCAGATTGTTTTATTACAAAAAAGAAAAATTACTGCATTCTGTAGGAAGTATGTTCTGTTCAGGCTGAGAAAAAGTGCAGATAAACCCAGCAGATGAATACAGAAATGCTGCCTATAAATCAGTTTTTCTCCACCACAGTATCATCCTCATTCTGGGCAAAGTGGGCAATATCAACATTCTAAATCAATTGTTATTTCTTTTCATGCCCACACAGGAGGTTCAGGTGTGTAATGACTGAAAGGTACCACATCCATGAAAGCTTGATTTTTCTTTTTTATAAGATCTAAAAGAAGATAATGTCTACTGCATGAACCACTTCTGATCTTGAATGTTGTGCTTTCCCCACTGTGAAGAATTGATGGAAAATTCCTCACTTGCCAGACCCAGAATGCTTACAGTGCTTGTAAATGCATATTTCCACCAATATCTTATTTGTTGGGGGGACCCATCAGGTTTTCACACATGAAATGGAAGCATTTCATAACACTAAGAGGAACAGATTCTTTAAAGGAGTGATCACCACTTACTGATATTTATTTCCAGTAAAACTAAGAAATGGGTAGTGGTATTCTACATCACAGTTTGAAGCTCAATAATGTATTTACTAAAAAACGTTCTTCTCCCCAAACTTTCTTACTATATTCTTACTACAAAATTCTCAGTTACAATAACTGAACTGATCGACACTTACAGGAAACATAGGAGACACTCTTTCAGCACTGCATGCAAAAGAAGAATAGAGAACAGGGGAAAGGAAATACAGGAATTTTTTTTAAATAATCCTTTTATCGGCTCTTTTTTGTTTATTGCAAGATGTGCTATCCTACTCTGAACAAATAATTTTTAAAGCAAAACATAGTGAAATTAGTTTCTGAGTAAAAAACACTCTACAGCAGGCTCCAGCTGTAATTTGTGCACAGACACTGGTTAATGTATCTAAATTATCCTTGGAATTAGAACTTACTGACAACAAGATTGATAAATAAAATCAAAGACTGTACTACAAAAATAATGTTAGAATAGAAAAAAAGTAGTTTAAGACACTGATTCACTCTGTCATGCCAACTGTAGGTAAGAGTCTCTTACAAGAGGCTTCTCTATAAATCTCAGTTGTTTCATCTTAAGATTCCCAAATAATGTCATGAGAATGACAGGTCACAATGCTACAGAATTAATGGACTTCTACCAGCAGGATGTCCTTCCTCCTCTTCTCAAGAGAAAAGGGCACAATTTTGCTTGGCACACAGAAACACTGAAGGCAGCAGCCAAATTGCACATTTCATTTCCATTTATCTCAGGAGGCAACAGAAATGACTGAACAGGAAAAGACTTATCTTTTCCTTTTAACTTTTTGCCACAAACCAGGAACCTCATCTCCACTCACAAGTTAGTTTCATAAAAAAATAACCATCCTATAATTTGTATCATGACAGGGAAGAAAATACGGGAAACATAAGAAAAATATCTGAAAGATATCCATGCCTGCAGGCCACGGGGAGAGATTGATGCCTCAAGATTGATGCCTCTCTCCTTTTGCTGCACAATGGTGTTGTATCAGGCTCAGAGTATGGCAGTGGGTGGCTGCAGGAGGGTGCCAGGGGATGGTACCCAGTTTGTGCAGGATCAGGTGGCAAGACAAAGACCACGTGTTCTCAGTGGGGAGAGTTTGCTGCTGCGCTGCAGCTTCATACTTGCATAGCGAGGCTCTCTCTGGATGCAGGTCCCTTCCAACCCTAGCCATTCCAATGAGAGTGGGACATCCAACATCCCTCGCCCTGCCTAACCAGACAGGGGGCCAGCAGGTCCCCCAGCCTTTCTCCTCCCACAGCACCCCCTTGGAAAGTTCAACTCACCAGTGTCCTGCTGCAGAAACACCAGGAGGAACATCCCTCGAGTCCCACAGTGGTGAGCAAATGGTAGCTGCTGTCCTTCCCCACTGTTGTTAAATAGGAGAGTGGGTGGAGGAGCTGATTTGGAACAGGTGGGGAGGGGAAGAGTCTCCAGTGGAGCCCAGGTATGTGGGATATGTGGGAAAATAGGCTGGAAAAGGGTTGGTGTGGGGCAGAGTCAGGAGTTGGGGGAAAAAGAGGGGTATGTGGAACTTGCCTAGAGGCAAACTGGGGAGAAAAATGGAAGGACTTGATTGTTCACCATGAGGGTGGTGAGACAATGGAACAGGATACCCAGAGAGGTGGTGGAGGCCCCATCCCTGGTGACATCCAAGGCCAGGCTGCATGAGCAATCTAGTTCAGGATGTCCCTGCCCATGGCAGGGAGGTTGGAACTAGATGAACTTTAAGGTCTCTTCCAACCCAAACCATTCTATGATTCTACATCAAAGCAGGCATTTTATGTAAAAATTATATTCCAGAAAAGAAAATGGTTATTGTATCCATTACGTTTTCTAGGTAGCCTCAAACCTTTTCTTAGGGACATTTTACCTTCTCTGCAACCTCTGTTTCAGATACTGGACTAAAAGCTGCTGCGTGAGTATTTAAAACATTAGTCTCACGGGCTAATGCGTATTTTTATTTATTGTCTGGCAATGATAAAGTCATTTGATGACAAAAGCTATGATAAAGTGACAGGTTTTGGTCTTAAGTATCAACTATCATAAAATATTGCTTATTTGCTCAAAATTCTTTAGCCTGGATGTTGTGGTTTGAGATAAAACAAAACCAATTTTATTTTCAGTAATTTTACTTTTCAGCTAAGTTTTATCTTAACTACATGCACCTTTTGAAATTAACTGACATATTGTACATACAATGTCTTCTTCCAGAATGGTAAGGCCTGATGTTTATAATAAACACCAGAATGGGCTGCCCAGATTGGTTGTGGAGTCTCCTTCTCAGGAGACACTCAAAACCCACCTGGACATGTTCCTGTGTGAGCTGATCTAGGTGTTCCTGCTCTATCAGGGGGATTGGTCTAGATGATCTCTCAATGTCCCTTCCAATCCCTGACATTATGTGATTATGTGTAATACTAAGGAATGGTGTTCAGGGAGGCTCTTGCTAACAGTCATTGCCATAACAACCAAGTCAGCCAAGTGTTATATGTCACTTTGGAGAGGCTGCACCTGAAGGGAAGAGCAGACAGGACAGGTGACCCACAACTGACCAATAGAGTATTCCATCCCATCAGCATCATATTAAGTATAATACGAATGAGAGATCAAATTGGTCAAGTCCTCTTATTCAGTTCAGTTTATCTGCCTTTGACCCCAATTCATGCATTTCTCAGTCTAGTTCCTGAATCCAGCTCTTGTCCATCTCCAAGTAATCTGGGACCTTGCCAGTGCCTGCTAGAAACATGAACATCATCCTGAAACTTCAATTGTTTTTAATATATCGTATATATTTCATTATTTTCTTAGTAACATTTTATATAGGCTTTTTGTTATTTTATTGACAGTGTTTCATTAAAACAGTTAGATTCTTTTGCAACCCATAAGTTTCCTCTCTCCTCTGAAGGGAGGGAGGTTAGAAGAGAGCATCTGCCACTCATTTAATGGCCAGTCCAGCTCAGACACTGGGCAAGAGAAGGCATGAGGAAGACCTTACTGTTGCCTTTCATTCCTTTAAGGGGGCTTATAAGAAAGATAGGGACTGACTTTTTATCAGGGTCCGTAGTGATAGAACAAGGTGTAACCATATTAAACATAGAAAGGATAGATTTAGAATAGTGATTAAGAGTAAATTCTTACTGTGGTGAGACACAGGTTGCCACAGAAGTTGGGGATGCCCCATCCCTGGAAGTGTTCAAGGCCAGGCTGAATGGGGCTTTCAGGTGTCCCTGTCCATGGCTGGACATGATCTATAAAGGTCCCTTCCAACCCAAACCATTCCATGAACTTGCCAAAATGTTCTCACTAAATTACATTAGAACATCATTTCATCTCTACTCAGGCATAAATCTATAGCACTATTGAAGGCAAAGTTCCACTCACTTAAGGTAACTTAGAAAACCATTGTCTTCTGATTTAAAACTATCCTTTAGAGGAGAGAGAGCTCTTTCATTTATCTGGACACCATACAAGTGTTATCACACCACAAAAAAAAGAGAAACAAGTCACAAGTGAAACAATTAGTGTAATCTAATCACTGTTAGGTACATCTTCAGGGTCATCTCAGGACCATGTCTTCTTTTCAGTTTGTGCTCCATTTTAGAAAAACTTCACCTTAAACAGGCATTAGACAAACCATACAATGTAACCAGCCCCTTGATTATCACAGTTAGGGTTCTGTCTTTTTGCCCAAAAGCTGCCTGAGGCCTCAGACTTGGAGTAATCAGCCCAGATCCCCCAGGTTCTAAAAGGTCCATCACTCCATGCCTTTATGCCCAAGGTGCAGGGGCCTCTCCACATACTCTTAAGACAGCTCAGTTCTTCCTCAAGAATGATCTGCTTCTAGATGAGGAAATGTTTAATTGAATCTTTTATGAATTATGCAAGGAAGCAAGCAATTTCCAACATGGTAATTATTGTTATTTGTTCACCTCTACTCACAGCTCTTTTACGATGAAGCCAGCTTCAGCTCTAGATGTCTGTGGCATAAATGTACTCTGGCAGATGTACAAGGGCAATTGAAGGAAGAAAAGAGCTACCTGGACCAAACAATTCAGAATAACTCTGCTACCAGAAAATTATTGCTCCACAGAGCAGTTTCCTTGGACCACAATAATGAGAGATTTAAAAGCTGTCTTTTGTTCACAAAATTTTGTGATCTTTGTGTATGTTTCATGTAGGCTTTTAGTTGTTTTGAATCAACATAGGCTGGTTTTGTGCCTAAAGTCAGAACCATTCTGTTACTGTTAAATTAGAAGAAAGGAATACAAACTGAGGAGACTGCTACTAGTTGCGAGTGAGCAAGTCACCACCTGGATACTATTATTCCAAGACTATAAAAACCCTAAAAAAGACAAGTCAATGAGCCAAGCACCTAGGCAGGAGTGAAAAATGCTGGAAAATTTGAATTTTGTTACATTGAACCCCATGGCGATGTTGACTTCTCCACTAAGTGCAGCAATAATCCAGTTTACAGTTAATGAGTAATTAAGGGTGACCAAAAGCTCACCCTTCTGTCAGACTGTATCAGAAACATTGCATGAATTCAGAGAAGACTGAGACTCAAAGAGAGTGTAACTCTGACAAAGATGTTCTACTGAAAGAATATGCCTTATGAACTAAAAGAATATCCTTTCCTTGGACTTCATCTATTAACAGCACAGAATTTCAGTTGCTGGGAGACATGTTTAAGCAAATAAGACAACACCAATGTTGAGAACTAGCCTTAATAAGCTGAGGAAAGGATGACGGCTTTCATGAAAATTGCATTTAAGCACCATGAGAAAACCTTTAATGTATCAAGTTATCTTTAATCTGCTTACATCTGTTCCCTAAGTAACAGAAACATTGAAGGTAGCACATAAATCCATGATGGTGTTGCAATGGTCTGCTATAAGAGAGGTTAAGGGAAAGCCATTTCATCCATGTGAAAAAACTACACACTGAAGCTACAAAAAACTAAACTACTTCAAGTTTTTAGTTCTGTACAAAGTACTCATGATGTCATTAGCACAAGTATTCAGATTTCCAACTTTTTTCTTCAAATCTCAAACAAGGTTTCTTGTTCAAAAAAAGCCACTCAACCACTTGCCTTTGTGCCTTTTGGCACTCGAATGACCTGATTTTTGTGCTTCGCACTTCAGAAAAATCAGGATGCTTATTTGCATTCCCAAGTGACAATACAGATCTCCATTTCCTCATTCTGTGCAGACAGAGGCTCTTATTTGTAGCACACAAGGAAGACTGGGGGCTGAGATTACACTATTACTGTTAATCCTGCTTAATTTTAGACAAGCCATTTTCTCCTCCCAGAAGCATTATTCCTGTGGGTTGCAAAAGTGCATTCATTATCAGAGCCCTGATTATTCTGCAGATGTATTAAACTTGTTGCTACCCAGCTTACTGTTCCCTAACTTCAAATACAGCATATAATTACTTTTTCAATAACAAGATATATGAGAAGAGAGAGTGCTTTAATACATTGACAATGACTTGAAAGGGAAATACTTTTAATCAAAGGACTGAGACATTCATTATGTAAATTAAGCTATTCAAATATTGTAACAGGAGCATGTGTGAGATTTGTATCAAGTCTAGCTTCTTAAGTCAATCAAATACATTCTACCACGCAACACACAGTCTTAAGCATTTGCTTAAGCACAAAAATCAGTATATGCTCAAGTGTTTTGCAGAAACTTCCATCACCTCGGTGTGTAATTTTCTAAGGCAAACTCAAATATAGCACTGATGTGACCATTTCCTGTACAAATACAGTATTTAATTTTGTTATTTTTGCTGTAAGGTTGCAGAATATCCTAAACCCCACATGGAACAATTGCCTGTATTAATATTGCACCTTCATTGCCTCAGGGTGAGGAAACAAAAGAGATAGCTGCTTCTTCCAAAAGTGAGGAAAACCAGGAGAAAATGTTACAATCAATTGCCACTGGCAGCTGAGTACTATTTTTTAACAAGCCTTCTATTCTCTGTCCTGTATTTGACAAATGCATTTTTCACAAGCACTGAATTCATCTTAAACAGAAAGTGCTGGTGTTTCACCGGGCTCTTCTAACAACCAAAAATTATACGTATAAAGAATTGTACTTTGAAACTTATTAACCAGTGAGTTAAAATGGGATTTCTATACACCATCTTTCATGGCAAACTGAGGTGTTTCCTGAGGCAAGAATATATATTTAACATAAGTGGAAAATATTTTTTTCAGCTGCGCTGGATCAAGATGTCACTGGCAGGCACTGGCGGGGAATATTCCTGACTGGACACAATAGTAAATGGGAACTGGAACACACTGACCAGGATCAAAGGGCAGATGAGCTGACAGCATACATCTCAGACATCAGTCACTGAGCAAAAAGCCATTGGAGAAGCAGTTCATTGAAGCTATTCAGTTGTATTGGAAAGACAGATATTTACCAGGAAATATCTATCATTCTGCTGGGGCCACAGAAACATGGTGGGATGACTCACAAGACTTCAGATTTGCAGTAAGGGGATACAGGCTCTTCAGGAAAGGCAGGCAAGGAAGAGAAGGTAAAACACTGGAATACCCATTCACGTGGGAACACAGAATGCATGGACATCTGCATTGGGATGAACAAGCCAGGTGACAGCTTATGGGCAGCTACTGAATAGATAACAGCTAAGAGTGACATAGTGGATGTGAGATATAGGCCACCTGCCCAGAGAGGATGAACTGTTCCTCTTCCTCCACTTTGGTGAGACATCACCTGAAGTACTGCATCCAGTATCTAAAGGCCCAGAGGATAGGGTTGAGGAACAAAGAAAAGAGGGCTGGAGCAGCTCTCCTATGAAGACAGGCTGACAGCATTAGAAAAGGCTCTACAGAGTCCTTAGAGTGGCCTTCTGGTATCTAAAGGAAGCCTACAAGAAAGCTGGAGAGGGATTTTTTAAAAGGGTGTGAAGTTATAGCATGAGGGGTAATAGCTTCAAACTGGGAAAGTGTAGATTTAGATTAGGTATCATGAACAAGTTTTTCACTGTAAGAGGTTGCCCACAAAAGTTATGGATGCCTCACCCCTGGAAGCATTAAATGTCAGGCTGGATGGGGCTTTAAGCAACCTGGTAGGAAGTGTCTCTGCCCATGGCAGGGGGGTTGAAACTATATGAAATTATATATAGGTTGCTTATAACCTAAACTATTCCATGATTATATGACTCTCTACAGAGGTGCCATGACAGGGCACACACTGAAACACAGGTTGTTCCCTCTCAAGATGAGGAAATAAATTTTCACATTGAGGGTGACTGAGCACCAGCACAAATTGCCCAGGGTGGGTATGGAGTCTCTCTCGTTGGAGACATTCTTTGAAAACAAATCTGGGCAACCAGTTTTAGGGGAACCTGCATTAGCAGGGGGATTGGACCACACAGAACTTCCAGGGGTTCCTTCCAATGGCAGCCACTATGTGACTCTGTGAAATGTTGAGATTTGCCTGAAAGAGGAAAGACACTCCACTGGATTTCCCCTCTTTTTATTCTATTTCTTCCAAAAATAGCATAACAAAGAACTTTCAAATGAAATTCAATACACAAAATTCCAACAAAACTAGCTTTGACACACACAAGTTTCAGTGAAACATTTCAGCATTTCCAAAGTGTCAGCATTTTTCAGCTACTGGCATTCTAGAAGACAATATTCTTGTTTTCTTAATCTCAGCAGCAGGACTGTCTGGGAGTCTACTGCTCTGGTGAAGGTTACAGGTATTCTTCTACACAATAAAAATTAAAAAATTAGAACTGTGACCTAAATATAGGGGGAAGGCAACATAACTACAAACTCAAATAACTTGAATGCTTAACTCTGTAAAAGAAATGGTCTTTCCTAGCTTTACTATAGCTTTTCAAAATATTAATTTACCATCAACTTTTCATCACCTCATCTCTAAGTAAACTGTACTAGCTGACAGCTACTGTTAACCCAAGAAGGGAGAGAAAACACATGAAACTCTCATGCCTTCTCAGCAGTGGATGGCTACAAGCATGCAGAAAGCAGGTCAAACAGCATGCCAAAAACCCCTAAGCCAGCTCAAAGAGACTGATGAGCAATTAAGATGGTAGTTAGGCATAGTTCTGTACAGTGATATTAGATTCTACTCCCAAAGTATTTGGCTTCAATTTGGGGATTGCTATCCACTCATACCAGGGCGTGTACACACAAACACACTCACACATCTCTCCAGGTTTATCTAAAACAAGCCTGGAATCACTCCACCCCAGAGTGAACTTTTAGTACCCTCAAATGTTACACAGGCTCCCCTTCTAGTTCATGATCCAGTATGTTAGGATGTTCCTAATGCCTTAAGGTTCCTAATGCTTCCCACCAATACCTCACCCTTCTGTCAACTTCTGGAATTTTATGAAAGAAAAAGCAAATCCTAAGATCTGTCCAATACGGTTCAGGAAACATTGAAACTACCAAAAAATTCAGGAGAGTCTTTAATACAATACAAAATATTCAGTAATCTAAGTACAGCAGCTGTTATCACACAGTCCTATTTGGAAAAATGACATAGAGACTTAAAACTTTAGAAATTCAGAGCAGTTGTGTACAGAATAAACTCGTTTCATCTTAAAAGCACCATGAAGTAACACTACATACCAGCAAGCACAAAAAAACAAGAACATCATGGAAATTTACCACATAAACTACAAGTTGAATACCACTAAGGTAGATTTACACTGCAGGCTTGAGTACAGCACAGAGGTACTCAAATTGACTCAGTTATTACTTGCCACTTAGCTCTGCATGCAATGTAGACATACCCTATACATATGAATATATCTCATTATGAATTAACTGAATGCTGCAGTACAATATTTAGGCCCTCATTCTGCACCACCAAAGTCAACAGTCATTTTTCCATCAACTGCAGGGAGTGCAGGGTCAGGCTAGTAATCACAAACATACTTCTAACTAACAAAACAATTATGTCTAACATAAAGTTGTGTCAGGTTCAAACATGAGAGCATGCAGATTGCTTACAAATGTTTAAAAAGACTGGTTCAGAATCTTTCTTATATATACACACACAAGTCCATCTGTCACAGACAGGCAATGTAACTCAGAATCATGAGCTTGCTCTAGTTTTCTGTAGTGTCCTGCACACTTCTGATAATTAAAAAATAAAAAATAAAAAAATAGTTGCCACAATGGATTTCTGATCATTCCATCTTGCACACAGATAATGATCTCTTCTTGCTGCACCCACTATGTGAAGTTTCACGGTTGCTTCTCAAATGCAAATACCAAGTAAATGCCTGAAAAAATAAAGCAGAGTGTTAGTTTGAGCTGCCTCTGCCACCCAATTAAGTTCTCAAATGTAAATAGGTTGATCCTCTACCCAAACTGTTAGCAGGTTAACAATAAAAACTGCTGTGGTTTCCGGATGAGTAACATTCGAGTAGCATTCAATTCCAGCATGTTTTAGACCTGTTTTCACAACAGAGATAAGAATGCATAAAAGCATTTTAAGTTCTATTCATAGGATTAATACATTAACTTCAATTAATGATATTACTGAAACGTGAATGTCATTCATAAATTACAATGCCATTCTACACAAGAATTAACATTCACTAGTGCATCAAAAGTCATATGCAACTAAGTTTAAAAACTCCATCGTAAGTGCAGTAATGGACAATTAGGGATGAAATCAACAACTCCTTTTTTAATTATAAAGTGAATAAATTCACAAAACGAAATTATTATTTTTTCTTTTAGACTACCAATGACAAAGACAAATTACAACCACTAGATGTCATTCTCTCAATTCCAGAACAGTGCGATTCTAGAAATGGATCCTCATACAGTCCACACCAGCACCCTTGGGAAAAACTTGTGCTGACTGTACACCAAGTAAGTTAGAAATTCCTATGCCTCATATCACCAAGGAAAGTTAATGTTTGTATGACTCTAACTGAACATCTATCTTGATTTTCTCTAGAACTCAGCTTTTGTTTTAATGGATGAGTGGCCCCAGCTAAATTGCAAAACGTCAGCAACGTGAGGTTCCATGTGACAAGCAAGTTGTGCTTATACTCTAATTATCAGAAGCTCTGTACTCCAAATCTCTATGAAAAATACCCATCTCAATTAGATTGATAGTTTACATACAACTTCTACATTGCTGGAACAATGTCTACCTTATGATTCATACAATAAACAACAGACAATAACTTAAGAAAGCAAACACTCTAAAGGTTTTTCACTCATGAATTGAACAGCATTTCTTATTTGTTTTTAAACCACTTACACAAGCATAATGGTTTGAAAAATGGAAATGCTGGATGGCTGCAGTTACACAGAAGTTCCTAATAATCTCTGTGGGAGTAAGTTTTAATGCTCAGTCCCTTTTATTTCAATTTTATTAAATTTAACATCAGAATAAAAGCATGTCAAAACTTTACATGGCTCATGGTCAGAAAATTTTAAGACCTGTTTAGCAATAGTGTCGGAGTCCCTGACTTTTTCCACCATTTCTTATCCATGCTTTAATTGGCTCTCCCTAAAACACCTACCACCACCACAGGTAAGGAGTAAAGTTTTGCTCCCTCTATTCCCAAACCAGATTTATATTATTTTTTAAGAAAGTATGTCTCAATTGGAGTTTGTTTTCCAGGTGACTGATTGATGGATCTTCTTCCATAACCAACAGGCTACCTCACACACTTAACATACCAGTCATTCAGTCAATGCTGAGTTTTTCAAAACAATACTTACTTGTTGCTTCCCATTCAGATTTACTCAAGGTTCCCTAGAAAAGGACAAACAAAAAGAATTTTAAAATATAGTTTCAACAAAAAAATGAGAAAACCATGAAACACCAGTTTAACTCTGTTTAAAATTAAGATTTCTTCTTTGTCAGGTGATACAATTCTCTTTTTAAAATTTTTGGATTTCAAATGCAGAGAGCAGCTTCTTTCCCTTCTCAATGTAGGATTTTTATATATACAGCAAAAGGAACACATACATGATTCTATCATCTTCAAGAATTCAGTACATGACAGTAGGCAATCATTCATATGATTTAAAAAAGAAACATCCAAGCAGAAAAACTTCAAGCTGAACAGCTTCATGGTGTATCTATGACAATGAAATAAGTTGTCATCTATCAGTAATTGCACACAATTCTAGTAAAACGCCAATCTTTACTCAACCTACTCTCCAATTCTGGTTCAAGGTCAAAAAGCCTCGAAAGATAAAAAAGATCTAAAGTTCAGCATGAAAAAGTTAACACTGCAGATCACAACCTATTCACCATGAATAGTTAGGTTAAGTCAAGCCTTTGCAAGGTTCCCATTCAGCCTAACACCAAATGGCAGCAGTTACTGGGGAAAAATTACACCAGACATTGCCTGTGCATGTAGGACTACTCTAACTCTAGGAATTCTGTTAAAAAAAAATTAACTAATGAAGACACAGCAAGTTTTAAAAAATAGTATTTGTGGAACTTCAATACAATCAGCTAAGAAGGGAGCTGCATCTTCTTCTCCCAAAATGACAGCACAAAAACAATGTTAAAAGATTTCAAATGCATACATTATGAGAAAGAAACTTTTCAGCCCTCAGAAGATTAAAAGAAAGCTAAAGCATTAAATGGTTGCTGTGATGATCCAGAAACATAAGAAAACTCTTCAAATTAAAAGGAGTTATGTTAGAATACCTGCCAAGAAAAATAAAAAATAGCATTTCCCTTTTGTAATGTAATTAATTTCTTTACAGCGACCAAATCAAGTAAATTCAATCCTTTGAATAAAGCATACAGCCTAGACACACTACTCAGTCATGCAGCTTTATGATTTTTCACACGCACAGAGACATTCACACCAACTTCATTGCAATTCAAATGAAGGTGGCACTCAATTTTAGTCACCTCTTGGTCTAGTGAGGCAAGAAAGAACTTACCAATGGCAACTTTGCTTTGCCATCTTTGATGAACTCTTTTGCATGATCATAATCATCAGGTTTATCTGAAACAAGCCTGGAATCACCAAATCCAGAATATGTCTGGAGAACACAATAAAAAAAAATAAAGTTAATTGTCTGATACACTGAACACATCAGTCAAAGGTGTGTCACAATATAGCCTGGAACTGAGATCAATAATTAGTAAGAGGATCTTAAATTTAGATTGCTCCTTTACAGCACCCACAGAATCAGGTCTGATATTCCCTACATCCTAGAAAATCTGCTATCCAAAATCTATAAGCAAACTTTCATCCTTGCATCTACTAAACAGGAGAAATAGTACAAAGCAATAACCAACTGTAAGATTTTAAGCTGAATGCTTCAACTGCTTTAATAACAAAGAGAAGCTGTAACGTTGAGTATGCAAAACTGATTCTTCAAAATTAGTATATAATAATACTTCTTTAGGATCCAAATTACTGCATAATTGTCTGTCCTTAACAAGGTAGTCCTCAATTGTTGGTAGCCACTAATTTATGACAACTCTCACTTTACTGAAAACCAAGTTGAAATGTCAAATGTTGTATCACCATGACTCTGGCAATACAAGCTCATACAAAACACTGGCCCTTTCAGAGTCAATGAAGGCAGCCAAGTCACTTGCAGCCCATGTGACTCAGTTTAGTATGTCACCAGATGCTTGGCTTGATAGTTTCAAGGGAGGAGGGAAGCACAAAGGACTGAGTAAAACCAGCGCTGAAAAGCTTCTCTGAAGACAATGAAGTCATACAGGGCAAGAGATTGAAAATAAAAAAGGCAAAAACACTGGACAAAAACATAAGCTCAGTTACATTTCAGTAGCGTTTTTTTCTACAAACATAGGCTCTTCCTTTTATTCCTACAAAGTTTACTTTCTGTCTTTTCAATCCTTTCAGAAAGGTACAGCTTTCAGTTTCTCCCTGACAAAGAAACTGATTAGTTACCACTCATAATTCTTGTGCTTCTGCTTACTACTTAGTAAGCTTGCCTAAAAATTGGTATCTTGTCAACAAAACTGAATCACTCTATTGGGTGCTGGTCCTCAGATGACAACAGTGGGGGACTACAGAGGCAGCCTCTGGGAGGAAAGGTTAGGCTTTCCAACTCCAGACACAGCCAAAAGTGAAACAGCAGGGCACAGCAGAACCCCTCAGCCATAAGTGGGGAAGCTCTGGAAAAGCTTGTTAAGAAAGTGCAAAAAAACCCTGCACAACAGCAGGGTAAGAGACATAGGGTAAAAACAGAAGGCTACGCTGCAAACACAGAGGCAAGAGGAGGAGGGCAAGGAGGTGCTTCAGGCACTGAGAAGAAACTCCCCTGCTGCCCCTGAACAAGGTAACAATCATGGTAGATTGTCCCCCAACAGCCCAGGGAGAGCCACAGTGAAGAACATATCTACACTGCACCCCTTGGAGGACTCCACACTGAAGTTGATGGACATGCTGTGAAGGAAGCTGCAGCCTGTAGAGAATCCATACAGTAGCAAGCTCCTTGCAGGAGCTGTGGCCCGTGGAGAGGAGCCCAACAAAGAGCAGGTTCTTTGACAGCAGCTGAAACCTCAATTCACAGTGGAGCAGTCTGTTCCTAAACATCTCTAGAGTTAGAATCCACACTAGAGCAGACTGTTAAGGACTGTATCCCCGAAGGGACCCCTGCAGGAGCCGGGGGAAACTGAGAGAAGAGACCAGCAAAACCATCTTCAAGTTTAGTCTGTTTTGCACATAATGGTAATTGCTAAATCATCTCCCTGTTTTTAACTTGACACATAAGGTTATTTTTTTCTAATTTTCTCCCTCATCCTGTTGGGGGAAGGGAGTGAGAGAACAGGTTGGTGATGTCTAGAAGTTAGGAACAACCCATCACAGTCACGCCCTCAATCACAGGAGTTCTGCTATTAGTAGCCCTTAATTAATTGCACAATGTTAAGAACAGGATCTTCACTTACTACATAAATAATTAACCAGATGTAAAATGCTAATTAAATCAAACAAGTTAACTCCATATGTACCTCCAAGGCTTGCATTCTCCTTAACAGCATTTTATGCTCCTCATTCTTGATTTTTTCTTCATAGAATTCCCGGAATGTCATTTTGTAGACTAATTTCATACCATGTTTCTTTGCCATTCTGCCAAAATGATAAGCTTAATTAGGGAAGTCACAATCATAGATTCAACTTTCAAAGGAGTTTTAAACCACAGTGACATCTTATGGTATTAATTAGGATTACAGTCTTTCTGGAATTTGTTTTTCCTAAACACTTAGACACAAAAAGTAACGCTAACATCACAAACTAATCATTTTTTTTTAATTACAATAACAAAAATCTACCAATATTATTATTTAAAATCTAGTATTTTCTGCAAATATTAGGTAATTACATGAGCTAACTGAATGCTTATGCTTCGCAGCTTTCATTATGTGATATATAACTTACTCTTCCAGCAATGGAAAGTAAACCAAGAACTCAGGGACATCAACCACTTCTTCCAAGTGGAAATCGTACTTGCATCCAAACAAGGGATATTCTCCTTTCTTTTCAAATTTTACATTGTACACCTCATTCCCAAATGAATTTGTTTCTGAAGCTTCAAGTCGCTTTCTATAACACAAGATAAAAACACGCATTAATTGACCAGCATTTAATTTAACAGGCAGAATAAACTATGTGTAAGAGGACTGTAGGTGTTTCTACAGCATTCAGTAACCTCTGTAGTTTCCCATATCCTTTATGTAATATGGCAATGAATCAGTTAAATAAAACATCTTAGTAGGTTTTAACAGATTATCATTGATATACAACATACCAAGGATTAATGAACTCAGAAAATTAACTTTTAGCCCAGACAAAGTCTACATGGACAAGTCTGGCTTCATGGAACCACCACAGCAAAAACCTGACAGTTATTTGCTAGATTGTGGCTATTCTGACAATATTTAAGTCACTACAGAGGATTTATGTATAAAGATCTATACTCTATACTAGAAAAGCCACTGCTGTAAAGGACTAGTGCAGATTCACCCTTTTGAGTCAAATTCATGCCTCAGATTTTCCTGACTAGAATCCACAGGTTTTGCAAAGAAACTTGCTTTTATTTCCACAGACTTATCACATAAGACCAACTATCACTTCATGATGTTTTACAGGATTTTGAAAGACTAACTGGATATAAAACTACTTACACAAGTTCAAAGCTATTTGGAGTTGTTCCAATAAAATACCCTCCAGGAGAGAGGTTCCCACAGGCGTTTTTAAGCATCATGTCAGCCTGCTCATATGTCTCAAATGAGTAATGGTAAACAAACTGACAGCTGCAAATGTCGAAGCGTATATCTGGATCATTGTATTTGGAAGACAAGAGGTCCTGAAATAGATTTTTTTATAAAGAAAAAAAAGTAATAAAAGCTATAGAAGCAATCACAATTCACTCAATAATATGCTAGTCTCATAATTCTTTGCCCTTTTTCCTTTCAGTTCAATAGGAACAAAATGGAAAAGGTATGAGGTAAAAAATAAGAAGTCCTCTGCTACACAGAAAACCATATATAACATTTGGGAACAAGAAGAATACATGTGCACATTTTTAAGTTATCATGCCCATAAATTCTTCTCATGTTGTCAAGTAACACCATTACATCTGAAAAGCAAAAACCCAAGATTTTCCAGAGATATTTTACATTCAGCACCATTTATCTGGAAACAATTACAGTATAACGAATTTTCAGTTTACAGAGTCTCTGTAATGACAGCTGATGCATTGAACATAATTAAGAGGAGGCAGGTTTATTTTAAACGACCAGCATTTACTGCCTGCCAAATCATATTTGTATTTTCACACATACATACATACACATGTACCAACACCCCAGACTAAGAAACCTGAATTCTGAAAACCTGAATTTGTCAGATTAAAACTTGCCACTGTTTGACCCTGTACTCAGCAGTTCTCTAACTCTTCTTAATCAGAAATTAGTAGTCACTCTGTTCCTTTTGTCAAGGGAAAGAAACTGAAAGGACAAGATTTATTATCTGAAAACAACATTCAGACTTCAAGAATTTTATACCATAAAACATAACAAAGAGCATTTAACTATGTCTCAGCAACATGTGTTGATTGTTCAGACAGCATAACAATGTGCTCTTAAGAATATCCACGCCCTATACTAGCATAAAACAAAAATATTTAATTTCCAGACTAGTATAACACAGAGGAACTGTACCTTGGTACTATCTGCTTGTATAAATTCTGCATCAAAAATCTGTTTATTATAACGACACCGGGATTTCATGTCCTCATATCGCTGCTTGCACTGTTGCACAGAGATGTCCGCAATATCTACAAAGAAAATATTAAAAAAAAAATAACCACATGTAAACTGCTCCCCAGAAAAAAAAACCCAAAAAACTCTGAAATGATTACTGGAACACAGATGATTCATTATAGCAGGCATAAAATTTGATCCTCAGTTACACTTTGATGTAGTAAATGCATCTTTTTAAAAAAAGTTGAGAACAAAATAAATTTGCAGGTCTTTGTGATTACAACTGTTATTTTCAGTCTTTACTTCAGACAGAAGTTGTAACTGGAGATTTTATAAAGTTCTCATCTTCAAAAGGTGCAAAGCAAGCCTCCAAAACTTAAAGCGACAAACACCAGGTGAGTGTTCTCATTACTTGATCGGTTTGCATTACCTAAAACAGTTCAGCTCTTAGAATTTCTCCAACTGTATTGAAAGCCTCCTCTCTTCTTATAAATATACATGTTGAAATGCAATTATTTGTGACATACACTGATACATCGCATGATGACAGGTTTTTTAAGACTGATACTTTCTCAGATAGTTTCACTGAATATTAAAACAAACAATATGCAATAGCTTTACACAAGAACTTCATAAGCAAGTTCATTTAAGGTATTTGAAGACTGCAAACTGAAAGGTGAAGGCAAGAAAGAACTGTACAATGTAGAATGTTTAAAATAACTCCTACTAAAGGAATTTTAGGAAATTTTAGTATCTGTTAAATTTGAAGTTAAGTAGTACTTCCTCTAATTATTCTTGTCATGCTGCTGGGAAAAGGGAAGATAGCACCTCCTTCCCAGAATCTAAGCCAACTATTTAAATGAAAAATTATTTGATCAGTTAATTTTTCAACAACAATTGTGGGGTTTGTTTGATTTTTTAAAATGTAAGTCTTATATATGGACTTTCAGAAGAGTTAAAAACACCACAGATTAGAAGAAGGAGATAATACATAAAATATAAAAAGTCAGTTTTTCTCCAGAGTCATACTTTGCCTAAGGCAATCTGTGATAAGTGTGCTTCTTTATGTATTTTAGCTTTTATCTATGTATTGAATTGAAAGCTCATTACACAGAAAAATCAATGGTTCCTTGTGTTTATGCTCACAATCAAGTTGATGTCTTCAGGTTAAACAATAAAAGACAACTTTCTGGCAATAAGGAAGTCATTGAATTCTTGGACTGCCACAAATGTGAATAAAAGACAGTAGATGTGATTGTTTTTCCCATAAAACACTGGCGTACTTTCCCTGGAAGACTACTGTGTCTTCTTACCAGTACACACAAGTTTCTTAATTCTGCCTTTTTTCCATTTCAGCAAGTCTCCACCTTTGCCACATCCCAGATCCAACACAGTTATATCATCCTTTTTCTGTCGTACCCGGTCTATAAATTCACCTAGAAAAATTAAAAGACAGAAAGCATTTACAGGTCTCCCTAATTCAACTGTATTCTACAGAGGTCCCTGGAAGGCCAGTAAGGTTAGAGAATTTTAAAGTATCGCAGAACTTACATTGCTTACAAGTTGATTTGAAATTAAAGACTTCAGTCTCTTTCTCTAGAAACCACTACTGAAGAAAGCAACCGCAAAATTTTGACATTATGGAGGAGATAATAAATATTTTCTGCACTTAATCACTGGAGCTCCCAACTACTTCCTGGCACACAAATGTAAGATAGTACAACACTATATAACCACCCTGCATGTCAATAGGAAAAGAGGATTTGCTTTCATTAGGATTATAACAAAAGCAAATGTTACTTGAAAGTAGGGGAAAGTCACTGCAGTCACACTACAAAAATGCATAATATTCTCCAAGTACTCTCCTTGGACTTGCAATAACTTTAGCTACTTTACTGCTGTCTTTTCAGCCTACATACACCAATTTCATTTTCTGCTCTAAATCTTCTCTGTCTATATTATCTCTGCTCTGACTGATTCAAGCATATTACACAAATCATAAGGGCCACAAAATATGCTTGGATAAAGCTGCTTTAATACCACACTACCAAAATTCATCATGACAGAAGGGCTTCAATATGGGCCCTAAGAACAGCTTTATGTAAACCAAAATATTGATTCTAAGTGCTCTGATACAACAGAAAGAAGCACGCTAAGACAAAAAGTGAACCCTCTTCATGAATGTGCTGGCAAAACTTTTTAGATATCTAATAGTTTTTTTTCCTCATTTTGGAGTTAAGTTGAGGAACAGCAGCCATGTCCTATTGCAAAAACTTGCTGATTCTTAAAGGTATACATACTTCAGTTTACCATCTTTTTCAACCATTTACTATTGCTAATGCAGAGGATATTTATGTGTTCAAGTGTCCTACAGAATTGTTTAATCTAGACCTGAGGACCAACTGCAGTGGGCTATGGAAATATTTCAGATATATTTAAATAACATGAACAGTTAAACATAGTAAGAGTAGATAGATTCTTTATTACCTAAAGATGGACTTTTCTCTTTAAAAACACCATGAAGAAAAGTTTCCAGTATGAACTTCTAGTTTTTAGACTAGCTGATCTTTATAAATTTAGCATATATTTGGCACTCCAGCAACATAAAATGCTACCACAAAGATTCAAAATAAAATTATTTCATTGCCCATGAAAAATCTTACAGCATATTAGGACAAAGTGCCATAACCAACACTAGAAAGCAGAAAAATATTATTTTGATAATAAAATTAGCTACATTTTATTAAAGTGTAAATAAACAGTTAAGGAATCTTACCAATGAGGACACTCTTTGTCCAATTATTAAAGTTTCGGAGGTAGAAAATGCGGGACTGGCTACGTTTTTCCAATCCAACTTCTTGAAGTTCATTATAATGTGCGGCTACAGCTTGCCCATGGCCTGTCACACGCTGTAGAAATGAGGGAAGGAATAAACTCATTACTTTTTTATTTCATCAAAAGACCTGACTTTGAGCATTTGAAAAAGTAAACAAGTAATACTGTGATGATCACCATCACTATATATATAAAAACACTACCCATATCCATCCCTGTACTAACATCAGTACTTTAATTATCACCGAGATTAAAAATTTAATCCCCCTTTGAGTTGGTGCAAGTTATTACTGATGGACTATGCCCAGCATTTTTACTTATTCAGTTCTCCAATACTCTCGTCCCTCTCAAGCAATCAGTTACATTCCTCTTAAGCCTGGGATTGAAGAGAAGGGTACTCCTTCTCATGGAACTTCAAACTTTTTCAAAAATTCTGTTTCAGAATTTTTCAAAATTCTTTAACTAACATCTGCTGTGTAAAGCCCTAAGATGATGATTCCACTGGCAGAATTTGAAACAGACTATAGTAAGGGAATGAGCATAATGACTTGACAATGTATCCCAGTTAATACTTATCAGTTAGCTGTAGAAATGTCTCTGCTTTAACTTAAAGTGTAAATACTCCAAGAGATTACTGTCCCACGTGACAAAGAAACAGTCTACATTCAGGTAACATGATCCTAACTCTTCTTCACCTTGAAAATTGTCTTCAGTTATATGCATTAATTTGAAATAAATTGTAAATAAAATACTAAGTAACAGAACATGGAATAGTAACAGAAATACAAAAGTATTTGAAGGATCAGCACAAACTAGAATGAAGAATTCTAAGTAAAAAACCATAAAGACACTACAAAGCCACATTCAGTGTGAATTCACACAGCAATTAAAAGCATTCCCAACAGCTGACTATAAAAGTAAGTGTTCTAGTATCTTCTTGTTCAGATAGCAACTCCTCGAGGGGGAAGAAAATTTGACAGACCTCAACAAAGTGCATCTGTAAATCATCTGTAAATCTTCTAGTACTTCACTTTGCTAACAGATCATACTGACATTATATCACGGAAGACGCAGTTACTGTGTAACTGTTACTTAGTTACTGTATAATTTAGAAAGGAAAAGACAGAATTATCTTGTAGAAGAACCACCCAGATTCAGATAACTACACCAACACACAGGATATCAGCATCCAAAACAAATAAGCCTTGCACTACACTCCCAGACTGCTACCACAGACAACGGAAAGATAATCTTAAAATCAGAGTAAGCATGTGCCAAGATCAGTTTTCTTAACATTCTAATTACTAGCCCTTTTCCTCTTATAAGCTCAACCTAACTCCTGCATCAGTTATTTTTCGAGGAAGCTACCATCAAACATTTAGCAGTTCATGCTGGTTCACATATAGCATTTTGCAAAAATATTTTCAATCCTTTCTGGAGCTAAGGCTTTGAAACAAGGATTTCATCACAGCTAAATTTAAATAATACTCACCACTTTCTTAGGAGGTTCATCGTCAGGTTCTAGATTCTTCCTTTTTGCTTTGCCATCCGGATCACCACTGTCAACTGCCTTTTCATTTTCAGTGGAGCGCACTGTACCTGAAGCTGAACTATCACCTTCACAACCTATACCCGAATCTGCCTCTGAAGTATGAGGAGCTTCCTTTGTTTCTTCATCCAAGCTTTTCTCTACTTTCTGTTCTTCTGTCTTAGTTAAATCAGCCATTTTTGACAGGTTTGACTCCTTGTCCTTCGATCAGAATGGAAATCTACAGAGGGGAAAAAAAAAAACACATCAAGCATGTCATCTCCCTTACTCTTGGTTATGGTCATGACTTTCACCCACATTAGCATTGCAAAAAACCATCATACGGACTTCAAATTTGACTTGTTATTGAATAAAGGCAGCACCATAAGATACATGTAATCTCAAAGCAGTCTCACCACAGTAAAATCAAATTAAGATAAATTTTAACTCTTTATGTTTGCATCTTACTTACCTGTCTTCATTGATTCCATGTGTTACTGCTTTTGGGCCTGTAGCATCCCTTTCCCTCCCCTCCAAAATAAGGAAACTATAAAAAAATTTAAATTTAGAAACACAAGCTGACAGAGCCCCTAAAATTAGTAGATTTACTATTTAATCCATTGTGTTTTCAAATGGGTGTCTTCAAACAAAAAAGTTGGTTTTTAAAAGCTAACTTCCCATCAGTCATGGATTTTCAAGTTGGGCAAGAAAATCCACTGCACCTCAAGCATCACAAATATTAGAAATTTTCAGTGTGACTGTATTTTCATATTTGCACAAATACTAGGCAGCATAGAGGACTGCAAATCCCTGCTATGAAGTTCACATAGTCACCAGCACATCCTGGCTTTCTTGACACCACCACCAGGAAGAAGGGCCCCTACTTGTCTATAAGTAAAAAGAGAGGAGGATCATAGAATAGTTTGGGTTGGATGAGATCTTAAAATCACCTAGTTCCAACCACCCACCCTGCCATAGGCAGGGACACCTCCTACTAGGTCAGGCTGCTCAGTGACTTGCCCAGCCTGGCCTTAAAGAACTCCAGTTTATTTAAGCTGTCAACCTCTCTGTGCAACCTGTTTCAGCGTTTCACTACCCTCATTGTAAAGAATTTCTTTCTTATATCTAGCCTGAATCTACCCTCTTCCAATTTACATTCATTATTCCTAGTTCTTCAGTCACATATGCTATTAAAAAAAAACCTACTCCAGCCTTTCTGTAGACCCCCTTCAGGTATTGATAAGCTACTATGAGGTCCCCCCGAGCCTTCTCTTCACCAGGTTGAACTCCTTCAGCCTATCCTCATAAGGCAGTTGCTCCAGCCCTTTGATCATCTTTGTGTCCCTCCTCTGGACCGGTTCCAGCAGCTCAATGTTGCCAGGATCACCTGGCAACTTCTTTTCTACAGCAGTAGCCTATTTCAGTGTAACAAAACATACACATGCTCTACTACACACAAAGGGGGCCAAAACACAATGGTTAAGTGAAGCACTATACAGATAGTTCAAAAGAGCTCTCCTCAATGGATGGCCTCCAAGTACAACTCAGGGCAACTCATACAACTCACTCTTCCAAAGCAATGCAGACTTTCTTACCTTTACTCACTCATTCTAAGCAAGCAGCTTTTCGGCTGCTTTTAAGGTCAGAATTTAGAAACTATGGGAATTTCGGAGAACAGCCTGGGCAACTGAGGGGGGCAGCTCCTCCAGGAGCTCGAAAGGAGGGGGGAATGGGACAGGACTACGCTCACGGGTGAAGAAGGAAAAACCAATCGCGGGGACCATAGCGCTACCTAACAGTTGCTCACTCTTAGCACTGACCCTGACGGCTTTCAGCTACGTCACATGGGGCAGCGCAAAGGGGATGTGGATGTGGGCCTAGGCACGGAACCTTTCCTCACCTTCCCACCCCCCCTAACGCTCCTTCAGCAGGGCAGGCCAGGCCGCGGGCCCCCGGAGCTCGCAGTGGCCCGGTCCATCGTGCCAACAAATGAATCGCGCGCCGCCTCCATGCCACCACCCCTGGAGTCCTGCCGCGCGCCCTGCAGCTCATCGGCGACGTCCGGTGGCGCGGAGACGGCTCCCCTCGGCCCCGCCCAACCCGTGCGCCGTAAGGCCCAGGCCGCGCACCTTCTCCTTCACCCCTTCCCTGCCTCTCCACTCCGCACCGCCGCCTCACAGGCGGCAGTCGAGCCCCACGTCCTCCTGCTACCGCCGGGCCTCCCGGGATGGCGCACAGCACTCACCCAGCCCAGCCCTCCGCCATCCTGTTTGCGGAAGTGACGCCTTCCCCTCAGCGCGGCAGCAGGAGGGGTGGCGTCATATCCTGGGTATGAAGTCGGGGCGGGGTAGGGAGAAGAAGACGCGGCGCCGCACTCGCCTTGAAAGGCTCCGAGGCTGTGCGCCTGCTCCCTAGTGGCTGAAAGGAGAGGACTACGCGCCCCAGAGGAGCCGGAGCGGAGGGGCGGGCCGCACGCCTGCGCAGTTGGGACCCGCTCGGGCCTCAAGGTGATGGTGGGGACGGGCGTTGCTGCACGTTGCCCTGGCGCGCGCGGGCGGGGGGGGTGAGGGAGAGGTGAGAAAGGGAGGGCGGGCAGTGGCGGCCGTTGGTTCGCAGCCGCCGGTCGGTCAGTCGTCGCCTGGTGTGCCTCCATGGCTCGGGGCCCGTGAGGAGGAGTGGTGGCTCAGCCACAAGGTACCCGTTCGGTGGGGCTGGGAGGGAGTGGTTGCTACCCTGCAGGGGAGGAGGGAAGGTGCAGCGGCTCCCGGAGACCTACCGGGCCGGGAGGAGCGGCGCCGCTGCCTCTCGCGGAGCGCTGGTTGCTGGTGGGGACGGGTGGGCAGGGGTACCTCCAGCCCCGGCCGTCACGGGAGATTGGAGTAACCGACCCGCGGCTGCTTGTGGCCTGAGAGGACGGTCTACTCGGGGCGAGGAGGGGCCGGGGCGAAGAATGCCTGCTTGGAGTGCCGTGCTTTTCTCCATGCTGCTTTCGCCTTTGTAAATTTTCCGTCTTAAAGATGAAGTGAATAGCGTGAAAAATGTCGGCCGTGAGCCTCTGGCAGTTGCACCGCTGAAGGACCGCGGTTAGGTTCGGCTCCTTAAGGTGTTTACCTCCTGAGGATCCTATTTTCACTCGTCATTAGATTTCGTAAGGTGGCTGTACAAATACTTTCTTAAATGTTTTGCACGGATTCTGGTGATCTGTTGGTGGCACGTGACAAATACAAGCAAAGAGCTGTCTTCCCTTGGGAGGAGGATCTCAGAATCATATCATCTCAAAGCTGAGAAATTTGATTTTTGTTCCTCTTACCCGGTCACTGGTAAAACAGTGGTTCTTTGTTCATCTTGAGCTTTTAGAACTTTTTTTTAATTATTATGTTTTGTATGGACTAGCATTGGAAATCTCTGAATCTGTAGGAGGCAGTGGATAGCTGAACAAAGCACGACTCGTTGGCAAAGCTACATAGGTTCTCATTAGTAATTTGCCTCTAGTACTTTTGGAGTTATGGAACTCATGAGATTTTTTTGAGGCTATTAAATATGGATTTGTATCAGGTATTGTGAACTAACTACATCTTCAGCCTCACTTGTGTCCATTTCTGAAATGCCTTCTATGAGACAACACAAAAGAGGAAATATAGCATGTGTAGTGTCCTACAATTCCTTCTTAAAACTAATTCTTAAACTGACATATGTTCTTCAATTTACCTGAGCCCCAAGATGTTACTACCATTCCAAGTATAAACATAAAAATATGTGCCAAAGTTTTGCTGCTTTAGGGGGAGGATGAGGAATGTGTACCACATTTGGAATGTGTCTTGCCACCTGCGCTGCCAGCTTATATGACTTGCAGCTGCTTCTGTGTAGGAAATTCATGCATAGAGGATAATGTGTCCCCACCATCCATGTCCTCCTACGGAGCTGATGGCAGGTGTTCGTCTCCTTTTCTGTTCAAGCTCTGTTTGAGATAAGAGGGATATGACCTCTGCATTGGCGTTATTGAATTGCACTTGCTGTTTGAGAATCACTTCCATCCGTGAGGAAAAAAAAAAATTACTTGATGATTTGGGTAGGTGGATGTCAGATGGCATGCAAATGCCAAAAACTCAGTAGGCAAATTCAGACTGCTAAAGAGTATATAAGGAATTCAAGAAGTTAAAGATTTATCTGGCATGACTGTCTACAGATTTGCTTCCCAGACCATAGCAGCAGATAAGAAAAGGTTTCATCTGGTTCACCTGCTGCAGGTGATCTTGTCTCCAGGTAAACTGACATTGCACCATGTGTATGCTTATAGGCATCACTAAGAAGCTGAGATCTGTTTTTGCAAGCTGTGGATGGAGTTCTTGCCCTCCCTTTATCTTGGGTAGCAGTTCTCAATTTGTATGTCAGACATTTCTGGATCTGCATGGAGCCTGGAAGATAAGGCCACAACAAATTAAATGACAGAAGCAGCAAAAGCACTGATTTTTTTTTTATTTTTTTTTTTGATGAAAAACAGCTAGCTGAATCCACAGCGTCCCTTGTAATTGTTTCATTTTGTAGACTGGAAAGAAGATCCAACGTAGTTCTTGTTGATGTTAATACACTGTGAACCCAGGTAGTTGAGGTTGAATTTATTTCAAAAATTAGATGCCAAGGTAAATTCAACATCAGCCAACAATATTTCAGTATACAGAATGTAGTAAAACCACTGGAAGAAGTGAGGACTGGGCCCAAACATAATTGAAGTCTTTCTGTTAACACAATAGATCATATGGATTTTACATTGATATTCTAATAGGTGATTACTTAGTCCCATCACTCAAGACTGAGAATCAACCTCAGGGTCAGGAATTTTTAATTACTATGAAGTGCCTCTAGTAAATTCTTTCACTTGAGACAAATGGGTTATGCAGTATGCAAACTGCTACAACAAAAAGTGCTTCTTAAGTTATGGGACTTTTCTTTATTTTTTAATACCTCTGAAAACTGCCAGTTGTTCTTTGTGTCCCTGTTGTTATAGTAAAGTTGCAGTACAAAGGTGTTATTCAGTTTAAAAAAATCAGTTACCTTCCTAAATACTGTTGGTCTTGAAGGTACCAGTATGGATGTGTTAAATCCAACATACTTTGTTCATATTAAGTAAAAAAATTATTACTTCAAACTGCCAGGAAAATAGTGGTTTAACCAGGCATCAATAAACCGGTTTGATGTGCTCTAGTGTGTCAGTCCTTGCACCTTGTGAATGTCTTAGTAAGTAGCTAAGGACAGAAGTGATTTCTTCTTTCAAACAGATTGTACAATAGGACTTTACCCTGGTTGTTATCTGGAATTCTGCAGCACAAATTATTATGATCTCTGTTCTCATGGACTTTGTGTTTCCTCTAAGTCACTTAAATCCTTTCTGTCCCTGAGCATTCCATCACTCAGTTCTTGTATCATCTTCAAAAGATCACCTTCAAACTGTGTGAGTCCACAAAAATGAAAATTTCTTATGTTTCAGACATGACACTGCTCTTTCAAAGACATATGAATGTAAAACTAGGTCTTACTTTGTGCACATGAGAAAATGGAAGTGACACTTAAGCTTGGCTGTAAATTTGATATTGTTCAAAAACTGACCTTGACCATGTTTAACAGTTTCTGTATAAATAAAACAAGACATTATGTGCCTGTGGTTGTGGCCTTGTGGAGTGTTGTAGCAGATGATCCACTGCAGCTCACAAAAACTTGTGGAGTTTGCCTTTGCAGAGCGGGATGAGGAAAGGGAATGAGGCTAAATTTTGTCAGGTGTTCATGAACAAATTATGAAACATTGCAGTTCTAAATTTTAAAATGTGATTGGCTTTACAGCAGTACTAGAAGTCTCTTCCAAAAGTGTCTGATGGAATGGAATGAGAGAACTCTTAATTGTAATGGTAGTGCTTAGACCCAATGTCTGCCATTTAGTTAAATTTGCTCTGTGTAGTGTATTTAAAAGCAGTTGTTGCTAATATTAAAATTAAATGGCATCCTATGCTTCCTGCTGTCTCAGATCATAAGACAGTACTTTCTGACAGAAGGGTGCTTCTGTGCTGAAACATGAACCTTACGTTTCTTTAGTCACAGAATATGTTGAGTTTGAAGGGTCCTTTGAAGGTCATCTAGTCCAGCTCCCCTGCAGTAAGCAAGAACAGCTTGCACTAAATCAGGCCACTCAGAGCCTCATCTGGCCTTGAATGTCTCCAGGGATGGGGCTTCTAACACCCTATGGACAACATGTTCCAGTGCCTCACCACCCTCATGGTGAAGAACTTCTTAATGCCTAATATAAGTCTGCCCTGTTCTAGTTAAAAACCATTATCCCTCATCCTATCAATATATTCCCTGGCAAACGGTCCCTCACAAGCTTTCTTGTAGCCTTCTTTCAAGTACTTGTAGGCAGGCTACTACAGGTATCTCTTCTCCAGGCTAAACAGGCCCAAATCACACAGCCTGTCCTCTTAACAGATGTGCTCCACCCATTGATCGTGCTTATGGCTCTCCTCCAAGTGGGGTCTCACCAGAGCAGTGGGGCAGAAAGAACTCTCCTGACTTGCTGGCCATGTTTTGTCTGGTGCAGCCCAGTATATGGCTGGCTTTCTGGGCTTTAAGTGCTTGTGTTCAGCTTTTCAGCCACCAGTACCCCAAAGTCCTTTTCTGCAGGGCTGCTCTCCAACATCAACTTCCAGCTTGTATTGAAAAGGAGAATTGCCTTGACCCAAGTGCATTTCATCTTGTAGTGTGCTTTCAGAGGTTATAGTAACAAGGTTCCTTTCTCAGTCTCAATGCATGAATGTAATAAATCTACTACTTCAGACTGAGCAGGAGCCTTTTGTGTTTAGCTACTGCAGTGCCATCAGAGTTACTTTTGGTGTAAAGTTGCAGGTCTGATGCTCCTCTTGACATATGTAGATAGTGTCATTTATTGTCTGCTTGACAACATTAGCACTCATACATGCAAAAGATAAAATGTGAGGCATTAAATTGAATAGTGGTCAAGAAAGGTTTTCCCCCCTGGTATCAAAACCTTAATAAAAATACTACTTTAATAAGAACAATTTGCATTCATTTTTAGGGATGTGGGGAATAGCATTGACTAAAAATTAGATAAAGAGTGTGGTTTTGAGCATGTGTGTGTTCTGTAAATGTTATGATCATCCTCTTCACACATAATTTTTCAAGATACTCTGATTGATACTACACATATTTCCCCATATGGACAAGTTTGAATTCACAACAGAATTCAACACTTACTTGGAATATTTAGAGAAGATTTATACGGGAAGTGAATGTCTGCCAACAATAATGTGGCTGAAAGAAGAACGTTCTGCATTTTTTGCTGGGAAAAATGACAGCTTTTCAGTGTTTTAGCAATGTGAAATGAATGTGGTGAGAGTATCAATGAAAAGACATATTGAACCTAATATTTCCACTGTCAATTCTGTTCTTAGTGAAACTGAATTTGGAGGTTTTTTTAAGTTTGTAGCTGGTTAACATTTGTTCCTACTTTGTTTCTAATTGCAAGGTTTCAGAGTTTTTTCTTACGCATGTTTTTGAATAGAAGCACTTTGGGTGAATTTAATGGGTAAAAGACTTGTTACTTAGTTGTTGGTCTAAGTTTTTTGTAAAATTGCTACATAGTGTGATTTGTTTCAAAATATTGCTACTGCCAATGCTGTTGATGATCCTTAGGTTGTAGTGGGAAGAGAATTTGACAAGGAGCAATTACATAAGACCTGTGAAGATCAAAGGTGGCAAAAATGGCCTTTATCTAGGCTAGGAAAGAGTTTTGATAGTCACAATGCAAGATGAGGCAGAAGGCTTTAAAAAGTTGGTGCTAAGATCTGTGTTCAATATATTCATGATAAATTTCTCTTATAATTAGTTGGGAGAGAGTATTTAAATAGCTAAGCTCTTACATTGAGGTCAAAAAGGCTGAATTTGATTTGATTGACACTATCTGTTTTGGTGAGAGTCACAGGAAGGTGCAGAATGTCTCCAATTGTTTCATTAGACCTTTCACAAATAAAGACTCTATTATAACTCCAGGAGTGGTTTGGGTTAAATATTACCTAAATTTTATATGTCAGCTAAGTCTTGAGTGACCAGAAAGATTATTAATTAAAATATGAGCTCAGCTTCTAGCCAATAGCAGGAAGACTTGAACAAGCTTGGAGTTCAATTCTGTCTGGAACCTTTAGGCTGTTACTGATGGTTCTCTTAGCAAAGAGAAATGTGCACAGCAGCTCTGAACTCTAAAGAGAGAGCAGAAAATCATAAAAGAATTATCTGAGCCCTGAACATAGATCCAATAGCCATGTTTTTGAAGCCTTACAGTGTTTGTAAAATGTAGACCAGAATTCTCAAGATGCTCAATGAATTAAAAATCCAGTGAACTGTGAACAGAGGAGACAGTGAAAGGCTCTCAGTGTTTCAGTGAAATGTAGAAAATTGATCTATATATTTATTTGTTTGTTTGTTTTAGCATCTAATCCCTCACTACTTAATTTGAGGACTTTTGTTCTCTGAGAGAACTCAAAACTACATGCAGGTCCTGAGTCTTGCTTATGTGAATTACCTTTTGCAGACCTCTGTAGTTATTTAGTAGAAACTTCCTACTGCTTTGTAAATCACACCTCTATATGCTCACACACTCACACACACCACCACGTGGTTGCCCAGAGAGGTTGTGGATGCCCCCTCTCTGGAGGTGTTTAAGGCCAGGCTGGACAAGGCACTGAGCAACCTGGTCTACTGGAAGGTGTCCCTTCCTATGGCAGGGGGGGTGAACTAGATGATCTTCAAGGTTCCTTCCAACCCAAACTGTTTTATGATTCTATGTTAATGGCCCACTGGTTGAACACCTTCCAACTTGAGTGTTTTGAGGGGAGTGAACTCATGATATGCTGGGAGATAAAAGGATAAAAGAAGCTTTTAGGGATTGCTTGGGGAAGTTAACTGTGTAAGAGTGGGATAGAAAAGAGAAAATTTGATCTTACTTTGATCATTACTTGAAAGGTAACATGCAGAAGGGCAATATAATATGTGCGTACAGTCACAGATTTGAGATAGCAAAGGGCTTTTTGACCTTTTAAATATAGATGTATATTGCTTGTTGAATGTCTAAAAGCATAGCATCTATTACTTAATGCAGGTATGTGACTACAGAGTGACAAATGGACAAAAAATCTCGAATTGGATAAACACCCCTTCCTTTGAAAGTGCTTCCCCTACCCTTGGCATGCACCTTTTATTTTGGGGTGCTCTGGAATCAATACAGAAGATGATCCAGCAAATTTATGGTCCTTGGATGGAATTCTGGAGAGTAGTGACCTCTTATTAGTGTCAGTGTTAAGAGATGTACTTAAATAAAATTTCAGTAGAGGGCAGAGTGAAACTTCTGAATGAAGAAACCCTGCATAGCTGTTCAGAACTGCAAAGCAGGAAAGCGAAGTTAAAAGATGGAATAGCACTAGTTACTAAAAACAAAGTACTACAAATTATTATAGTACTTCTTTTTAGAACAATTAGTCAGGACATTCATGCTTTTATGGTATGCTTAACTGCATACAAGCTTAGATCAACTGCTTTACAGAGGGAAATGGAGATATCACTGTCATGTTGCTGGGAAGCAGATTGACTTTGTTAAGCCTCCTGTTTAGCATTCCATATCTAACTCAACATATAGACATTGCCTTAGGTTCTTCTGCCTTTTTTGCCTTTTGAAAGGAGTGTTCAGACTTCATAAATGTCTGTAAGAACTTTTATTCTTCCTAAAGCTGCTTTTTGTTGTGCTTTCTAATACTTAAGTATCAGAGGATTGTAGTAGTGAGTTTTTTACACAGTAAATCTTATGAGGGTTTGTTTTAGTTCGTTGACTTACACTAAGTTTGTTTCAGCAAGAATAAGAGTGATTTAGATTAAATAATGGTTGAAAAGGGGCATATTTCTGCTTACATCAGTGTTGAACTGTAACAATGTGATTGATTTAAAAATTACAGTGTAGCATTTACTAAGTAAAGATACTATAGAGGTTACACATGATGGAGGTTAGAGTGGGCTACAGTTTCTTTAATTTGTTTCAACATGATGGTTTTTTGGGTTTTTTTTTACTAAGATCTTAGTTCCACCATGTCTTACTCTACCTAACACCATTTACCCTAAATTCTGATGTTATATTTTCTAGACAGCCCTAAATGGTAGAGAAGATTGGCTAGCTATTGAGGCCCAAACTTCAAAATTATAACCAAGCTTCTTAGTTTAGCATAAATAACAGATTGTATCAGAGGCAATGCAAAAATGGTAAAGGTCACAACACAAATTCTAAATGTTCATCTATATACTTCAAAAGCGCTGGTACAAAGAAGAAAAACTCCCTATACGCTGCTGTTTTCCTGTCCTTGATAGTGACTGCATGCTGTACTGAACTTGCTGTTGCAAAGAGGTTTATAGTTATAATTTACATTCAGTTTAGGAAGAATATGTATTGCAGTCTTATTACAATGATTTTAAATGTGTTCACAGCTTTTTAGGCAATCCATGTATGTTACCTATTCAGTTGTGTTTCAGTTATTTTGGTTTATTAGCTTGGTTAGATGTTCTTTTTTTAAAAATACCATCAATTAAATCTGAAAATTAATTGGCTTTTAAAAAAAATCATATTTTAAAAAGTATAAGCAGTACAGTGAGGTGTTTCATTGAACTAAACAGTTTGAACTATGTCTCTTGATCTACTTTTTAGGTAATCTGAAAGGTGAGCTGTAAAGTATTTCTGAAAACTCAGTATGTGTCCTTTTAAAACTCTTCTGTATGTACAATACAACCCTCAAACTTTACTTGATTTTTACAATGAAAATGACAAGAATGTAAATTAATTCTCTGGTTTTGTAGATAGGTGCTTTGGGAATGGAAAAAAAAGCTCATGAATTTTCATTGGAAACTCTCCTGTGGTATAATTAGTGTTCTTTTTTTAAACAGTAAAAGAACAAGTAAAAAGACTTTAAATTCATGTATATTTACATGTTGTGTTCAGAGTGTTTCTGGTAGAACTGAGAAAATAAATCAGTGTAGTCTACATAGTCAGTATTTGTGATTCCCTTAGGTGTTTTCTGACCTCTTTTATGAAAGAAATTAAACTGAAGTTTTTGCCATCTTTTACCCGCTCCTTTTCTTGTATTTTAATTTGTCTAGCAGCTCAAAAAGAATTTTACTGTAACAGGATAACTCTTTTTTATATAAATTATCCTGATGGATGTTTAATCACACTGCATCTCTGGCATGATTTCTCTTTAAAACTGCAGGTATCCCTAGTAGCCTGTGCTATGCCTGTATTGGCCTGACTTGCTACTTCTGCGTTTTTCAGTGATCTTTCTGTTTCTTTGTTGCCTAAATTGTTAGCATTCATGCAAATCCATGGATTTGTGGTAGTCAATATTGTACTCCACATAGATCAATTCTGTAATATTAAAAGATCCTGAACTTTTGTTGTCCTCTGGAACAAATGCAAGTCTAATGGCTACTTCCTATTAATCACTGGAAGACAGAGGTTTCGCAGAGTAAATGGAAGAGAGTACTCTTACAGTGAATCAGATTTATGCCAAGGCTGATCTAAATTAGAATAGAAGTAGAAAAGCTATTGAGCAGGATCTCTAGCTTTCTGACCTGGAATGAGGAGCTAATCTGTGTTTTTCCTAAAGAGGCCACTAGAGCGCACTCCCTTTATGTCAGAGCTTAATAGCTTGCCATGAGAAAAACGTGCTTTCAGGACGTGCCTTCAGGAACTAAATGGATGTCCAAGAATCCCAACCAGGAGTATGTCCTGAACAGTCAAGATCTCTTCAGCTCAGTTTACAGCCAGCTGGAGATGCTAGTAAATAGTTAGCCAAAATATGACAGCACTGGAGATGAGACCTCATCCCAGAAGTGTTCGTGTGTTGTTTCATGGTTTGTCCTACTAGCTTTTATTCAGTCACTGATCACGAGATTCTTACAGTGAGGACAGCTATATCTGTCCTTAAACATCTCCATTTTTTTTTCTCATGGCATTTTTAAAAGAAAGCTAATGTGGAAACTGAAGATGCTTTAAAACACCTTCTGCTTCCAGCCCCCACAAAATTCTCACGCAACAGACCAGCTGATTTTCCACATTGATATCTGAAGCTCTTCTCTGCTTTTGCAGCATGATACAACAGGGGAAAAAAAGGAAATGCGCTAAATTGAAGAAACAGCCTCTAAAAAGTCACCAGATCTAATTGCAGATAACGCTTAGACTTTGTTGGAATCTGGCTTGTTTTAGCAATCTTAAAATTAATGGGTAAATATACAGCTTTTATAGCTCCAGTAATCTGAGAAAAATATACACAATTTCTTCCACTGCCTGTTGAAAGCAATGGGGATTAGAACTTCCTTTCATTAACCACTTCTTAAAGGACAGATTTCTTGTTTTTCATGTAATATTTTAGAGGGATGAAGCAACTGCAGTTTCATATTTTTCTACTTGCAGCTGCACTTATTGTGTACTTTGTCCTATTTAAGACTCGTTTGTAATGTTGAGCCAAGTAATTAAAGTATTAGAATTAAGAAGCTGCACCCATCATCCCTTTTAGTTTCTTTAAAATCAATTTACAAAGTGAACACTATATTAATCCATTGTGTTGCTTTTCACACAGTAGGATAATTAGAAAAATTCCAATGTTATTTTGAAAAAAATATTCTTTTAAATATAAGCAGTATCATACCCTAGTCTTTCCTAATATATTGTGAATCTAACAAAAAGCACTTTTTTAAGTGGAGAAGCAGTAGGTAAGCTGCTTCACAGGATATTAGCTGGAACCACGATATCATCATCTGTACTTGTGAGGTTCAGGACCTTTTCATAATCTGCAGTAGATGGTTAGAGAACCTTCTTTGACCAGCAACATCTTGCATCATAGAGAAAAACCTTTTAGTTGAAGTGCTTCAAGTCCATTTGAGGATATAGGAACAAAAAATAGTTCTGTCAGATCTTGTCAGTGGCCCTGGTAATTCCCATGCTTTAAAGCCATCAGTGACATTAAGTCTCATACATTGCAACTAACTGTGTGAGCAGAGGTCTTGAAATTCATTTATGAATTTATGGTAGCTACTTACTGATGAGTGTTGAACAGGTAATAGTAACCCATTCCTTGTTCACGTTAAGGAGAATTTTCACCTCCTGGAGCCATTTCATACACGAGTGTCTTACATCTGTGGCAATGTATCAGAGGTATGGTATGGTACTATCAGTAGGTGCTGGACAGCAAAAGCAAGGAAGGGTATTCTGAGAAATGCTACAGAATCTGAAAATGCAGAGAATACTTGTTTGATTTCTTCTTCCTTCTGTACAGAAAAATTATTTCTTTTCAAGGCTGTTGGAATGCAGAGCCCTACTAATAATATCAATGAACCAAAAATCAAAGTGCTGAGCATGATTTACCACATGCTATACAGTGACAGTTTTCAAAAGTTGTTTGGAATAACTATTTTGAATAGGGTACCACCCTACTTCAAAACAGATGAACAGTGTAAGTCTGACTGAAGAGTTCCTAAATTTGCATAGGTGGATATTCTTTGAATCTGCCAGATGGATATTGTGAAAATGTACTTAAGCCAGGTGCTCAGTGCTGTGCACTAGTAGTGTTTGCTAATTTTTGTTTTGAGAGGCAATTGTGTTTGGATCTAAGAAGTTGGCAGGAATCTCAGCCTCTAGTAAAACCAAATATCACAAGCACTTGCTACTTCCAGTGAATTCCTGTAGGAGTCAGAGAGGCAGTGCCCTGTAGCTGATTTACTGCTTTATAAACAGCAGTACTTCTTGTTTCCCACTGAGTTCATAATTCAGCAGGAGTAACTGCTTGATTACATAGACTGAAGTTCAGTTTTCCTCTACTGATGCTGTATCTTCTGTTACTATGAGTTCAACAAAAGTGGGTGTCCGTGCTTCACATGCAAGGTGGTGGTTCCCAGGGAGTTTTAAACCATTTCTCCATTCTTTTCCACACATCAAATACTGTAATTCTAATAGCTGCAGTTAATTCAAAACCAGCAATAACATAAAAATACCTAGAAAGCATACAGTAGGAGTCTTCCAACAGATGCATTTGGGTTATGAAATGTCTTGGTCTTGGAAGGAAGCTAAAAGACAGTTGAGGAATTTCAAAGTTACACAGAAAAAAATCTCCCATTAGCCCATCGGTATCCAAAGGGGAATTTATGCCAATAACCTCTTCAATAAGCAAAGCCTCAAGCTAATGGAAAGTCTTATTTTTGTTGGTTTACTGTTCTTCCCATTTTTCTAAGTGCACTTTTTTTTTTCTCCTCTAACAGAGTCAGCAATATGTTTAAGACCTACATATGAAAATTTGGGAATGAGCAGAAAAGTTGCATGTTTTTGAAGAGACAAACTTTATACTTGTTGCGTATCTGCAAAGTAATAAAGGGTATGTATGCCTTCATTTTTTAAAAAATTTCTCTTTATGTAATGAAGTATAACTTTCAGTAGCCTAGACCTGATTGAAATGCATTTAAGACTACAGGTGAAAAGGAAGTAGACACAAAGTTGACAGTGGAGTTTCAATCAAATTTTAATGACTTCTAGTTTGTGTCAAGTATTATGATAATTAAAAATACAAAGACTCTGAAGTTGTAGTGTAACCAATTCAACTGGCATTTGTGACATAAAATTAATTGGTGTAACTTTTTTTTGGAGAGAAGGTACGTTAGTTCTCTAACTTGCAGTTGTATAAAGGAAAGGAAATCCTAATTCATTCACTAATTCAAAGCATGCATTTTTTTGAATGGAGGAAGATGACCTGTCATCATACGTGTCAGATAAAATTCCTCTCTTGTGGAGAATCTCTCTGTGATTATTTTGAACTTTCAGGAGTAACCCTTTAATACTCAAAATCACAGTTAACTGGGCTATCCACAGTTTTACATTGGGTTTTTTTGTTTGCATTATAATTAAGATATGCTGCTAATATGTGACATTGAACACTACACTGCTTCTTTGTAACAGATATATACTGACAGGTTGTTAGGACAATGTTTGTTACTGTAAGGGTTATTGATTATTGTTAGTAGTAATTATTGTGATGGGGTTTTTAAATGTATGAACTCTTAATTCAAAATAGTATAGAACCTGAAAAAATACACCAAAGCTAAAAGTGTACTGGCATGAAAAACAAGTTTTAATTGCGCTTAAGTGAGTTTGTACTACATTTATGCAGATTCAAAGAGTCACTCAAACTGTCAGTTGCTACTAGAAGTAGCCATTTTAGTTCAGAAGCTAAAGTAGCAAGATCTAAAATCATTGGCTTAATTTCTGCAAAACAAGAAAAAACACTTCAACATAGGAGGGTAAATGACAATTGAAAAATTGAGAATTTCAAGAGGCACTGGAGCAAATAGAAATTGGGTTTTTCTTGTTTTCCCTCTACAGAAACCTCAGCCACACTACATCAAAATGCAGCGGAGTCTATTACAGACTGTATCTCAGCTGGCACATGGGACATGTTTGGCTTTTCCTCGCACTGGTATCTTTCAGTGCTTAAGTGGACCATCAGTGTTGTCAAATGTTGGATGCAAAGTGATTCTGGCAGTGCACCCTCCTAAACGATGTCTTCATGCAGGTGCAGCACACTTTGCCTCAAAGAAGAGTGTTTTTTCATCACAGACAGCAGACACATCTCACAAGGCACCAGAAGAGGGAAATCCTTTGACTGCTACACCCAAGCCGAGCCCTGTACAGTCAGATTCTTCAGATCCTGATCCACTGCAGGACAAATCAATTAGTCTTGTACAGAGGTTCAAGAAAACATTTAAACAGTATGGAAAAGTCATGATTCCAGTGCATCTCCTGACTTCCACTGTATGGTTTGGATCCTTTTACTATGCAGCCATGAAGTAAGTTTATACTTTGTTGCATCAGTACTGTGGTTGAATTGAGACTGGCTTTTGCAAGTGAAGGGATGTATAAATTATTATTACATCTTAAGAAGTGGTTATATATATTATGGGGAAGTGAGGCTTCAGTTTTAACTGGAGATTTATGCCAACAGAATGGAGGACTCATGAGTGTCACGTACATGCTATTACTATGCAGTTACTGCTGCATACCAGATACGTTGTTAACATTTGAAGGAATGCTTGTCTCCCCAAAATATGCATGGATATATAAACAGCATTGTAGTTGTTCTCACAAGGTAAAGATGGTGATTATGAATTGTGATTACAAATTGCTAAGTAAGATCTTTATGGACTTGTTCTTTTTTTAACATTGGACTTGAGGGGTATTTCACAACTTCCTCCTCACTTTCCCAGACCTCCCTTATCATCAAACTTTTATGTCATACTCCTTACAAGATGTGTATCTCTTCCTTTGTGTCCTGTATTTCCTGCTTTCCACTAAAAAAAGGTTACTGTAGGCTAGACTTTTTAATTAGAAATTAAATATTTCTGTGACTAAAAGAAAATGCATTAAGTATTCTAATTTTAGTTTCTTTCAGCTATAGCATGTGCCAGATCCTGTTCTGGAAAATAGCATTCATTAGGAAAAAACCTTGCTATATTGGCTGTGAGCTGCTAGCTCAGATGAAAGAGGTTTTAACTGTCTGCAAATGGTTTGCTAAATATGAGTAAATGTTTATCTCTGGATTGTTAGTGTTGTACATTTAATAATAGAAAGCATGAAACAACAGTTTATGGCAGCAAGGATGGGGCTTTGACATCAGAATGCCTTACCACACAAGTGTTTGTTTTAGTTACTCTAACCAGCTGGCATAATTGCCCTTTCTAGGAGCTATAGATCCAAATGTCATTCTAAATTTAGCTCTGTCAGAGGAATAAAGGTCTTGAGCTATAAAAATATTTTGCTTTGGATGAATCCAGGTTGATGCTTACATCTAGACATTTCAGATTGAGTGAACATTACTTTTCTTGAAACACTTAAGTTAGCTGCTGGAGTAGGTATTTGACAGATTAAAACAACTGAAATGTTTAATTGGAAACTAATTATAACAAAGCTTCAGTTTGTCATGATACAGGAGCAGTACCTTCTTGAAATGGAAGAATAACTTTTAGAATGACTGTTTATGACACAAGACTAAACAATGGTGGTTTATGAAATAACACAGCTAATTCTGTCTCTTGGATCTTACTAGGCCTCGATTTTTCTAGTCTGGGAAGTCTTTTGGGTTATAGAGTCTGGTATTGTTCTTGATGCTATGTGCATATTCACATGCACAGAAGAATGGTTAAAATATTAGGTAGAAATGGATAATGATATTAGTAATATAATCTTTCTAAATATTGGGAAGTCACATCTTCTATAACTTCTTGTAGCTTTCTACTGTAATGTAAAAACTATCTCTTTTGCTTTGGTTTGCTTTGATGTGCAAGTTGATGTTGGCTTCTCTGATTTTCGAATAGAAGGAAATTCTGATAGGAGCTCCCTCCACCCAGGTTGCCTCTTATATGGACTCGTTAGAACAACTGGACATGAAACTTCATACATCTTGTCTATATAATATATTGCTTCATTTTCTTACACCACATTCCATTTATATAAAATTGTACAAAAGACACTGAAGACTGGATTCTGTGGTTGTGGGCATGCTGCAGATTGGTCTGAAATTTTAAAAAGAAAAAAGAAATTTTGGTCCGAACAGAGCATGAAGTTGAATCTCCGCAACTGAAACCTGAGTAGTTGTCTTACCATCATTATATCTATTTAACTTCAAGCATAATAAACCAAGATACAGGTAAAATAGTAGCTACCCAGCTGTACAGGAATAATATAAATGGGTCAGCTCTTGGAGGGCTGAAAAGAACATAAATTTGCCTGTATGTGCAGAAATTAAAATCCTGTAAGTATGCTGCTAAAATGAGAAAACACTGTGCTATCAAATTAAAAAATGTGTACAATGGCATTGAAGAGTAAAAATGGTACTGTAAATCACTGTTTGGATTTAAATTCCCAATTCAAGCTGACAATTTTTTTCTCTTTTATAGGGGAGTGAATGTTGTTCCATTCCTAGAGCTGATTGGCTTACCAGACAGCATAGTGAGCATCTTGAAAAATTCCCAGAGTGGAAACGCACTAACTGCATATGCATTGTATAAAGTAAGTAGTATTATAGTTTTTAAATAAGCTCTAAATCTTGCCTGGTGATCTAAACAAGGTTTATTTGTTTGCATCAGAAAGAATTAATGCTACTTTCTCTTTGATAGTTAACACTTGACTAAGTGATGTGCAAGTTGATGTGGACTCTGTGTGCCTTTAAAGGGTCTCTTTGTATTTGTAAAATAACTTATCTGGAAATCATGAGGTGTTTAGACCTTGTCTTTGTTCATTAATTATGGGATACAAAGGAATAACTTAAATGTGCTTAACTGTGAGGGTAAATAATAGTTCTGCAGCAAACAAATGAAAGTTTGTCTACATTAGTTCCCTATCACTGTCAAGTACTTTCATGGTCCATTTGAGTCACTTACTTATATTCAGGTTTGGATCTCTGTTGCTTTGTATGTGCACGATCCATGTTTGGGGAACTTAAATCTGTATTCTTGTACTTTGTTTGTTTTAAATGCCTCTTGTCTGTTTTGTTTCCAGACATGGTGTTCTGATTTTCTTAAAATGTGAAAGCACTAGGTTGATTGAAGATCGTCTTAGTATCTGATACTGGCCAAAATAAATTCTCAATATTAAAAATACCTTTTGCCAGATGGTATTGCCATGTTGTATTGATGTTGTGTGTTCTTTGGTTTCCTTAAGATTGCAACTCCTGCCAGATACACTGTGACTTTGGGAGGAACGTCCATCACTGTTAAGTATCTACGTATGAGGGGCTATATGTCCACACCACCACCAGTAAAGGAATATCTACAAGATCGGATGGAGGAAACAAAAGATAAAATTACAGAGAAGATGGAGGAAACTAAGGATAAAATTACAGAGAAGATGGAGGAAACCAAGGACAAAATTACAGAAAAGATACAAGAAACCAAAGATAAAGTCTCATTTAAAAAAATAAAGGACTAGGAAATTTTTTAATATATCAAACTTAGCACTTTAACCCTTTGTGAGGCAAGATATACAAAGTGCACTTCTGAGCTGCTTTTTTCTTCCCCTCCCTCCCTGCTTGTCCGGAGACTAATTGCTCTGCAGTTAAAAAATTCTGTATATTCATATATTCAACAGGGTTAAAGTTCCCAAAGGGAAAGGTGGGGGAAAATTTTCAATCTGCAGAAGGAAAAGTTCTATCTCGGACTAGAAGTTCATGTGTCTTATTGGTTGCTAGTGTTAAGTCACTCTTCCCTTTTTGAAATTTCTTCCCCTCTCAAAATGAAGACTAGCTTCTTCCAAAAGCCACCATTTTTATTTTTCTCCTGTCGTAGTGCACAGCCACTGTTCCACTGGACTGAATCTTTCATGAAATGAAAATGAAGATTTCCTTACTGGGAGAAGGCAAAATATTTCTGTTTTCAGAGTATGTGGACCCAGGCCTCTTCAATCGTGATCATCTCTCAACTTGGAGAAAGACCATTATCACTGATACTGCACTAGAAGGAATCAATGGATTAGCTACTGAGTCTGAATCAATTACAGCTACACTGATTTCGGCTGAGCTGTGATAATTTACTGGTTGAGACTATGAATCTTCTTTCTTGGACAGTGTATCTCTTCAGAAATCTCAACAGAGAGCTATTGGAAGGTTTTATTACAGTAGCCATGCCATCAAGCATACTTGGTTTCCTGAAGTTGATTTACAGTAGAAAGTAATGACATAAAATTGTATATTAAAAACTAAGGGGTTTTTTATTATGTTGAAGTTTACAAAACTGTTCTATTTCATTTTTGTAACAAAAAAAATTCTGAAAGAGAAGTTTACTTGTGGAATGGGTATACTAAGGGGTTTTTTAAATACATGCAAAGTTAAGAGTTAAACCCAGAAGTTCTTCCTCTTACTCAGGAATCCCTCATATTTCAGAACAATTTAACTAAAATAAGCAGTTTCAAAGACAGTCATCACAGTCTATCAGACTTCCCCCTCCCCACATCCCATAGCTACAGGTTGAAAAGCTGTGTCAAAGACATTATAACTGTCTACAATTGAAACTTCAGTTTGACTGAGCAGGCAAACTTCTCTCATGGTTTTATTCAAATGTAAGCTAAATTGAAGTGGTTTCTTTTTTCCCATTTCTATTACAGATCTCACTTTGTGGCCATTCTTGACTTCTCTGTCTAGTTTGACAAAGGTGTGATTTTGCAGAGGGATATGAGGAAGCAACAGAGTAAGACCTGGAACATTGCAATTGATGAAAGTAAAAGAATATAGTTGAAAAAGTTCATCAGCACTGCCTCTCTGTTTCCAGCCAAGCGGCTGAGGTGCTCTTTGTGTTTAAGTGAGTTGAACTTCATTAGCTTGAGTGGGATTGATTACGTACTTCTCTGCCTCTGTCCCCATGTCAAATAGTAACTGTAGTCTAATGCCTACCTCACAGGGATGTTGTGAGGAATAATCATTGTATATTCAGTGCCCCAAAGTTGTAAAGTGCCATGTTTCTGATAAATATTATTAAAAGATAATTCTGGGAACTCTTCTGCTGCGATGAGCACTACTGTAGTAGGTCTGGAGTTTAACAGATACTTTTGTTTTTAATTTTTTTTTCTATTTTAGTGTGCTTCTCATTACTGTCCCCTTGCATGTGATGATCTGATGCTGACATTTGTTGTTTATGTTTTAGTGGGCAGTGTTACCCGTGTCCTGCAGTATCCTGCAGTCCCAAACACTCCCACATTAATACTGCATGGTCATCCTCTCTCCCTGTGGGGCTAGATTTGGGACTTTTGGCTCACAGGATCCATTTGTTTGCACAAAGCAGGGATACAGAGGGGCGCTGAAGTATTGGAGGATGTGTCTACAGCTCATATGTGGGTTAGAGCAGGAAGGGAAATATTCAAGACTTTGAAATTCTGACCTGGAGAGCTTTTGTCACAATTAATCAAATGCTTTGTTGTTCTGATGACCTTGTCTCAAGTCAGACTCATCTGGAGTCTGCTTTACCTCATTAGTGCAGCGATAAGCTGGAGTGTTCCTGTGCCACCTGGGGAGTGAGTGACATTAGTCCACTGGGGTTCCCAGCACGTACCCAGCTAAACTGCGGTTTTAACTGTAGGATAAAGTTGACTTTCATCTTTGTATCTCACAACTGAGTTTCCTTATCTCTTGCTGCAATAGTAGGGTGCAGTTCTTGGTTGTGCTGGGTCACATGGAGGTGTGTATTAGTATCAAACAGCAATGTACCTGGGAGCAACACGAGAACCCTTCTTACTGATGCTAACACCGTGGGTGTGTTCCCTTGTTGCAGCAGTGTCCCTTAGAGTGGAGCAGCATTAGTGGGTGCCTTTGGCAGCACAGAGGAGCAGGGGCCTGGCAAGGCTATTTGTCTGCACAGCCTGGAGCTGACACTGGGTCAGATAAGTGACCTGAGCGAAAGTGTGCTCACCAGAGCTCTCTGAACTCCACCCATTGGAGTGCTAAGAGTCCTTGGTGAGGTGAAAAGCCCAGGCATAAGCCAGAGAACACCCTCCAGTCAATGCTAGCAGGGACAACCTTCTTTTCAGTATCATTATGGAGCTGTCATGGAATGGGCCTTTACCTGCCCTTTATACCCTTGAAGGTGTGGGTCCTTCTACCTCTTTGCAAAACCTTCAGAAATCTGATGGGACCAACCTGTCTGCCACCACGCAGGCAGGGGGGAAATTGATGTTTTGATGACTTAACCCATTTCTGCCTCATCCCTGACTCACATGTAACACCACCTCAGGGCATCACATTGCCTGCCTCTGCTATAGGCACCAAGTACTTATAGAATCATAGAATGGTTTGGGTTGGAAAGGATCTTAAAGATCATCTAGTTCCAACCCCCCTGCCATAGGCAGGGACACCTCCCTCTAGATCAGGTTGTTTGATGCCTCATCCAGCCTGGCCTTAAAACACCTCCAGGGAGGAGGCATCTGCAACCTCTTCCAGTGTCTCACCACCCTCACAGGAAACTGGAAATGAAGTTGCTGCCCAAGCAGAAGCTGAAGTAGCATCTGAGTGGGACCTGGAGCCAAAGTTACAACCTGAGATAGGGCTAAGATGGAGCCAGAGTAGAAGCAGTGGTCCAAGATGGAGATGAAGGTGCAGACAATGTAAGAGCCCAAGGCATGTGACAATTCAAACAGGAGTTCCAAGCCCACGTCATGGCCCTGTGTGATGCCAGAGCTGAAACAGCAGCCTGAGAATGTAAAAAAAATCTGAAAAAGGCAAAAATCTGAAAACAACTGCCAAAGATGGGACTGGCACAGCCCAGTGTTAGGCTGGAGCTAAGTTGTAGCTCCAGAGCCCAAGCAGAAGCCTGAGATGGGGCTGGAGTTAAAGTAATAGCCTGGACAGGGACCACAGGCAAAGTCAAAAGCTGGAGCAACCACAAAAGCACAGACTAGAGCTGAATGTGGGATCCCAGTGACTAGCAGCCCAAGATAAGGCAGAAGGAGAAGTCAGCACACAATACAGGGCTAAAGCTAAATTCAGAAACTGAGATGAGTCCAGAGAAGGATGTGTAGGATACGCTTTGATTGCAGCAGGTCTCTGTGCCAAAATTGTGACTCCAAGATGTGAATGGAGTAGCCATCATGATGTAAACAGGCACTGGAGCTCAAGTCACAAACCAAGATGGGTCTGGAGTGAAAAAGCTGCAAACCAACATGAGACTAGAGCCCAAGTCACTGCTCAGGCAAGAGCCAGGCTGCCATCACAACCCAATATGCAGCTGAAGCCAAAATCATGACTCAAAACAGACTGGAGCCAAAGCCATGGCCAGAGCCTGTGTTGTTGCTCAAGATGGATCAAGAGCTCAAGTCACAACTCAGAGCTCAAGTGGGCTAGAGCCAAAACTGTAACTGGAGATAGCACTGGAGATGAAGCACAAATGAATAAGCTGCTATAGGGGCTGAACCCAAAGATATGACCTGAGATTGGACCAGAGACAAAGATGTGGCTTAAGATGGGGTCAGAGTTGAAATCACAGACCAATATGGGGCTGGAGCCAAGCTTGTGGCTTGGAATGGAACCAGAGCCAAAGTCACAACCCAAGATGGGACTGGAGCTGAAGTCATGACCTAAATAGGAGTGGTGGCCACAATAGCCTCCCAAGCAGGGACCAGAGCTGAAGTCATAACCCAATATTGGGCCAGAGACAAAGACATAGACTGATACTGGACAGGAAATTATTATGAGGCCCAAACACAGGCATCCCTGTGTTCATGGTGGGGACAAAGCATAAGTCACAGCCCAAACATGGAAAAGAGTTGAAATCACTGTCCAGGGAGGTTCTAGAACCAAAGTCACAGCCTAATAAGGAGTTACAGGCAACGCTGTGACCCAAGATGGAGCTTGAACTAAAGGTGCATCTCAAGCAGAGGCTAGTGCTGAAATCACAGCCTGAGAATTGACCAGAGTCAAAATGACAGCCTAACACCAGGCAAAAGCTGAAGATGTAGGTGAAGTAGTGCAGGAGCAGACATCATGGACCGTGCAAAAACTGTAGCCCAGTATCAGAGCAGAGATAACAATTTAGACAGAGATGGAGCCAGAGCTGTAATAACCTTCCACATGGGGCAAAACTGTGACCAACAGTGTCCCAGAGTACCAGCCTGAGACAGGTCTGGAGCAAAATCTGCAAATCAAGATGGAGACCAAGCCTAAATTGCAGCCCACTATTGAGCTGCAGAAGTTACAGCCTGAGCAGGGGACCAAAGTCAAAAATGGATCCAAATACGGCCCAAAATGTGCAAGAACTGTAGTCATAGCCTGACATAACGCTGAGCCAAAGTTGCAGCCTGGCAACAGGTTGGATCCCAAGCCTCAGCCCAAGATGAGATGGGAGCTGAAATCATGACCAGAACAATGGCTGGAGCTGAGGCAATGGACAAAAAAAGGGACCTCTCAAAATAATGGCCTGAACAGGGATCAGAGACAATTGCAGCTGAAGTTCATCCCAGAGCTGAAGGTGCGCTCCAAATAGGAGCTGAAGCCTCACTAGTTTCCCAGACAGGGCTGGAGCAAAGTGAGACGCCCCCATAATGGACCAGCGCGAAAACACTGGTGCAAGATAGAGCTGCAGCCAGAGGCAAATCACATTTTCTGTTTGCATCCCCTTCAGGGTGTCAGCTTAGAACATCACATTGCATTTGTCCTTGTTCATCACTTACCATCAGCAACAATAATAATTAGAGAATCATAATGTTCCCCTGGCAATTTTCTGGTTATTTTGATGAAGATGATCTCCCTGAGTAGAAAGAATATGTCTTGATTTCATAAGACTGCAGGGCAACATGTAACCTTAAGTTTGGGTTTAAGTTTGATTAATTGATTGGACAATCATGGAGGACTGAACACAGGAGAGGCTACACAGCCTATCAGAAAAGGAGGGAAACAAAACAAAACAAAACACAAAAGAGTTTTAAAAAGAGACATAAAGATTCAAACTGCTTCAACGTCTGGCCAAATGGATAGAAAGAGCCTAGGTCACAACTGGAGGAGAACCTACCCCAGATAAATTCTCCAGCACTGTTTTTAAAAAGCATGGCCAACCTCTCTGCAATAAAGCAGGTATGGAGAGACAGCATAGGCTCCTTGCAAAGTCTGCCTTCACTTAGCCCTTGTGCCTACTAATGTCTTCCCAAATGGACTCTCAAAGTAGACTGAGACAAGATGCAGATCCACCATTAAGTTCTAAACACAAAAGCTGCAACTTTACCATGTGTTCTTCTCTTTATTATTTCAAATGGACGTGCCCATGGATGCCAAAAAGAGTTTGTAAGGATGTGGAGCTGAGAGAATACAAGAGAAGTTAAGAGATGAGAAATAACACTGTACTTGCCCTTCATGCTTCACAGGCTCTGCAATATGTGTGAGGTGCCCTTGGCTGGCACCGTCTAGCACTTCCCACCAGCACCCCCAGTGCTGCTCTGTATCCAGGCATTCCCTGAGACCTGACTCACACCTTTCTCTCACCATCTTTCCCCCCCTCAAAAGCAGTTGTCTGCACACAGCTATGGCCTTCAGACACCTCCCATCTCTGCCTTGATGCAGGAGATACTTCAGAAGAATTTTGGTAGGGGAAGGGAAATTTCTCAGCCTTGTCTGGCTGAGGACTATTACTTTGGTTTGCCAAATACCCGTGTTTAATTTTTGTCCTGGATTAGATAAACCAGGAAAATAAAGATAACACATTGTAATTTTATATAAGAAACACTCTGAGTTCTGCCTAAAGTCACTTTCAGTATATTTTACATTTTTGGATTGCTGGGCAGTACTCCTGCATTTATGAAGACAGGCTGAAGGAGTTGGGGTTGTTCAGCTTGGTGAAGAGAAGGCTCAGGGGGGACCTCATAGTAGCTTATCAATACCTGAAGGGAGCCTACAGGAAGGCAGGGGTAAGACTTTTTAATAGGATGTGTGATGGAAAAACTAGAAATAATAGGTGTAAATTGGAAGAGGGTAGATTCAGGCTAGATATAAGAAAGAAATTCTTTACAGTAAGGGTGGTGAAACACTAACACCCCCTCTCTGGAGGTGTTTAAGGCCAGGCTGGACAAGTCACTGAGCAGCCTGATCTAGTGGGAAGCGTCCTTGCCTATGGCTGGGGGGTTGGCACTAGATGATCTTTAAGGTCCCTTCCAACCCAAACTATTCTATGATTTAAGCAAAGTTGGATGCATCTGCATACTACTTAGTATCTGCTTTAAAAACAGCAAGTAAAACTGCCAACAAACACAGAAGCAGCACTGAAACTACATCTGCACAGTTTCCTCAGAGTACACTTTACACAGAGACAGGCACTTTGTATCTTCTGTGTTACTGTCAGATGGTGATTTCAGTGTACCTGATGTCATTTTCCTGACAGAGCATAATTTTACAGTCGAGGATAACTGTCCCTTTCCCCTGCCATGACAGGGAGCTAGCCTGTATATTTTCTTATCTACAGGCACAGTATCAGCAGAACATGCAGCCTCATTTCAAAAGGTGAGAGGGCTTGCATATTGTGCAGCTAATGCAGTTATCACTCGGCCATATGGCTTTTAACACACGCCAGTGCACCCCTCGCTGAGAAGCTGTGACTCCTAATACTGCACCAGCCACTGCCCAAAACAAATGCAGTTAAACTTCCAAGGAGCTTCCAGCACCGTTCCTCTTGCAGAATGAAGGGGGCCAAACAAACCAGACTGACTGCACTGAGTCAGTGAAGCTTTTACCTGTTAGGCTTTTCCAGACAAAACATTAGTCAAAGTCAGCAGCTCATCAGCTTTCACCCCACTGAGAGATACAAAGTTTGCAGCTGTAGGCAGATTTTATAGCACCTTCCAGTCCTAACTACCTTGTCAGGAAAGAACTAGCTGCCATAAGTTTTGCTGTTGCCATAAATCCTTCTCAGTGGCTCTGCAAGCACAGTCAAGCTTTCATATTTAACTTCTATGGCTTCTTCATCAAGTAAAGCCAACAAGGGAGAGCTCAGCTCAGCTTATGAAATATTCACTGCACTGTAACACAATTACGGGTGTATGCATACACACAGGGATACATAATAAGCCGGAACATCCTCACTGCTTTGAGATGAAAACTACTTCTTTTTTTTTTTTTTTCTTTTTCCCCTAAGAGTTTCTTGCTGCCCAGGTTTAAATGTAGGTCAAGCCGTCTGAGCCCATGTCTGTGGCACACAGCATGGGATTAAACCGGAATTTTCCACTCAACTGTCAATCACTGTAATGTCTGAAAATGTTAAATTAATCTGCAGTGACCTGGGGTTGGCATTGAAGAGAGTTTCTGGGGCTCAAGGATGGCATTTTGGCCTCCGTGAAAGAGATGCCCCTCTTTCTTTGGACACGGGATTGCTACATCCTGGCTGCTAGCTCAAAACCTCTGTGACTATCATCCAAACATAGAAAAATACCTCTGTACAAGGCAGTGCCACATGTGTATTAGAAACAAGCAGGGAGGAACTACACCTTTCAGTTGTGAGTGCCAAGAAGGATGGTGTCAGGAAGATTATTCCCAGCACCGCCACAGACTTGTCTCATCCTTCTTAATGCACGTCTATCTTTAGAATAGCGCCAGCACCTTTTTGCTACTGTCCTGCAATTTTCTTCTTAGTGGAAATCATTAAAGGGTACAAAATACTTTACAGTACCCATCTACAGAATCACAGAATCACAGAATGACCCGGGTTGGAAGGGACCCCAAGGATCATGTAGTTCCAACCCCCCTGCCTAGCAGGGCCACCAAACAAACACATTTACTAGATCAGGTTGCCCAGGGCCCCGTCCAACCTGGCCCTGAACACCTCCAAGGACAGGGCATCTACAACCTCCCTCAGCAGCCTGTTCCAGGACCTAACCACTCTCCTAGTAAAGAACTTCCCCCTAACATCCAACCTAAATCTTCCCTCCTTCAACTTGGATCCATTTCCCCTAGTCCTGCTATTGTCAGCCCATTCAAAGAGTTTACTCCCTTCCTGGGTGTAGGTTCCCTTCAGGTATTGAAAGGCTGCAATCCTTTATTAAGGAGAACAAGCCTCCAACACATCCTCCTCTAGCTGTTGGTAGCAACCCCACAGGCATCCCAGCAAAGCTGCCTAAGGCTCAACATGTGATGAACATCACTGGGACAGTCTTGACGACTTAAGAAACACATAAAGAGCAACACCTAAGGTAAGCAGAAGTGGGCAGCCAAATAGTAGCAATTACAGCACGTAGTTTTTCCCCTTTGTTTTTAAACATTCTGGGGACAAGCACTGTCTCAATGACCATAAAGGATACTGAGAAACGCAGCTTTTACCACATGTAAAGAGCTCGGTATTTCAGCTCTAATCCCTACTCTCGGGAGCAATCATTTGACAGTCAAGCTGGGGGGGAAAAAAAAATATAAAAACGAGCAAAAAAATAATCATGGAAGTTTTTATCCTAATCAGGGCTAGACTTGTGTGAAAGTTGCACAATGCAAACTGCACAAAAGCAGGGCATCGCCACAGTAGACGCCGTAGTTATTAGAATGGGATTCAGCAGTAAGGTTTTTAAAATGTGCATTTTAATTAGAACTCATTTAAAGCACAACTGATCAAAACAGTGATAATGAGAGAAGACTAATTAATTTTTGTCTAAGTAACGAAGTCTCATTACAGAGGGGTCTTTGGAAGAAAAGGATTTGGGATGTTAAAAACAGGGTGTTTATAATGAGAGGCAATACTGCTGGGAGCCTGGAAGCCAGACCTAGAGGTTTCACAGGACCGCAGCAGCCACCGTATTAATCTTTTAACAGGAAAAAGTAACCCTACTGAGATGAGACATCCCATTTATAGCTGAGTTCTGAGTTGCAACCATTGGCAGAGATATTAAAACACAATCAAACAGAATGGCATATTATAAAACAAATATAAATACAATTAAAACCAGATTAAGTAAAAGATCAAAGTAGGTTCTTAAAAAAAAAAATTAAAAAAATAAAACAACAAAACAGTTTCCAGGGAGTTTAGGATTCAGACAGCATTGGAGGAGACAAAGCTTGGAGGTTTGGAGCTCTTCTAAAGACTAAGGAATTAGCACTTTTCGAAGTACTAGAGTAGAATTGAAATGCTGTAGATGGGGAGAGCTAGCTCTGCAGGGTCATAGGAAAATAAAATGGTTACTTTTGAATAAGAAATAAGGATGTAAATTGGAAGAGAGGAGATTCAAGCTAGATATAAGAAAGAAATTCTTTATGGTCAGGGAAACACCGGAATAGGCTGCCCAGAGAGGTTGCCCCCTCTCTGGAGGTGTCCAAGGCCAGGCTGGACAAGCCACTGAGCAACCTGGTCTAGTGAGAGGTGTCCCTGCCTATGGCAGGGGGGGTGGGACTAGATGATCTTTAAAGGTCCCTTCCAGCCCAAACTATTCTATGATTGTGCCATTTAAACCACCAAGCCACTTGAAAAGAGCAGCAGGAAGGGGAACATCCCCTGGTTCCCATCAGAGGCTAAAATAAGAGCTGCTCCATAAGCAGGGCTTCAAAAACAGGCTGGGAGTGTGGCTCCAGCATCAGATTGACTTCTCTTCAAGAAACTTGCTAAAGGCCTAAGCTTGAATTACTAACCTCCTCTAAGCAGCACATCCCAACACCAGAGAGATAAAGCTCCAGCAAGCACAAACATAATACAGAATATAAGAAAATTATTTCATTAATAATCTGGGTAAATAAAGCACTGATTTACACTTGGAACAGGAATTAGCTGTGCTATAAAAAACAAACAAAAAAACCCCAAAACCAACAGCAACAAAAAAACCCCCAGCCAAAGTTTACAAAACTTCCCTAGTTTTGTAAAGCATAGTAAAATGACAAGGACCAGCCATGTATAGTTTGATCTACCTTGTGAAGATCTGTATTACCAAAGATGCCTGTCATTGGACCCTTTTGCTCAGTAATAGCATCCCCTCTCTCTTTTCCCCTACTGTACCAGGACTACTCATTTTAAGTATCACCCAAAGCATGTCCCAGGTTTCTCAAATCAGGTTGTGCCTTCCCTCAGCTCCTCCATGTGCTGTATCCTGTACGTTTGGCTTTCAGTTCATGTTTACAACTGATCTGGGGCCACTGCTTGTCCCCCAGCTGGATGGTCAGCACTGATGCTCCAGGACCAGACACCAACACCCAGGGCTTTGAATGAGATTAAGCTTAAAGGAATTGAAGTCATGAGTGGCTTAAATGTAAGAGTCTAGACTGTTAACTACAGGGGTAACATACACACACAAACAAAGCTGGCAGAGGCAGCAAGCTAGGGCAGAAACACACAAAATCATCTTGGAATTAATCACCAAAAGTGAAAGAACAGTGATGTAAAATCCTCATCAAACATCCATTTCCCCTGTGTTCCAGAAGCAGTCTGCCCTCTGATTCCTTAGTCATCAACTACTGGGTTGCTAGCAGCAAACCAGCAGCAGAAGATGACAAGAACCTGTTTTACAGAAGGCCACTCTGGTGTTTACAAAACCTCAGAAGGGTAGGGGCTGGCATGGACCTATGGAGAACATCTGGTCCAACTCCTCTGCAGTAAGCAGGGACATCCTGCACTACATCAGGTTGCTCAAAGTCTTATCATGCCCTGGCCTCCAGGGATGGGGTCTCCATCCCCTCTCTGGGCAATCTGTTCCAGTGCCTCACCACACCTATGGTGAAGAACTTCCCAATGGCTAATCTAAACCTACCCGGCTCGACTTTAGAACCACTGCCCCTTTCCCTGTCGGGCATTACCTACGCCTTGGTAACTATTCCCTCCCCTAGCTTTCCTTTAAACTCCCTTCAGCTCCCTAGAGCCTTCTTTCCTCATGCTCAAAAGCCTCAACTCCCTCATCCTGTCCTTGTAGCAGAGGTACTCAAGCCTTGGATCATCTTCATTGCCCTCCTCTGGACCCTCTCCAACAGGTCCACATCCTTTACCTACACCAAGTTGCACAAGAACACATCCAGGCAGGTTCTTAATATCTCCAGAGATGGAGACTCCACTGCCTCTGGGTAGCCTGTCACAGGGCACAGCCACCCTCAAAGCAGAGAAGTTCCTCCTTGTATTTACTTGGAACTTCCCATGTTTGTGCCGCACCTTTCTTGTTCTGTTTTGCCAGGTTGTTGGTTTTTTTTTTTCCACTTCAAAGAGAAAATAAATTCAACAGGAGACAAATGCATTTCATGATTTTTAATAACTCTGTGCCATGGTTTAACCACGGCATATTAAGAACAAGCATAAAATCTGTATTTAAAACTAACAACAGCACTTAGAGCAACATCTTCCTTTAAAAGTATTGCAATAAACAGACCTTAGGTCTAAAAACTAGGACATCACCATTTGCTCAATTAAAAGAGTCAGATACACAACAGTTGAAATCTTTTCTTGTATATAACTGGGAGTTATCGTGGAAAGAAAAGAAGCAACAAATTAATTGTGTTAAGAGGAAAACAGAATAAAATAAAAAATTAAAGCAAGCCAGGTTTGTCATAGTGTCATGTGAACAGCTACTGAGAAATTCCAATACAGTTGTAAAAAGACTTACTGGTTTTAATAGCTTTTTTTTTTAACAACAATAAAATTTAAAAGATTAAATATTATTGATAGTGCTGTACATATTTCAGAATAGCTTGGAACAAAACGGACAAAAATAAGAGACATGTTGTAAATGTGATTTCCACAGTGTTGGAAATACAAAAAAAAAAAAATCCATACAGCAATAAAGCATTTTACACCATAAAATAACTAGGAAGAAACAACGAAGAAAGGGTCAATGCTCTAAAAACAGGTATTTCGTGGTTAATTTGAAGTGTAACAGCCTGACTGATGTACACACCAATGGTAAAAAGCTCTGAGCACAGCAGCGCTGGGCAGCTGATTGCCATACATAGATAAAACCCCTATTGATGCTTATGTGGTCTTTGTACTGTAAGTAGAAAAGCTTTGTTAAAGCATATTAAAGTGAATTTACTTTTTTTTTTTCCAGGTCTACAATGCCTGAGGCTCTCTCAACTTCTGCTCATACTTCTTTTAAAAATCTTGGCTACCTGCTGTGCATCGTGGTAAATGGAAAAGCACGAACGCAGCTGTGAGTACATGTAATAGTCTGCTCCTTCCTCCACTGCATCAAAGCAAATTAGTGCCCCTAAAAGGAGACATGTTCATGTTTGGTCCACTCAATATGCAAGTTTTGTTATGATAAATCCTACCCTAGATTCCTCCAGTGGGAGGTTTACTCTTAGAAAGCCTTGCTGGTCAAGGCCTGGGTTTTTTTTGTTTGTTCTTCTTCCTTCCCACACAGAAGTGGCACTGCAGTGCAAACACAAATGTGAGCGTGGACAGACAAGGCCTGCTTCCAAAACAATTCTCTATTGCCCTGACAAACAATAAATGAGTTAACAAATGGCTGTAATAAAATACGTGTATTTCCCTATGGTACTTGCTTACTGGTAAAACAGCTCAGCACGTAGAGGGATGGAAACAAGCTGCCTGTAAGGGCTTGATGATGCAGAACCGGCCATAGAAAAAAACTTACACACTTCTTCAAAACAACAAGGAAAAGAAAAAACCCCAACAAAATGACTGCAATCAACATTCACATACAGGACTCCTGTGAGGGCTTTGAAAAAGATATTAACAGAAAAATGTGTAACTGAAGTTTCAGGTCAACGGAGAAACAGTGAAGGACTGTGCTCTGAAAGCCCAGTCAAACCAGAGGAAGCCTCACCTCTGACTTCACTGGCCCCCAGGTAAGGCCCCCTGAGTTTCAGCACAGCCTTCAGCTACCCAACAGAGAAGCCAAACAAAAACACCATCTCAAACATATACCACCACATCACTACCTTACTTTTGTGGTTAAAGCCTGACAATTATTAAAATAGCTACATATAGACATGAGTATCTATGAAAGATTATTCGGTATCCATCTGCCAGAGGATGAGTCTGTCTCAGATCAATAAACTTTTCTATCACCTACTGTCCTGGGATAGTCAGGAGAAACAGTTTAGAAAAATAAGTACAGCATCTGCAAATCTCTACACTACAACTTCATGTTGAGTTTTCCTGAGGTATTTGCTTTACCGAAGAGCCCAAGGTGGGGGCACAGGATGGACAGCCAAAGGCAGGGAGATGGCAGGGAAGAACCAAACAGCTGAAGGAGCCTGGCAGAAAGTTAATGTGTTGGATCACTTTCCACACTGCTTCCCACATTGGGTCTGGACGGGTTTAGGCATTTCTCCAACCTGGGTTGAGCCACTGACATCAGTAGCCAACATGGCAACAGTACTGCCAACCCAAAGCTCATGCTCAAACCCTGCATTCCCCTCACTATCCACCTTAAAGGCTTCTACCCTGCAACTACAGAGGTCTCCCATGAGTCCCAGCTACATACCAAGCCCTAAGAGAGTTTCTGCAGTGATGGGATGGTGCACCAGTAGTGGGCCTAGAGCAAGAGCTGGCTGTTGCCACAAAACTCTTGCTGGCCTAGGTTTGTATTTTACAAGGATGGTTTGGGTCAGTTCCCCCTTGTCTGAGCTTCACTTCAGATTTAGGATGTGGAGAAAACATTTTGAAAGTTTTTAGACCATTTCTGACTCAAAAAAAAGGTAACAAAGGATAATACTAATAAAAAAGAACTGCTGGAGAAGTAGTAACTAATACTGATCCAACTCAGCAATAGTGAGGCAACAACCAATATGAGAAGCATGTAGTTGAAAAGTTAAAGCTGTGGAGGTTTTGTTTGTTTTGTGTTTTTTTTTCTTTTTCTTAAAGTGACACTTTTAAAAAAAAAAAAAAAGGAACAAATCTTCACAGCAAAGATGCATCAAATGACAAATTGCTATACACAGGCTAGTCAAAAAGGATTTGTTCAAATTTTTTTCCCTTATGATATTATATTGATATTTAATAGGAAAATAAAATACATAGACTTTTTGCCATTTGTATGCATTCATTTGCAAATTTTCTTACAAAAAAGGACCAAGCACAGAAGTTGGCATTCACAAAGTCTATGCCGTGGGGAGTTTTTTTGTGTTAAAATCGGTATCATCTGTACATTATCTTACAGTATTAACAACATCTATTTGTTTTTGTTTGCTTGTTTGTTCTACCCATTGGGTAGGATATGTGCATAATATATTCAAGTTATACACAGCACCATACAAATTTAAAAAAAGCCAAAACAGAAAAAAAAAAAGACAGACAACTGAAAAAGCACCATTTTAAGTGAGGCACAACAAAGGTGGAAGCAAAAGGCCTGATCCAAAATCCCCTGAAGTCAGCAAGAGTGATGCTGCAAACTTCACCGGGCTTTGGATCAGGTCCTCTCGAGTGCAAGCGGGATTCCTATCTGCTCAGACCTGAACATGAGGCACCTTAGTTGCTTTACAAACTACTGACATGCAAACCTCCTCAAAATTATATCTAATAAGGGTGGATATAATTTATTAATAACCCTACCAGGGTGAATTGACAAGCGCAAACCAAGGGCAGAAAGAAGAAACAAAGAGACAGCTTTGTCACCCACGAGATCCTACACGCACCACGTTGTTTCAGAAAGCTCACACACCAAACCACTGAAAACAGCAGCAGCAGCAACATAGAAATTACAGTCATCTCTGGCAGTAAATCACACAGACAACAGCTGTCGGAGGGAAGGGGGAATTATCTGTGTTACGAGTTTCTTTCTTCATCATTAATCGAAATAAAAAAGCAAGCTCTTTTATAGAAGGAAAGCAAGGCCCAGGTTGCTTGTGTTCAGCCTAAAAACAGAATAGAGGGACAGCAAGGCAGAAAAGTGAGCCTGCAACTCTTCCCAACACAAAATCACACGTGGTTTCTCTTTCAAAAGCAGGAGTGTAAGGAAGGAGAGGTTACTGCTCGAGGTTCTATTTCATGCAAATAGCTGTGATGTGAAGAAAAAAGCAGTAGACAGCACAGGGATAAAGAACATCACCCAAAACAAGCCATCACCTAGCACTTGCTGGGAAGAGGAAGTGCAGGTATGATGCTTTTGGAGGCAGAATTTATTGGTGCAGCTTCTGTTAATTCCCTAAGCAGAGCCATACCAAGAAAACTACTCTTTTGCTGGTGCAAGTGTGCCTAAATGGAGTTTTGCCAGCATTGCAAGAGCAATCAGAGATGGATCAAAAGGTAAATTATGCCTCTAATTAATGAGCAAAGGCTGGCAAATAATATATTAAGTATTAAAAAAACCCCCCAACATTATTTTCAGTTGGGCAACTCTCATTAATTTGAAACTTCAATTTACTAACAAAACATAGAGACCAGAGTCTTTGGACCTGAAAAAAAACTCTGCAAGTTCATCACATCCTTACAAAGAACTTTTCCATTCTCAGTAAGTCTCAGACAATTCAGTAAGACTGTCTTTTTCTGGGGTTTTAAACAATTAGCTTATCTGGGGGGGAGTTTAGGAGAAAAGTTGTAATCATACTGGTTGGCACAGTGCAGAGGACCAGACACATGTAACTACGTGCAACAGCCTTTATCAAAAAAGCAAAGATGAAATCAAATGCCAGCCTTCATCTGAACCCACCATGCAAATGGATCGCTTGGTTCTCAGCATCAGCTAAGTCTGAAAAAACATGCTTCCAAGACTTAAAAGAGTACATGAAGCTCATTTCCCTCTTGGACATTAATATACGAGGCCTACATTAGGGTTGTCCCAAAAGCACAAGGATTTTTCAAAGCTCACCCAAAAGGAGACAGCAGTTGCATGGAAGATGCACTAGTGCAATGGGGTCATAGGCAAGGATTTGAGCAGCAAGAAACTCCCCTCCTGATAAAAACAAGGGACTGACTGAGAACCAAATATTCCGCAAGCCTCCAGCTGTTTGACAAATGACCTGCCATTGTTCCTGAGGGCCAGCACTTCTAGAAGGTGATTATGGAATAGTAACTAATTATATGCAATCAAAGAGCACGATACAGGCACAAGTTTCCATGCAAGTATGTATGCGCACACATGCATGGACATGACTTTATGGTAATGACCAGAGAGAACTTACAAATAACCATAACTATGTTCAAATCTACCAGCAAGTCTATTGTTTATCCTCAGGGGAAGAAAAAAAAAGAAAAGAACCATTTTGGAGCACTCGTATTTTCACCAGCATGCTGTTTTCTTGTACTTTGCCTATGCAATCAGGTTATCATGAGTGTTCAGGGTTGAGAGTCAGAGAAAGGTTAGTAATCAATCTTCTCTAAACCCTTCAAACATTCCTTATAGATCCAAGTGTCAGCCTGGAGGTCCAACATCTCACTACCTGGCAGGGTTGGTAAGAACAGCTCCAGACAGCACTGTCCCAGACAGCCTACACTTGGCACTCTCCAGCAGGACAAGGCTTTCTTCCTCATTGCAAAGAAAATGCATTCTTTCAGAAACAATGCCATTTCACACCTTGCCCTTCCCTGAACCACATTCACAGCAGGGGAAAAAAAACCCCTCAGCAATACTTTTTAGTTTTGAAAAATATTTCAGGATAATTCAGGGATAACACAAGCAGCTCTGAGCTGGGAGAAATTGGTGGGAGAAGCAGACAAGCAATAATAAAAAGCCAAATGAAGCACAGTAAATGGGTAAATACCTTCTTCCCTAGCCATCAAGAAATTGTACATGGGACATGTGGCCAAATTCTCCTGCCTAGAAGGGAAAAGCTTACTGAAATGAAGTGACATCAGACTGAGACTGTGCTAAGAGCAGAGTTCATTGGTAGCTCTTGTCAGTCCTCCTTGACAAAACCAACCTACTATGCAAAGCACATACTACTCTGCATGTGCCACAAAAGGGGCTTGAATGTGGCTTTTTTTGCTGGGTACCCATCCTCATATTCCTCACTCACATCCTTGCAGCAGCATCACATACTAAGACCCTGCTCATACTGCACTGAGCACTGAGATGAGCCCAACCACAACCAGGGTAATTGTGCATCTAGATTTAGAGCTAAGTGCTGGGTGTTCCACTGGGAAACTGGAGAAATCTCATTTCTATTGCTGAGCTCCTGGCTTTTCTCGGCCTGCAAGACCATAGGAAAATAGCAAAGACGGGGAATATTTAGATCAAGAAGGAAGAAAACCACGCCAAGCCACGTAAGGGCAAAATCAACCTCTGTGGTAGGATGGAGATGTAAATCATTCAAATAAAGGTGTACCTTTATTTCTTGAAGGTACATTTATATATTAAAAAAATATTTTAACTTGGACATTTCTAAAGTGGGGATGTGACTGGACTAAATTTTGAGAAGACGGGTTGCTGAGCAAAGATAAGGAGATGCAACCAGAATTCATGATCCATAACAGAGAACTCCACATACACATTATGTGAGTTCTATGCATGATACTCAAACAAAAAAGCCAGTATGGAATTATAATCTACATGATTAACTCTACAATGTTGGCAGAATTTTTTTATCATTTACAGAGCTTCATCTGAGTGGCAGTTTATTAATTCTGTATGTTTTCCAAGGGAGTTCTCCATAAGTACTTCATAGAATTACCTATCTTCTGAGATCAGAAATTTCTAAGCCTTCTGATTTTCCTTCTTTTACCATTTTGTTCCGTTTCCAAGAGCATAATCTTTCTCACTGCAACAACAAACCAGAAAAACATTATACTATTGGTGGAACTCTCATTGGAGATTCATCAAGAAATAGTACATTTACTTCTACAAGAGGCTCCCAAACAAAAGCAGCAGGTCAGTGCCTCACCTATAAGTGACTGCACTTTTCGACATAACAGGTCTACTGGCTGCACTTGAACTTTGGACCACAGAACACAAAGAGAAGGCAAAAATATAAGAGGAAACACAGCCATTAGGTTGAGCAAATACTAAGTTCTTTTTGAATAAGTCTTTTCTACAGGACTCAAACAAGTTACATCTTCCACACAAGAAAAATCAAGAGACAACAGTGCACATTTTCATCATTAACTCAAGGATGTTAATGGGAAGTGCTTAAACCCACTGGCATGCAACAGCAACACAAGATGGCCAAGGGCTGTCCTCAAAGAGACCATGTTCCCAAGACATGACTTTGAAGGCAACTTCAAGGTTCACTTTGCTGAGAAATCTGTGCATGGAGAAAAGTCTGGTCCAAGCCCAGGGCCCAGTGCAGGTGTTCTCTGCCATGATGACTGAGTTCCAGCTATTCTTTACCTAAAGGCTTTTTGGCTAAGTAATCTTCTTTTAGGCAAATTATTCTGTGTAGGCACCCACATTCTCCTACTTAAAAGCTCACTTCTGAAGGACAACGAAAGTCACTGAAGAACACCACTAGTATTTGCTGGTTTTGTCTTCTTGGTTTGTTTTTTGTTTTTTGTTTTTTACAAAATATTTTATTTCATTAAGAAGTATGCTCATAGGTTGTTTGCAAAAATCTAATTTCACAGCTTTTATTCCGAGAAACCAGACCTGTCTAGAGCCCTAACTGACTAAGAGTCACCTAGTCATCTACTGAACAGCTCTCCTCTGAGTGGAAAAAAATAAGAGATTCCCACCATACAATCTTTCTCTCTCACCCTTCAAATACTACATAAATTAAAAGGCAGCTTTGCTCTGCATCACCAGCATGACTCGGACCAAAAAACAGAGACAAATGAGGCTGCTTATTCATACTAGCAGTTACACAAGCATGTTCTAAGTTAGAATAAAACCAAATTACCTTATGAAGAAAACAAACTACACCAAGGCCTGAAAAAACACACACACCCCGACACGCATACTGTTTTGGCATTAAAACTCTGCATAGATCAAAGATGCACTTCAGTTATCAGAGCCCCCAGTGTACAGAAGTCCTGCAGAAATCCAACCTCCAGCCATGGGACCAGGTGCTCAGGCTGGTCACTCTCCCTCCACAGCCTCCTCAGTGGCTGCTGCCCGTTAACCAAGCACAAGGCTTCAGAAAAACAGAAAAGCAAAAGATCTTAAAGTGAAAAGGTCTATGACACACTTATATACACATATATTAGAAACTAGTAAGCTAAGACTAAACGTTCTTACTTTTAAGTCCATTTCCAAAATGCATTTTTAAGTGCAAGTTGTGCTTTTTCATGTGCTTATGATGCTGCTGTCACCCACTGCCAACCGCCTCCCAGCGCTGCACGTTTCCACACAGAAACAGCCAGGGAAGGAACACCCTACGGGCCACTTAAAGGGCAGGTTAACATTTACCAGCTACTCTTTAAGACCAGCATGGAGGAAAGCAGGGCTTATGGACACCAAGTTGAAACCCGAGTCATCTTAACCAATGGCTGGTGCCAGTTGAATGACAAGCACCAAGCATGGAGGAGGGTTTCCACAACAGGGCCCGGAGCAAAAGGGTTTGCAGTGAGAATAAGGGGAACTCCCAGGTCACTGCTGGGAAACGCTGTAGAAACCAGCTCTGCCATCACCAGTGCTCTCAGCCCTGCTGTATCTCAGCTGGGAGAGGTCATAGCTAGAAAGGTTCAATGGGACAGATCTCTGGGGACTGTCCAAAGGACAAAATGGGAGAGCGCAAAGCACACGAATCTTGCGGATTTCAACAACGCTGCAGGGGGGAAAAAAAATCCACCTTGCATTTTTAAACAATTTATTGCATAATGTCATGATATGTGACTAAATACATTTCAGGCTACAGTGAGGACAGGAAATAAAAAAAAAATCTCTGAAACTGTCAGTACTGGCACTACTGTGTTATGAAAAGAATGGCAGCACTTAGTTAGAATCAGTACAAATTAACACATCTGGGATTTTGTTTTGCCATTTAGGAAGTGAATAAGTCTGCACTGCAAAACAGCTAAACACTAAGTGGTAGAAAATGCTGGGATTTCCTATTTGCCGTCTTCCACCCAAAAGCCTCCAAGACACTTCACTGATGCACTGCTATTTGAAAGCAAATTATTGCAAAGATGAGTGTCCCTGTATTTCTTGATTTGGAAAAGTCAAGAGATGTTAGGCTAAGTCCTGTCCCCTTTTTCTAGCAAACTTGGGGGGAGGAGGGGGGCAAACTCCTCCAGGTCACTTCTGGGGCTCTATCATTATTCCACAGGTGAAGAGACAACATATAGAAGAACTTCACATAAAACAGTTCCCTCATATATATTTCTTTTTAAAACATTAAGATAGTGCAACTTTTAAAAACACATTTATCACAACACAAATTAATTCCTTGCATTCGTCTAAGTTCTCAACTTTATACCTTGGCACACAAAACAGGAATTTTGTTTCATATTGAAAAAAAAATAAATCCACACATTGGGAGAAAAAAAAAAAGCAAACTGGCCAATTCTTCCCCCACTTATCTACCAAAATCACCTTCTTCCTTCTGCCATTCAGTATGTATAAAACAGGCTGCAGAGGCCTCATTTCTGTGCTAAGTTAACTTTTACAATTAAATAATTGAAATAGTTTATTAAAAAAAAAAAAATATATCCCCCCCTCCTCTGAAACACTGCTCATGGACAAATCGAATGGAAGTTCATATTTCTTTCAATCTGCTTTGCATGCAATTCCCCTGAAAGGAATCAGAAACAAAGAACTGGTTTGCACATTTGGTTTTACTGAAGTTGTACCACGTGAAACGTAACAACATGGTGCACCGGAGCACGGGGGGTTGGGGGGGTCCTTCCTCCACCATCCTGCTTGAATCTCTTGTCTTCAAGTTCAAAATGCACCTGGGAGAGTAACTTAGACCAGGTTTCCTGGTTTCCTCTCTTGGCCTTTGCTGGGGACTATTGTGCTCTCTGAATTGTTCTGCTGAAACTGAAGTCTGCTCCCCCTCTGAGAGGAAGGAGGCGCGTTGCTGTGCTGGTGATGGAAAAAAGAGGAGCCCGGGTAATGCCCCATGACCTCGCTGTACGTTGGGGGTGGTCCTTCCATCCTTCCATTACTGCTATAGTTGGTTGCACTTATGCCCGAATTGCTGCTTGGTGGGCAGGGGCCTCCATTGTACATCGAGATGTCTATCAAGTCGCTATCAAAAATGGTTCGGTTGGGCGGTGCCCTGACAGATTCCCGGTTGAGCTCCATCTGCTGTTCTGGGTCCCGGAGCTGAAGGGTGCAGGGGCCTTGGTAGGGCGGTGGCTCCTCTCCGTCAGAGAGGGAGATGGTCGGAGGAAGGTCAATCTCATGCTGCATGTAAGGGTAGGTGGGCTGGAAGCGACTGAAACGGTCCCGCTGCATAAAAGATGGGGCAGTAAACCTGTCCCTGGACCTTGGAGCATACATGATCTGAAATGGGAAGAGATACACGTGACTCCACATCTGAGCAAAGCACTATGAGTGCTCCATATTTACAAAAGAACCCATAAAACAGAAAAGACCTATCTTAATCATCTATTTTAAAAGATAAAAGCTGATACTGTGCATGCACGAACCCACACACATGTATGTGAAGAAGTAGAAGTTGCAGGAAGGATCTAACACAAGATACTTGAGAATAGCTCTACAAAGACCAAGACCTCACATGGTTCCTTCTGACATTTACAGCATGTAGTACTTTATATAGAGAAAACCATTCTGTTTCTGTACAGAATACTTCCTCTCTAGTTTCCAGAATTAACTAGTTCTACAAAAACATCCCAATGCTAATTTTCAGTTGCAATTTGAGCATTCCACTTGTCCTCAGAGTTAATGTAATACCCTGCAACAATGAAGATTTCAGATTTCAGATTTTAGCACATTTTGTAAAGGCCTGGCATATCTCACACGCCTTCTCCACCAGAATGTATCGTGTGTCCTCCCCCCCTTAGTTCTCAGCCAGAACTCAGCCTCCGGGGAGGATCTGCAAGACTTCTGAACTGTGAGTGGAAAAAAATGTCCCCAGTGCATTAAGCCCTGGGGGGGCTTTACCAGGCATTATCAAAGGAAGAGTTGAAAACCCTCTGTGAGAAGCTACTGCTCCACATTTGGTCCATCCCAGATCTAGAGAGACATACCAGTTTCTTCAATCTGGATCTATCAAACTGCTCTTATTTTTGGGTGCATGCAGGGTCTTTAGCCCCCAACCCTCACAGATGCAAGGTCAGCCATCAGAAAAGATTCACTGTTCGACACAAGTAGGTTGGGGCAATACACTCATATCATTCCTCAGAGCAGGGAATCTATGCCAGCTGGAGACAGGACACACTGGTGATAGGACCTGCATTGTAAATCCAGGAAAAACACAGGGAGAAGAGCAACTAGTCCCACAGATTTCACTAAGATAACCCAATTACTGTGCCACTGCACTTACCTGAGAATGCTTACTATGACATGGGGAGGTGTAGAGTAGGTAGAATTTGATTATTTTAGTTTAAAAGTCTTAAGCATTTATGGAGTGGGAGTTAAGGTAGGTTCACACATCCACGTGAAACTGTCTCTTGGTCTACCTTGAAAAAGCTTTATCTACTACATAGATGCATATTCTTGAGAGGAGCCACATATACGTAACAGGAAAGTGTAAAGGGCATTGTTGAAGATTATAAGAAATATTTCTGTACCTCTGAAGCACCCTGGCGTGATACCGAGCTTTCTGAAGGCCACAAGCACCCTTCCTGGAACGTAAAAAAACAAAAAACAACACAACAAATGAGAAAAACACTACAAATGAGAACACATCACCGTTCTACCTCACATAACAAGACTTTTAGGAGCAGTCAGCTTCAAAGGACTGGCTGTCTCCACCTAATGAAAGGTGATAAACACATAACATCCTACTCTTTGCTTTTCAAAACTAGAGAACCCAACCAACTAAGCTTGGTACATCATGAAAGTGCCAAAATACATCCCCATCACCCAGCCTCACAGGCCAAAAGGATACAGCACACCTGTTGCAGCTACAAGCATGCGGCAACATCCAGAGATGACAAGGGACACTTCAACACTCAGTGCTGAGCAGGTACCCTTAACTACCCAAATTGTGAGGAGGCCACATCTGCACAGTTAGCAGGTCAGATCAAACTGCGAGTCAGGATCCTGATTACACACTACAGCTCAAACACTTTCCTATCTGTAATCCCAGTGAAGTGAATCCCAGACATTTTAACCCCATTCTGGTCAAAACCACCAGCTGCCCAACTCCCACCATGAACAGTAATTAAAACCACTAAGGTTTCAGCCACCAGTTCTCTTCAACCACTTCTTCCCCAGCAACATTCTCAGGACAAACTATTTTCTCTCTCAATCCTTGAAAGGCTGTTCTGACACTGTAGGAGTGCTCATGGTAAAATAAAAGCTGAAGAACAACACGTGCGTATCATCACTTTGCTTCTTAATTGTCTAGAGTAGCAGTAACTACCACAATGGATTTATTGTACTGAAAGATATCAAAGCTGTAAAGGACACATCAGAGCAGCTGTAAAACACAGAATTCCAACTTTGGTGCAAAAAGAGAAAGTCAAAACATTGGATGCTTGTGATTTTTTTTCTTGGTGCAGAGGCAGGAATGAAAAAGCAAGCCGTCCCCAAAAGCATTACCCCGTACGGACTATTTTCCAATCTTACTGTACTGCTCCTTCTCTGCACACCATCTTTCAACATATTTCTGATGTAAAAATAGATCTAACTAGATGTTCATCATGATGCTCAGAGAACCAGAAGCAGTCTGTGATCTTGTCAGGAGAGTCCACCGCAGAGGAAAGCTGCTCAAAGAGAAATCTCCCACAGGATTCAGCTGTTAAGGGAAATGCTTTGAATAACAAAGCTGGTCAATCACATCTCTTCTGTTGCTTTAGAGAGCAGAGGGAGGCAGACAATTGCAATTATTTACAAGTATCCCACTTGCCAAGGGCTAATGCAAAAGACAGATCTTACCTAGTTCCCTGTTATACAAGGTTTTGTCAACAGAAGAAACTGTAACTGTATACATACCTGTATACACATACTTCCACCTACTTTCCTTTCCATCTCGTCATCACCCAGATGCCCTCATTTAGAAATATGAGGGTATATTTGCACAGTTAAAGACAACTGGGTTATCAGCAGCTGCCTAGTAAGCTCCAAGACTGTCACAAGTCTTGAGCAAAACACACTAGGCAAAACTAAAGTGCTCAATTAACTGCCCATGAACTACAGGCCACCATGGGCCAACAGCAAATTCAGAGTGATGATTTGAAAAATAAAAAAGTGTGTAGCTTTATGCTTAGTGCAACTGTATCAACATGTTTAGGTTCAGAAGACAGGAAAAACCAATGACCCAACCCATAACTGAATTCCATCATCCATCACCACACTTAAACTCCCTTATGAAAGAGTTTCCAATGTGGAAGTAGAAACCACAACTCCCACTGCAGGGCCCATCTCCCCTAAGGCAGGAGAGTAAGAAGAGCTGAGGGAGATAGCACAGTATTTGGAGAAAAACGCTTCACATTGAGATGGAGCAGGACCCGAGGCACACAGATCTGGTAATTTCTAACAGAAACAGCGTGCTGGAAGACTTTCCCATTACTTCTACCGGTGATGCCTAAATCCCGGTACAGTAAAAGACTCTGCCACAGGCTCTTCAGCTGCTACAGACACATCACAGAGTGGGACAGTCAGATCAAGATGGTATGAGCAAAGGCTCAAGATGATATGACCAAGGTTCTCCCTGCTCTGGACTCAATGAGACAGACAGTTTGGGATGCAGCTAAATTCCAAGGCTGTGAAATCCTTCAGATGAAAGGTTGTCTTAACAGCACAACCCCTAAGACAGGGCAACCCACAGCCCACCTGCAGCTACTCCCTTCCCTAAAGTTTCCTCTGGAGAGAACAGCAGACTGAATAAATCATTCAGCAGCAGTCAGCCCTTGGTAAGATCTCCATCTCAGGAGTCAGAGAAGAACTCCCCAAGCAGATGGCTGAGTAGCACGTGCTCAGCATGTCCACGCTTGGAAAATACCAGGCCTGTACACTATGTGCAGACTAACCTCACCATGCATACGTGGTCAGTGCAGTGCCACAGTACACAGTGCACTCATCGTCACTCGAATGAGCCCAGCCTAACTGGTCCAGTGTAGGACAAAGCATTACATAGCCCACAGACAAGTCCTAAAATGGATAGTGAGACAGGATAGTAGAATGGCAAGGAGTTGTCAGACAGCTCAGCTGGAGAGAAATACTTTCAGGACATAAATTTATTGCCCAGTGGTCAGGAATGACAAATACAAATATGTAGAGGAGTTTCCCAAAACTTAAAAGAGAGCCGTATGACAATACAGGAAGAAAGCACAGAGAGGAGGGAAAAAAAGAGACAATGCCAGTGCTTAATTATGAGTGGCACTATGGGGTTTATATGTATTCAGGGGATACAACAGAACAGGAAAATAATTTATGGTTAATACCACGCCCCAGATAACCCTTATCTTCTAACATAGCACATATTTCAGCAGGTGCCTCTGAGCCAGACACAGTAGCCATGCAGCTCCTGCAATATGGCTCAGAAAAGAGGGAGGATCTACTTGACTCTGTCTGCAACCACTTATTTAGATGTACTTTTCTGCTAATATCCCAAGGCTAAGAGAAAAGTTAGGAAAAAAAAAAGTTTCACATGCTGCAGTGTTTGCTGAATTTTACCCTGAAACCCATAGAGTTTTATACATTTTACCTTCTGTAGACAAACCCCATCTCCTCTGCAGAAGGAGGGAACTGTCTGGAACAAGAGAACCGAAACTAAACAGGCCACAACTTCCCAATTTTGGTCTGTCCCACTATTCTGCCTTCCTGAAACCACTGCATTTAGCACAGGAGACTTGATATCTACCTTTCTTAAGTATTCATATCAGGGAAATCCTCCTTCCCCCATAGTGGGCAGATACAACCTAACCTGAGGGCTGGTACCCACCTATCACACTGCTCTTGGGGGTGATGACAAGGGGTTGAAAGGAGCAGAAAGGAAAAAAGTCAGCACTGTAGAAAGAAAATAGCCCTATGACTTAGAAGCTGCAGATGTAAGAAATAGCATGCCAGGACAACTATGAACAATCAGAAGTGATGCATACTGAGGGGAAGTGTTATTTCGTACTCTCTCCTTGTCCTTCTACTTACAAATCTTCATTTGACAAAAAAAAAAAGTTTCCCTATGCTCAGATTAGTGAAAATCAGGTAAGAACTGACAGTATTTGCATTTATACTCCCTCTGATTTTCTCCCTTTCTTATTCAAAACACCAAGAGAAACTCACAGAGTAATATAAAAATACTTCCATCCTGTTCGCAGTGACTTCTTGTTCCATAAGCAAGACAATTATCAGGCACAAGCAATACAGCTCTGCATGACCACAAATAAGCTACCAGAGCCAGTGCAACCTGGCAGCCCCAGTCCCACACTGCCTGGCATCGTGTGGATGGGTACTTCTCAGCCAGCTAACCCAGCACTGGCACTACTGCTGGATGTCTCCTCACACCAAACACCCAGGAGTGTGTAGATCCCAGGTATGTGCAATCAAAGGTAAATGCAATTTACCCTTTGTTTTTTCCTGGGGCAATATATCAATTACTACCAACTTCTTACAGTTTCTCAAGAGTTAGCCACTTCAAATTGCTCCTTTTAAAGGCATTAAATAGATCTTCAGGTATGAGCTTCAATACTTAAAAGTAAGAAGGAAAGAAAGCTCATGCATTCATTTCCCATTTTAAATTAATTTTTAACATTGCTAGGTTTTGCAATGAAGAGAGGTGAGTCTCCATGGTATATCCTAGCCCCTGCAAACATCACCAAGAAAAATGTCTTATGTTGACCTTTGCCACTCCTGGGTTGCACAATATTTTACAGAAATTAAATTTGTGATTAGGTTTTGAAATGACAGCATCATTTAATAAATCCAGCTAGGTGGTGATAATTACTTAACATTTAGAGCTTAGGGTACTATATAATCCTAAGATAATTTGCCTGGTTTGAATTTTACAAAGGTTTACAGCTACTAGAATCAGTTTAGGAAAATGACTTTTTAAAACCATTTTTAAACACTGTGCTTCTTAAAGAATACAGGGTCACCCAGCCACCTTGACTGAGGACCAGCACAGTGACAGGCAGCAGGAACAAAATCTATCATGAAAAATTTTCATTCAAGATGAACTGCAGGTAAAAACCTCAGACTCGAGTCAAATTCCTTAAACTGTAATGAAGTCAAAGCATCCCAGTACTAGTTGTGGCTGAAGTAAAGTTTTCCTTCATAGTAGCTAGCATGCTTTGTACTTGTTTTGGAAACACTCCTGATAACACCCTGATGTTTTTGTTATTGCTGAGCAGTGCTCAGACAGAGTCAAGGCCTTTTCTGCACCTCCAATCACCCAATTAGTAAGATGGGAGTGCACAGGAATCTGGGAGGAGACACAACCCAGACAGATCACCTCAACTAACTAAAGAGATAGTCCATACCATATGACACCCTGCTCAGCATATAAAGCTGGGGGAAAAAAGAAGGAAGCAGGAGGGTGTTCAAAACAATGGAGTTTGTCCTCCCAAGCAACTGTTAAATGTTCATTTGACCTTCCCTGGAGATGGCTGGATATCTGCCTGACGAGTGGAAGCAGTAAATTAATTCCTTGCTTTGGCTTACTTATTAAACCATGTTCATCTCAATCTATGAGATTTTCCTTACTCTCACTCTTCTGTATCTCTAACCCAGCCCCTCAAGGAAGGAGGAAGGAAGGAAGCAGCTGCATGGTGCACATGTTCTGTCTGAAGTCAAACCAAAACAAACCAAATTTTGCTTCCTGACTGACTTATGGAGATCCTCAGTTTCTGAGAATTAGAACTTGGCCTGAAATTGCAATCCTCAGAAAAGGCAGTTCTTTACTTTCTGAAATGTGTTACAGACATTAAGAAGATCCTTCTCTCCTTGATTTTTAAACATGTGTATTTTTAATATGTTTAATATTTTTTAAAGTTCTTTTTAATATGTGTAAATACATACAAACACACAAAATATGTCTTTTACAAAAGAAGTTTCAGATAGAGGTGCAGTTTCTGCTTTTGGCCCTAGGTGGCAGTCATAGATTATGCCACACTAAAGCAGTGGTTCACTCAAAAGGATCCAAGGCAGAGGAGCAAGTTCCTCTCTGTCTCTGCCCAGGTGACAGAGACCATCACAACTCTTAAGATTCCAAGCTTTTCCCTGTCAAACAAAAGCAAAACTATTCTGTTGTTCCCAACATTCCTATTCCAGCAGGACTGTTTTTCCCTTCAAAAGCAGCATTTCTCAAGAGCAGGAAAGATTACAGCATCTGGCAGAACAGTGCAAGCTACAGAGGAGAAGCACTAGAAAAAGAATTACGGAGAGAACACCAAACCTCAATTTTACTTCATTTTCTTATACTTACAGGAATTATTTCAGCTACTTGCTATGTTAGAATTTTTTTGTTTCCCCGACTTCACAGCACTTTACTGCTTGAAGTAATCTTTACTTCATCCAAGTGAAGGAATTAAGTACTACTATCCTTGCTCCTTTAGAGATGAAGCAAGACATCTATGGTGTCATGCTGAGCCAGGAGACACCTGAAGCTGGCACTTCCCAATTCTAGTCCTACTTGCAGACTTCCAAGACAATCCTACCCTTATTAATGATGTCTTTAATAAAGGGACTTTCTTGTGGTAGGCATTAAAAAGCAGCAGCCAGTGCAGACTCTCCCTCCTGGCAGCACACCCTGAGGAAAGGCAAGCCCATGTCCTTCACACAAACAGCTGAGTAACAGCACACATCCTGCTCCTGCCAAATAATGTCTGGTGCAAAGAAAAAGGTTTGGCACAGCAGGGATGTCTAACAGCACTCTCACTCTCTCCCAGTCATAGACCAGGTTCTCGTTCCCACTGGTATTTTCTGTTTTGCACACGTTAGTAAGAAAATGAGAGTGAACAGGAGTGAGCGGGGCCAGAGATACCAGCAGGGAACAAAGGGAATAATGCTTGCATTGGCAGAGAATAATTTAAAAGGCTAAAAGGCAACACTAACATTTGAAATCATTGACAAATCCCTGGGGCTGTCAATATTATTGAGCATTTTTCTGTCTCCCTCCTGACGTTCCTCTTTTATTCTGAAATAGCTGTTCCAAGAAGCAATGTGTTTTTACAGCTGTGTTCCTGCAGCTTGGAATTGGAGATGGGCATTATAATGCAAGCTGACTAGCCCTAGCAGTGATGCTGCTATTGGTGCTGGGAGGCAGGAACTGGTCAGAGTGAGCATCTTGTATGATGGATTCAAAAACTTTGCTTCCAGGAGTGGGCCTGGGGCAGTCAAAGTATTCAATAATCCTCCAACATCCACTCTGCAACAGAAAAAGATGCAAAGACAGAAACCACCAGGATGGGGACGAATCAATTTAGGAACATCAGGAAGCTCATTAAGTACCTCCCCATAAGTCACTTAATCTCTTTTCCCTCAGCATCCCCCAGGAATCACTGGTGATGCCACAAAGAGTTAATTATCAGAAAGCAAGACTTACCTTAGTTTCACCCGAGCAGACAGAGTGCCATGGCAGCCACTCAGCCACAGCTACATACATTCCAACAGGATGGCCTTGGTTACCAGCAGCACTGCACTCCCAGGGCAAAGCCAGCAACGCTGCAACATACACCTCCCCAGAGACAGAAACATACATCCCCTGCTTAAACATGCATTTCCAAAGATGCCACACGGATCTGGCCCAAAACCCCCCAGCACTGCTGGTAGCATCATTCACTCCCATAGCAGAGGCAGCATCATCCTAGTCAAGCTGCTCTGGGCATGCTCCTGACATACTCCATACTCTGTAACCTTCACATCCCACTCAGATGCTCTGCAAATTCTGGCTCACTCCTGGAGGTGAAGCCAGATGCTGATGATGGTCCAGCCAGCAGGGGGAAGCATTCAATATTTCACCCACCGTGATACAGACACTGTACTTTCCCATGCATGCTCATCTGAGGTTGCCACTCAGGGCATCAAGGTTGTCACTCAGCATTATTCCATGTCTCCCAAACTCATATTTCCTCTGATGCTAAAAACAAGCTTTGAATGTTTCAATGGCCATTGGAGGAGGAGGCAAGGCTTGCCATGAGGAGGCAGGCAGCAGCATTCTCAGCAGCACTGCACAGAAGCATCTATAATGTGAGCACTCAATCGAGTATGTCTGAGCACTCAAAGTTTATCTTGCCCTTCTGCAATTTGTTTAAGGCTTCAGCACACTAATCAAGGTAATAAACAAAGATCAAGGCAAAAATTGGAGAGGAGACTCCAGAAGGGATGAAATGGAGAACAAAGAAAAAAGATGGAAGATGAACTGATAGTCACATGAGAAAACATTTACAGAACACAGCACCTAATTTTATGCATGTATTTGTCAACTTTTTTCCTAAGATCAGTCCCTTTTTTTGCCCTTCAAGCACTGCTAACAACTGCAGTGATACTTCCTCATCTAATTTGTGGACTTAGAAGGCAATGACAATTTCAGCGTCCAAGCGTTGGTGTGTTGGGGTTTTTTTTCCCTTGCTTAACACTAAGGAAGCTCAGACAGACAAAGAACAAACACACAATACCTTTTATTTCATTATTTTGGAGGACTGATCTCATGAGTTTCACAGGTATGAGCTGACAGACAATAAAGGCAGTAAATTATTAATTCCGATTATGCTTTCTAGAAGAGACAGAATAAGAGATCCTCTCTTCTATAGTTGGTCTTTATGGGACCAGAAATCCATCAGTACAGCTGTTGGAAGGCACGATTACTCAGAAATATGACAGGCTTAAAGAAAAAGAAAAGAGAAGGTAACCAAAAGGAAAGAAAAGGCACATCTGAATAAGAAAAGCATGATTCTGCATCTTGATATACCTCTACTCCCTCTAGTTGCACGAGGGAGGTTCACTTCATAGCTCATTACAGGAACTAGCCAACAGTCAATCTGCTTTACCATTTTAAGAAATGCTGCTGAACTTCATTTCCATTCACTATTTCTCCACCCACAGAAGGTCTGAGTCAGAACATTATCCTCAGACATAAGCAGTTAATAAACATTCAAGTGCGTTTTCAGAGTCTATGCATCTTTAAAAGAAAAGATCAGAAACCCATTCCCTTGGAAGAGAATCAATCCACTTAGTGACAGCATTTGCACACAGAACAAGGCCTGCCTGGCTAAAAATAAAGTCTTTAAAAGTATAGTCTAACCTGCATCTTTTTGCCCACACTGTTTACCTCATGCAACTTGCTCTGCCATATATAATGGGAACAGCCCCAGTCCTTTCCAGATCCACATCACAGAATGCTTTAGTTTCCCACTCCCCATGCACTACACACTGATTTTTAGGTATGCACTGGAAGTGGCTCACAGAGCCTGTTCCTATCAGAACTTCCTTCTAACATTTGCGATAAAGGAAAAATCAAACATATTTGACACATCTGACCTCAGAGACTTCCACAAATCCCATTCTGCACAAGTATGACGCTCTTATAAGAACAGCTTCAGTTTATCAGAAATCCAGATGAGTAGCAGTGATGACAAACCTCCACCACAGAGCTTTCAGAACTAGTGACCAGTTCTTGCTAACCAATCATCAATACTCATAAATTACTCATTTGACATAGATTGTCTTTACTTAGAAGGGAGTTTTCAAGCTGAAACTGAGTCAGTGGTTTAAAAGTTAAGAACAGTTCTGATTATTAAAGGAGCTCCAAAGTCCCTAGTGTCAAAGTGCATGTTCTTCTTCACAAGGCGATGCCATCTCCCTCACATCACAGAAGAGGCACCACTCATTCTGATGACAGACAATACTAACCATACAAAGTAAATAATGAGTTACCTTGTGCATTTGACAGCTTACTACAGTCCTAAAAGATTTGTGAAGATGAAAATGTGCTTCCTTTATCTCAAATTATTTGATTTCAGGTCGTCGAGCAATTACACTTCTGCTGACAGAAGTGGGGTTCTTGAATTACAACATCCATTTCAAAGCAATACTGAAATTAATTAAGCCAACATTCAGTTCTGAAGTCCATAAGATTAAGGTTTGACAAGTTTCAGTTTCACCTGTCACCAAATTAGAGCTAAATATCCCAGTGTTACTGAAGTGCAAGGGAATGAGGAAACTTCCTCTTGAAGAGGCAGCTCTCCTTTCCTCCACTTGCAGCCTCCAAGGTAAGAGCAATTCACTCCAGCAAAACGGTGCAGGTGACTGGCTAAGTGAGAGCTCTGGGAAATTCCACATTAATCATTTCTTATGGCTGCCTTTCAGGAGGGAGCCGCCAGCTGTCAGGGATGCAGATCTGCAGCAGCCACTCATGTCCAGCCCTAGCTGCAGCAGCATTCCTGCCTGTTCCCCTGCCCATCACTTTGCTCCCTGATCTGTCTGAAATCTAACCATGGAAAAAAAAAAAAGACAAACCAGTGTTCAGACAGATGAGTCCCCTGCCACGACCTTGACAGCTCACTGCATGGGGGTTGGACTAGATGACCCTTGAAGGTCCCTTCCAACTCTACAGCTCTATGATTTTCTATGAACACAAAGGAGAAGGAAACAAAGGACCAGTACAGAAAGAAAGGCAAGGATGTAGACTTACGAGTGGTGTAAGCCATTGCATCTCTGTTAAAATGATACAATTTTTTTGGACAGTAAAATGATATGAAGCCGTGAACCCAATGCTGCTGCCAGAAATCTCATGCGTCAAAAGCCTACCCTCACAAACGGCCCCTTGGTCATCGCAGACAGTAAAGAGGCCAAGGGCACCATTCCAAAAACATCAAAAAGCACATCAGAAAGAGGACCTCCCTTCAATATCACAGGATACTGCTAAGGGCTGGGGGATGTCCTAAGGTCAGGGACCTGTGTAGTTAACTTACACAAAGAAGCAAGAGTATTTCACGCAGCAAACCCCTGGCTCACACGTCAAGTTAGGCACCCATTTACTGCTGGGCCAACAAAAGACAATCTTAAGCCTTGACTGAGATTCAGTCTAAAGCCTTTGGCTCTGTAACAACAGACCTTAATCACCTCAGGCCCATGGAAGGATCATTTTCCTAGTATTTCCTTCTTGTTTGAGTCAAACAAACATTACATTTTCTTAGGACAATGTTTCAAATCCAGAATCACAGAATAGTAATAATCATGATAAAATTTCAAGAAAATAGCAAATATATGAAAAGTCTTGACATGGATTTCACATCTTCACATCCCAGGTGACCTCCATTAATTCCCTCTCCACACTACAGCAGCAGCAAAGAGGATATCACATCTGAACCTCCAAAGGCAAAATGAGAACGGGGCACATAAAACATAGCAAGGGCTAAAAATAATCAAGGCAGTATATCTTATCTGAATCTTTTTTTTCTACTGACAAATATAACCTCAGCAAAAGGCCTAAATATAGGGAGTATTAGAAGTTACATCAGAAGTTTTTCCAACAGTTGCCTGTATCAGAGCTCCTTGGGTCACTCTGCTGCAGACCCATAGAGAACAAGGTAAAAGAATTGGGTGCAAGGGGCTCATACTCACAGTCTGCAAAGTTTCCTCCTGTCTTCTGCTTTGGCTCTGTCGGTTGATAAAGGAGCGTGTCGAGTGTTTGTAATGGTTCAACAAGCAGATGATCACTACCACCATAACAGTTATAACCACAATTATAATGATGATTTGAACAAACTCCAGCTCAGCTAAAACAAAGAACAAAAAGAGGAAAATACGTCAATCACATGCAGAATGTTACACATGAAAGAACTAAACTTTCAGTATTTCCTCAAGACGGGTCTGGAGAAAGACATTTGATCCTGTCCTTTTCACAAAATTATGCATATAAAGATGTATTCTAAGAAGTACGAAAATTACTCAGTTTTTGGAAGTGCAAATCCATTACCATGAGCAACCACAGGTCAAAACTAAAACTTCTTGGTGATCCTTCTCCACAGCCTTCATGAGAAGACAGCATAAACACCACTGACAAGCCTTTTGGATAACACAACAATTTCATTGCAGGGAAAAAATCCCAAATCAAAACCAACTCATCCTACTTTAACCTGCAATGCCAGCACAGTCCAGAGGACTCCACGTGCTTAAAAGCAGAGACCATAGAGTGGAACCAAGACATTATCTACTAAACTATCCTTTTTTATTTTTATCAGCTATATAGCATGAAAGCTTCCTAAACAAAGAAGCAAACAGGTTTTTTTCCTATTGAATGTACGCACAATGTCTTTTTCAATTACTCACTTCTTTACAACTAACACAATTAACTTTTCTGGGACATTCCCATTCAGGTAAAAATCTAAAAAGAGAGCTAGTATTCTAAAACAAGGTATGTTCCACTATGGTTAAAAATGAAACTGAGGACTTGGCTGTTGCAAGAGATACAATTACAATGAACTCCATTAGGGTCCATCACTTTATCTGAAGCTCTGCCTATACCACAAATATTAAGTATATTTAGAAATGAGTCACTCTTGCACCCTCTCAGCTATATCAGAGCAGCAAGGATGAGCAATGCAAGGGGAGAAATTGCCCTTTGGAGTTACACAGTTGCTGATATTTCTATGGAAACTGCATTGCTCACAGGGGATGCTCTCATCTTGAAAGACAACTCCAGTTAATGGGAGGAGGTCTCTGGTTGCTAGGTTTGCAAAAAAAGCAAAGAAGCAGCACAAGTTGCTCCATTCCAGTACCTTCCAAAAACAGCACTACTTCTAGAAGCCAAAACATGAACTTTGAGGAAACTATTAAATTTCTTTTGTAAAAAGCCAAAGAGGAAGAAAGACAATGAGATATAAATGCCATCAGACAAAGTTAACACCAGGGAAAACAAGCCTTCCCCATAGCCACCTCCTTATCTCTTTGATTTGTAGTCATCCTCAGCCTTCTGTGTAACAGCAGTATGCTTATGCAAAAACAACACAACTACAAAGCTAAGCTAGGGAAAAAAAAAAAAAAAGCACAATTCACATGCAAAATCAAAAATGACCTGTGGTGGAACTAAAGGAAAACCAAGGCTGTTCCACTACTCAAAGACCTCTTCATGAGCAAAGCCTCAATACTACAAGACTACAGGAACTACAGTGGAGGCTGGTGCTGAGGTCCAGCTGTTTGTCATAGTGAGCATATCCACACCAACAACTCAGAGCTGAGGTTTTACCATGACCTTAGCAGGAGTAACTGAGCCTATTTAAGGCTAAGGTAAGAGAAAAACACACACATCTATCTAATTGCAGTTAAGTACCACGCATTCATCATTAAGACCACCATCATCTTAGAAAAGTTTGATTACTCAGTACTTTGCTCTGTTGTGGCCATCAATCCCATATGCAGCAATCATTTTTTTTCCCCTCTCCTTGAGTCACTGGAAGCTAACAACGTCACAGCCAAAAGATCAAAAAGCACAAAACATACAATTAATTAAAAAACAAAGTCACACAAATCATACCTAAATAAAAAGTTGTATTTTCTTGGCTCGGAAGCAAAAAATATAGACTGCACACAGCTGACAACTGCTGCAGTTTACACTCTGCATCCACTGAGACTCAAAGGATTTCTTTACCCAAAACTTTTATTTTTTGGGTCCATGCAATACTTTAGACTGGAAATCAGGAGACTGTTGCTAAATGGCAACACGCAAAACAAACAATGTTGATTTAGGCTTTCCTAGAATGCAAAGATCACTGAGATGACACGTTACTTCTCCATCTGCCAAGGGCAGAGTATTCTAAATTTAACAAGGCCCCAGCACTTCAGTTGGTGGAGAACAGGATCTTTCTTTTGGAAATAAAGAATTGGAATTGAACAAATTACTCAACCCAAGGGTAACGGCTATGTGAAGGGAGAATAAGAAATGTTTGACTAAAGAACGGCTATACAATAAAAAAAGACAAGGAAGTCATAGTAGGCAGATGTGAGCACACAGGATTTTCCAAGCCCAGCTTTACATGGCTAAGGCCAAAATGCAACAAAACACCCTACTGACGTTCAAGAGGATTTCCTCTTTGGCAACCAGAAAGAAAGGAAAGGGGAAGGTGATTTTTTTTAATCTCTCACTCCTCCTGACTGGCTCTCCGGGTACTCATTAAGTTGCTAACAGGAAAACAGACAGAGACAAAAGGGGTGGCTGGTCCCTATTTACTGGAGACTCCAACAGCTGCTGAGAGGCTCTGGGTGCCTCCGGACCCCGACTTGCCTCCTGTCCCACTGCCCCTCGCCCCAACAGTGCTGCCTTCCTGACGGGCACCTTCTGCTCACTCTTCCCATAAATTAACTAGGAAAAAGACTGAGAAGGGAGGGGAACCCTGTGGAAGGGAAACGGTTCGTTTCTACCTCCCCAAGTCTCCCCGTCACACTAACATGTAGCCATTTTCGTCACACGCAGGAGATAGTATTTAGAATGCATTATTTTTCCCAGTAAACGCACGGCACAAAAAAGACAACTGAATCAAAACATCTCCACAAAAGAGCATGAGAATAAATAACTACATATAAAAATATATAACCCTATCACAGACACCAAGTGAAACCGTCTGGGCGCTTTATCCTACCCACCCCCCTCCGCCAGGGAATCTCCCTAGGGTTCCGCTACCGAGTGCTGCAGGCTGTAACCTGCTTCCTCCCTCCGGTCTCTTAGGGACGGAGCCGGCCGCAGTCCCCCACACCCCTCGCGCAGGCACACCGGGAGGACAGACGAACGGACGGACGGATACCTCTTTCCAACAACAGGTCTTTTAACCGCGCATCCTTCACCGCTGTCCTGTTAAGCCGCTCACTGGACATGCTCGCCTCCGGCGGGGGGGCTCAAGCCGCTCCACCAGCCTCCCCGGCGGCCACCGCATCACCGGCGGCGGCTGCCCCAGGCTCCATCCGGCGGGGGGAACGGAGGGACACAGGCGGCGGGCAGCCCGCTCAGCCTTCCGCAGGGACTGGCTGACACACAGACAGCTCGTCTGTCTGTCGGCCCGTCCCTCTCTCTCTCTCTCCCCGGCACACCGCCGCGGCCCAGCCCCACCGCTACCGGCAGCGGGCGGCGTGGAGCCGGCGGGCAGGGCCGGTACCGGCCACCCTCCCTCCCTAACCCC
>VZTY01016405.1:0-93989 GCA_013400935.1 Turnix velox | reverse complement strand
GGCGGGCGCTCGGGGCGCCCCGGCTCTTCCGCCTGCCCCAGCCCCGCCGCGCATGCGCCAACGCCGCCGCCCCACCCCCAGCGGGGATGGGGGGGACAAACGGGGGGCTGAGCGCCTTCCCGACCTGCACACGGATAGTGGCTCTCTATCCGGTTCGTTTCTATCCTTTGGAAAAGGCACTGGCGAGAAAAAACCTAGACCCGTGTCCCCTGGCTCCAGCTGCATCTGCCACTTCCCATCTCGACCACGTCACGGATTCGCAGTGTGAGCACAAGGCCGGCAGCAAGGGCTGGAAGGCTGCTCCAGCCGCTACGCACCCCCACTGGAGGTCCTGCCGCGCTCCTGAAAGCACCCTGAGCGCTGCGTCCCTCCTTAGCGCTGTGTCTCTCAGCTCCTAGCATGTTCTTTCTCACTCACAGGATGATCTTCTTCTGCCCCTTAACCAATATGGCCAAGATCTCCTCCCATTCCTAGTTACTTCTCTGGATTACGGCAGCATCCCCACCGGTGCGTGCCTAAGAGAGATTTCACCCTCTGGTCCATACTCATCCAGGTCTTGGGAGCTGCTGAAGGCAGAGGTGAGGCTCTATGTTCCAGGGGCTGGCAAACTCAGCACAGCCCCCCACCAGCACTGATCCCCATCAGAGTCACAACGGTGCAAACCCCCAGGACACCCTCTGAGACTAACCACGGAGACAAATCTGCAGCTCCCTGCGCCTTTCAGATCTGCAGACCCCACGGACTCGTCTTGGGAGAAGCAAAAAGCTCCGTTGACTCAAAGTCAAGGAGCAAAAGCCAGGAGGGGCAGCAAAGACAAATGAACCTGCTTGCTGTCACCCATCAAAACAGAACTGGGAAGAGCCAGGGAGTGTAAAATATTAGGGAGACACATTCTGACATCGATGCACTCATTTAGTTATGGGCTATCCCCACTGTCTGAATTTATTAAACTCCTGTTGCCATTTAACTCAAAACTGCAAGGCCCCACTACAGTCAAGCTGGGGGACAGTGACTGTGGACTGCAAACAAATATCTTTTGAGTTCCCAGGAGAGCAAAATGAGTTGAAAGTATGTGTTGCTGGAATACTTTTGTGCCAGCAGAGTATGAACTGGCTACAGCACCATAAAATTTCTAAGCCAAAGACTGACCTACATGCATCATTCCCCTCCTTGTGTTTCAAGTAAGAAGGTGGTTTCAGATAAAGCAGAAAACAAAAGAAAATAATATATTAGTATTAACACTGCTCCTTTACTTTGCTCTACTACAACTGAAGAAATAAACCTGAATATTCAGAATCTTTTCTGCTCTTGAAGGCCATTAACCTACAGTGTAGAACAATGGGTATGGCAAGAGTGGGGATTCAGCACATAGACTGACAAGTTGCACACTTCACTCTCTCTCTAGCCCAATACTTCCCTAGCCTCCAAAATTTGTTTAGTATTGCTGCTGAAGTGCAGGCACGGTGATAGCAAAATGGCTACAGGCTGCTGTATCCACAAGCAACACACCTGATGAGCATCCTCAGAACAACAGTTGGCTCATTACCTAGTGATTAAGAATTTATTGTCAAGTTTTTAATGTGAATCAAGCCCTTTGAGGGCTGAACAATTGGGCAGCAAGTGCCAGAGAGCCCATAAATGCTGCTTTGTCAACAAGGAGGGGGGACCGACTTGCTTCTAAGATTCCCCTCCCATTAGCAGGTTCCACTCCAACCTACCAGCAGGATGGCTGTGCTGGTGACAAGGCTGAAGGTCCCTAAGCAGGATTTGCACATCAAGTTTCTTCACAAGCCATTACTTGTCCAGCATACTAATGATACATCCAAGGGCTAGTTAAGCTAGGTAACATTTTGGTCAAATTTTATAAATTATGTGTTTACTGACCTGTCTCCTCAGTCTCGGCTGGGAAAACAGAAAACTCATTCTGGAACTCACAAGAACAGAACTTGATTTTAACAGTAAAGATGTTAATCTCTCCCATATAAGAAAACACAGGGATGCTTTGGTGACCAAAAATGGACAGATGCTGCTTTCTCAATATGAGTTTTGCATTTTTGCTACTTATCCCTCTTATTCTCTGTTTTACTAAAGACTTTACTGACAGGGGGCAGGCTCTTGGCTATCCCTTGGCCTTGACCCTAAGAAAGAGAAAAACCACAGCCTTGAAACTGGAAAATAAGGTGGTATTTCCTCCTGCTTACTGTCATCTCCTGGGGATTACTCACCTGGAGGGCCTGAGCAGTGAGGGGGCTAAGGAAGTGCTTTGGTATGGCCCGGAGCCATGTTCTTAATTTAAGCCCAGAAAACCATCTCAGATGGGTAGAGATCTCTAACCATTAACACTTCTCACAGGTCTAGAAATCCTTATGTGCCTCTTCCTGGTTGTCACCAGGATGATGCTTCATAGTCAAAGCCATGTTGAATTGATGGATGCCCATCATGGGGAAGCAGAGCTTTCAGTCAGTCAGGATGGGGACCTGCACAACAGCCCTGAGGGTCTTCAGGAATACCCAGATAAAATCATAGAATAGTTTGGCTTGGAAGGGACCTTTAAAGGTCATCTAGTCCAACTTTCCCCTGCAATGAGCAGAGACATCCTCTACTAGATCAGGTTGCTCAGAACCCTATCCAACCTCACCTTGAAGGGTTCCAAGGATAGAGCATCTACTATCTCTCTGGGCAACCTGTGCCATTGTATCACCACCCTCAAAGTGAAAAAATTCTTCTTTATATCCAGTCTAATTTTTGCCTCTTTTAGTTTAAAGCCATTACCTTTTGGCATGTCACAGAAAGCCCCGCTAAAACAGTTGTCCTCATAATTTCTGTAGCCTGCCTTTGTCAGGTACTGGTAAGCCTCTATAAGGTCACCCTGGAGCCTTCTCTTCTCCAGGCTGAACAACCCAAACTCTCAGTCTGTCCTCATAGGAGATGTGCTCCAGATTTCTGATCATCTTCATGGCTTTCCTATGGTCCTGCTCTAACATATCTATGTCTTTCCTGTGCTGAGGGCTACAGAGCTGACACAGTACTCCAGATGGGATCTCACCAGTATGGAGCAGAGAGGCAGAATCACGTCCCTCAACCTGCTGACCTCACTTCTGTTGATAATCTCCTATCACTGCAATCCCATCCCTGTGTCAGGCTAGTGGCCTTACAAATACAGCCCCAACTCATTTTTTTGCCAGCCTCAGTGCACATGTGGATGGCAGCATGGTTGAGACATTGATGAGCGCAACCAGGTCTCTCTCCTCACCAGAAAAGAAGTCAGATTACTTGCTGTGTGAACACTAATGCCAACATAAAAAGGTGGGAAATGGTTGTTGAGGGACAGAGGAGGAGATTAGGATCATCCCTTCTGGACAAGGGTCTGCACCCGGATGAGCTTCAAGCAACTGCAGATGCAACCACCAAATGCTCCTTTATGCCCATTTCTCAAGCTGCCAGCTTCTGGGGTAAATTTGTGCCTTTCTGGTTCAATCTGGAGTTTATAAGTGAAGTTTGTCAGAAAAAGATAATGAGGAATGGTACCACCCCAGGGAAAGAAAAAGCACTTTTCCCACTGGCAGTGAGCTCAGGTGACTTTGCCAGCAAGTGCATATCTAGATATGTTATGTCATGTCATGTTTAAATTAGGTGCAGTGTGGAGAGATTAGCAGCACAAACCAAAAGAAGCAAGTTTGGTGAAGGGATCTAGCACAGAAGAGGACAGTATTTAAGGCACCTAGATTTCCTCTTCATTTAGCTGTTCTTTACTCTGCATTAAAAGGAAGGGCTGTGAAATTGATTTTTCTCTCTCTCTTTTTTTTTTGAAATCACACTTTGCAAACCTCAGTTCAAATCTTATCTCCAAATCTTATTTCCTTGAAGAACAAAGTGGTCCATCATATGCACAGGCAGTTGCACAGCCAGCATGGTCCGTGTGCTGGCCACGCATGCAGTGGTTTGTTTTCCTGTGCTGGAAGGAGGGTTCAGCCTGGGACGCTGAATTATAATGTGCTGTTTTAAAAGTAATCACCGTTTCAGACCTGGCAAGCCCTAGCTCTGTTTACAGTGGCAAGTGAGAAAATCTACTCGTGAATTATCCCCACTGCAGATCCATTAGTCCTCACACGCCAGCTCGACACGGGCAATTTACAGCCGTCTCCTCCAGCAGGGTTAAACGGTACGGTGAGGACAATACACTGGCCCTGTTTACCCTGGAGATTATGCTGCTGGTAACTTCGATGCTCCCCTGCCACTGCTGAAAAACAGGTACAGAATTTCCCAGTGCTGATGCATAACGAGTGAAGAACTCTGGGCAGGAAAAGGCAGCTGTAAATCTGAGAGTGATCATCAGACCAGGCTACTCAGAAAATAGCCCTAAAGGGACAAACCAGAATTTCATGCAGATACCTGTTATGCAGAACTTGGTTATACAGTGGTTTTCACTTACGTTAATTGTTGACTAACTAAATTCTTCATTTAGTTCTCCTAAAAATTCATGAACAAAATAATCTTTACTGAAAATACTACCCCCTCCCCCACCTTCCATCCTTCATTTTGATTGTATTCCATAGGTTTTGGCTTATTTTGATGTCAAACCTAATCAGCAGTTGTAAAAACAAGCTGTTTAAGAAAAGGAAAAGGTAAGAATGGATTTGCTTTTTTAAAAATTTTTTATTCCATTGTTATTCAGAATTCTCCCAGCAGTAACTCCAATTAGTACCTGGTACTGGACTCTGTGGAGTCTCGCTGGTTGCAGCATGACTGCCCTGCCTAAGCTCCCCATGGTTTCCAGGCAATTCCCAGCAAGTACAGGGAAGAATCATCCCTCATTATTAACATTTATTTGTTTTTAGCCCATTCAAGCAGGAGCCAGAAGAGATGCACTAAGGACCACATTAAAAAGCTGAGAGATCACATAATGCATTATCCTACCATAGGAACAGATGAAAGTTAAATGAGAGACAGAATTAACACACGTGCTAGAAAACTATGTACATGCAAGAATTCCACCTCCAACACAAAATTGAATGCCCTGTTGTAGAAATATAGGTTGCTAAATAAGCTATTAGCAGTATTTTATACACAAAAAGGAGCATTCATTCTTCCACTAGAGAACACAGTTCAGAGTTGCAGGGAGTCTCATGTCAGGTGGATTATTCACTCTGTAAATCTAAATTCGAAACAAACTCCCTGGCAGCCATGAAAAGAAAACAATGGGCACTCAACCATGGATTAACAGACTATCAGGATATTTTAGTTCTTTCTGACTAAGGTGTATGGAAAGACTTCCAAAAACTGTACAGTTCAGAAATGTTTCAAGATCACAAGAAAACCCAGCAACCCTGGTCTAAAAAAGAAACCTAAGGGCAAGACACAGAACGGAGATAAGAAGGGAAAGCAGAATCAGGATTACAATAAGGTACTAAAAATACTAGTAGAATGTGAAGAACTGTATTTTATTTCTGACATTAATATAATCAGCTGGTTTATAGACAGGAAGCCCTGGCTCACTGATGGTGCTGTCTAGTATCTGAAAGAGGAACCTGGAAAAACTGTTCAAGAGGAAAAAGCTGGAAAATCTAAGGGGAAGAAAGGCAACCAAAATAAAGCAAAATTTGAGGTCTGTAACAACAGAAAAACAACGTTTTAAAATAACTACATTGCCAATATAGGCTAGTATTAACATTTAAAAGAGAGCAAGGGAAATACATCATTACTGACAGATGAATCTATGAGCAAAACAAAGGATTTTTCTTTGTTTTCTATTACTCGGCAGTCTTCTTATAATTTGTCTTGCAGCATTTACATACTTGCTGTCTGGATTTGTAATCATAAGGGAAATTAACCCTGGGTACCCCCTGCTGCAGCACGTTTACAGAAATTGCTCTAGTGAAAACAACTCTAGGAATAAAATGAGAGCTGCTCAAACCATCGGAAATCAAGTGAGTCACAGACATGATAGGTCTGAAGGATGGGAAAATCTCTTTATGAGAACATGCCATTAAACATTACAATCAAGCATAAAATTGCTCTGCCACAGTATTTTGTTTTATTTGCATTGTTAAATTTCTTCTCCTAACAATAATGGATAGTTTATAGCACTAATGATTTATACAAATGGAGCTGTGTAAATGCATCCCAAATGGGTGGCTTCTTTCTTAAGAATAGTAGACTCAGTTTCCTTCATCTTGATCGCAAATCAGTGACTCACACAAGTTTCACATCTGCTTCTGAATACAATGGTGCAGCTTCTCAAGAGGTTTCGTGATGGATTCAGTTCCTACGGTGCAAAACAGGTTTAAAAACTTGCGCTAATTTTTAACAGCATGCTGCATTTCCACAAATTGCCACAGTGCAAAAAGTACAGATGATTTGCCATTAACAATTATTCTCATTGAATCCTGTATGGCTGTTTCACTAAGTTCATTACTTCTACAGGCCTGCTTAAAATAAAATACATTATTTTTATACAATCTATGGGTCTCCATATGCACACCAGTCTTTCCCAACAAATTCATGTAATTCATCTGGAGACAGGGGCCACAGTTTAAAAGTATTTAAATTGGTCCACAAAATACATCCACCTCTCTTGCAGCACACGCTTCAAAGAGATGGGGACTAAGATTTTTCACACGCACAAGGATTCATATTTGCTACAGTTTACCAGTCACTTTATGATGAAACAGTTTTTTACTCCCAGTTCTCGGCATTCTAAAACTGTTAACTAAGGCTCCCTGAAATCAGAAATCAGAACAGTGGTGTATAATAATACTTTGAGATAAACTTCAATCACATCTTTCCAGTGTTTCTTTGACCCTGATTCCAGCATCTGAAGCATAAAGGAAACCAGTTTAAATTCTGGTAAAATCTTGAAAACCAACAACACTGGGAATATGAATCAGAATCTAGTCAAGACTTCTTAGGCCAGTGAAAATGAGACTAACTGCAGACAGAATGTACTCAGTTCATGAGGAAGCATCAGGAAGTTTCTAATGCACTTCTTCTCTGACTAATGGCCTAAGTGAGTGTGTAGACAATAATCCTCACATAGGAGATTTAAGGAGGAGCTGGGAGAGAAAGTTCATGGAGAATGTCAGTCATTGGATGTGCCCTGCAGTTTTTCCATAACCACATATCAGAAGCCAGTTTTAGTGCATCATCACAGACATTCCTCAGCAAGCAGCAGAATTTCTGCTTCCTTCAGACTGGCAAAGGAGTAAGACTTCCCAAAAATACACCCGCTAGAAAAGAGGGAATTAAAGGAGCAAGCTTAGTGCTCAATGGGAGTCAGCTCCATCGCTGCTGCTTATGGAAAGCAGGCTGCTGCGTAAACCACCAGTGAAATGACAACCACATTGCAGAAGCTACCAGTCTATTTTTACCAAAACAGAATATGTTATCTTTTCATTTTGTAGAAAGGCAATAAAAATTCATAAGATTCATGCTCTGCATTTAGAGAGAAAAGCTTGGTAATACAGCATTCAGACCACATGGGTTTTAACATTACCATGAATGGCCTACGTTCTTCAGTCTTTTGACATGTTCACAGGGATGGTGTTTATGCTGACTCGTTTGTGGCGCATCATATCACATTTTAATGATTCACTTTGGCTCTGACTAAAGGAAACCTCTGTCATTTTTTTTTTTTCTTCCGTGAACTTTATCACAATTAAAAATCTGACGTTTCACCAGCCTGCATGCCAACCGAGAAGCACGCCAAGTTTGGTACTTCCTGATACATACAAATGCAAGCAGCATGAACAGCTAGTACCAACAGCACCTAGCCATCACTGACTTGTCAGTTCCCACCACAAAAGAGAAGAAGAGATCACAGTTTGTGAGCAATGATTTAATAATCTTGATCTGGTTTCCATATGACAGAGTGCAAGAGAGAGAAAAAAAAAAAAGTAAAAAAAGGAATGCTTCACAAATCCGTGTGATGACAACATAAAATTTCTGTGTCTTGCCCTGTTGCAGCCAGAAGAATATTAAAGCAGCATGTCAAAACTAGCACAGCTTCTAAAAAATTATTTCCAAATATTCCTTGATGTACAGCACCTTAGCAACTCCATACAAAGATTAAATCTGCATCTACTTTACATAAAATGAGGCCAATCCCACCCAGTGCCAGAATAGTTTTCTCACTTTCAGCGGAATCAATGGTATCTACAGACTCAAGCCACTTCTGGGACACATATGATAGCACATATGATAGCAAGGCAGCTTGATCATTTACCATGAAAACCATCAGCCTCTTGTACCCAGACTTACTTTTGTACTTCTATCAGTTCCAACAATACTGTCACTTCAGCATGGAAGCCAAGAGGCAGAAACAAAAGCATCAGCCCAGTGATACAAGCAGTGAGGTACTGCTTCATACCTGAAGTAGCAGAATCCCACAGTTTGGTGGGCTATGATGTTGCTGAGCCTAGGGAGTCAGGAGGGGTAGATGTTTCTGAGGAGACTCCAGGACAGAGATGGCAGTGAGGGCTAAGCTATGCTTTCTAACACTGCTCCTCCATCCATATGTTTGGTTTTTTTTCTGTACTAGAAGCATAATACTGTATTGGTCAGAGTACAATGAAACTTTAAGTGTCTGGTAGGAGGATTTCAGGGACTGAGAAAGAAAAGGAAAAATTAACCTGCATAAAAGACCTCCTCAAATCTGTGGCATAGGAAATGTTTAGGGAGATGCATGGTCTGCTAGATAGGAGATCAGAATGAGATTCAGCTTCTCTCCCCAGCTCTATCACAGACCTGCCAGTGACCCCATAGTTTGCTCTGACTATCTCAACTCTCCTTTCTTGGTAGCACAACAGCAGCTACACAGCACTTCCCAAGAACTTGGCCTCATCTACTTCAGTCTTCACCTCTGAATGCTGACTGATACCAGCACCACATGAAATGCGGGTTGCTAAGCCCCTTTGGAGGACAACATGTGAGCACCTAGATCACAGAGGTGCGTTCTCAAAATCTGCCCAGTGGCGAACAGATGGGAGCTCTTTCCCAATGAGCAACAGGTCATCCCCAAGCAGCTCCAATGGCCTTTTCCTGTGTGTGACAGCAAAAACCAAAATTTGCTTGAAATCTCACTAGGAAACTGACAGCTAATGTCTCTTCCAGTTCGTTGGTTGATATTTTTGGACTGGAGGATGCATTTCAAACTGCTTCATCCTGTGTTCCCACTCTGCGCAACTGTACATCTGACACTGCACTGACTCACCAGTAGCATTTTTGTGTAGCCCACTAAAGAGATACCACTACACCCTGTTTGGGTGCGGCGAGACTTTCTGGATGAATCTCCTCATTGAAGAGGAAGTTTTGAGAGCAAGTGAGACATTAAATTTCAGGATTACAGTGTGCACACACAGAACAAGAAAAGCACCTTCACTCCACACCAAGTGAGAGCACTTCTCCACATTTTATCCCATTGGGGTGGCAAAACCACCGATGCTTCAAGTTTGGAGTGGTTCTGATTTTTAATAAATTGGGTTTTCATCAAGTTTAAGGTAAAGTGCTAAAACCAAAGCTGTGACACAGTCTCCAGGGAGACGGCTGAGCTTCCCACCCAGCCCTCGGAGTGCACCTTCCAGACTGTCTCCAGCCAAGTGCAGGGCAGACACAGCCTGCTGGAGAAGTAAGGGACAGAGAGATCTCTCCGTCATCCCTTTCAGCCTGAGATCAGGGGTCTCTGCCATACTTCTAATCCACCAAGTTTTAAGCCAAAGCTGTAGAGAATTCAGCCTGAGCCAGGCAAGGGCTTTCTGCTGCAGCTTTGTGATCCCCCTGCCACTGGGATGGCTTCATGCATTTGCACAGCAATTCAAGAAACAGCCTTGACTGCTCACCCATTAACTGTGGGACATGAGTCAGGTCTGCAATGCTGGGAGACAGGCTATTTTTACCACACTTAGCATGTGCTGTCACAACGGTAAATCCCAGTTGCAGATTTACTGAAAGCACTAAGGGGATTTGTCCAGGATTTCAGGACGCCCAGCATCCTGATCTGCATAGCGGCTCAGACCAGGCTTGTTGCCATTCAGAAGTCCCAGACAAACAGCTTGGAGAGAGCATGCAGTTTGCCAGGGCAGCACATGCTCAGTGGGGGTGTGGGGTCTGGTGTGCATCTGGCATCAGAAGCATGTGTTGGCCACAGTATCTCATCCCTCCCCGTATGTTGGCCACTGGACTTCATCAAATACCTATGCACACACATCCCCTCTCCCATCCACAATGCACCTCCACATACAAACTCCTTGGGTGTGACAAAGACCTGGTCACACAGGGCTCCTCAAGCAGGGCAGTATATATACCCCTTATACATCCCGCACCGCCCTATTTCTGTGGTCTCAGCCAAGTGGAATTGCATATTTCACACTTTCAATTATTTCCCTCTTCAAGTTTTCTACAGGAAAAGGTTTTACCAGGCCACCTCTGCTCTCAGGGATCCGATCCCCTGGGTGCAGGTCTCATGGGTGAGATCTCAGTGCACCCATCACCTATGGCTCATGGATGACGTCTGAGAACACTGTCATGCAACATGAACTGAGTTGCTGCTGATACTTCACCTGGTGTATTTCCTGCCTTGGAAGCCGCCTGTCATTGTATTAGCACAGACACACCCTTTTCAGTGCTCATCCTGGGGTTTTTTTAAAAGATGTTAAGTAACTGCCTTGCTTTCAATACATCTGGTTTCTGTTGTACATGTAACAGAGGGGAATTGCTGAAGCCAAGGTTGTGCATGTAAGGCACATGAATCTGTCATACAATCCAAACCGGCTCTCAGCCTTTAGCCTATCCTTTTTTGGGCAAACAGCTCAGATACTTTGAATTGAAAAGGACACTGGCATTTCCCCCTCACATCCTCTCACATTTCTTCCTCCAAAAGCTCAGACTAGAAGTTTTTTCTTCATTATAGGTGTCTTCCTTGAAGCCAACGTAAACCTATGTACCTCCAAAAATTTTCAGGAAGGTGTTTTTTTTTTTAATTTGGTTTGGTCTGTTTTGGATTTTTTACTTTCAGAGATACAGGTTGTGGTTCACAGTGTTAAACTGCAACATGTCAAGGGTTTGTCCATCCGCTAAAAAAAGAATAGTTGCTCCTTTTTTTATCACATAAAGTTTCCATCACATAAAGAACTATACAATTCCCAATTTCCAAAATGTTCATATTTTGTCTTTTCTGCTGTATTTCTTCAATTCTTACTTTACAATTCTGCCTGAAACTGAAGTAGTTTTAATATCTCTATTGCCTGCAACACATATGGTAATTTCCAACATGACAGTACTGTAATCCATTTGTTTACTCAGTGCATCTTTCAGCATCACTTGTACTTTACAGTGCAGTGTCTAACGCAGATCAAGGCAGGCGCTGCAGTGTATTCCGTTCCAAAAGATATCCCCACCTCCTCACTTGTTTTGCAACATAGATATCAAAGCATTAAATAATAGTTAGTATATATCCATCATTTGCATATTGTGAATGGTTTATAGATGTACCTAATATCTTCACGTGCTGCTCCTGTGAAAACTCTGATACAGAGGTGATCTTTCTATATGAATTGCAGCTACAAGCAAATCAATAGCTAAATGAAGAAATCAGATCAACAGCCCTCTCTCTATTTTCAAGGCCAGAATAAATCCCATTTATAATGAAGAAATTAAAAAAATTGCAGAACACGTTCTGCAAACAAATTAAATGTATAGGCTACACTTCTTTCACAATTTTCTCTCCACAAGCCCCTAGCCCAAATCCAAAGCTTGAGTTCTATACTTTAAAGTTCATACCTAGTGGCATGGCTCACTGGTCAATGTAATCTTCGAAGTTTCCCATCTTGAACAATTTATTTTCAGGAACAAAGCCTGGAGAAGGTCCAGAACCCCTGTGTGGGTTGGCAGCAGCTCAGGATGCTGTCTAGGTGTGTCTGGCTTGTCCAACTAACAGCTCTTTCCACTTCCTCCATGCAGAGCACACTTGTGTTTCACTGTACTGCAGCAAGCCACCCATTAATTCTCCTTCTTTCATTTCTAAAAAGGCTACCAGTTTCTCCCACTAGATTCCATAGCTTTATGGGTTGTCAGACACTTTGGTTTTTAGCTGGTGGCTGAGAATTCGACAGTGAATGTAGAGTTTAGGATTTACAGCTAGGAAAACAATTTCCTAAAATATCAGTATAAATGCAATGCAGAAATATGCCACGTTGTAAAACGGAAGCATTAAACTTCAGCTTTGTGCCTGAGATGAGCCAAGAAACTTCTGAAATGAGTAACAGCCCTTGCTCAGCACCATGTGGGCAAAGTATCCCACTCCATCCCTCTCCCTTCTCCAGGTAGCACTGGCACAGTAAAGGCTTGTTTCTCGGCTATACTTTTAAGCCAAACTCCCCTCAATACTGACACCGGGACAGCTGCTACCCTCAAATTGCTAAAACCTGGGTCCCTCTGAAGGTTATTAAACTAATTTTTCATGTGCAGAAACAGAGGTAAACAAACATGAATGTTAACCTGTTCGAACAACAAGAATTTCCCCCCTCCTCTTACCACCTCTTTACTGCTTAAAGCTTTAGAAATTAAATCCATAAGGGCATTTATAGAGAACATCTTATTTAGGGAGCTAAACAGAAGTGACTGACACAGTTAGTCACTGATAGTAAATAAATTTGGGCAGCTTACAATGTTTACCCTGGTGTATGCTTGAAAGATCCATTCGTGCTGCATCAGAAACCCGCCTCAATGACAAACTTCAGCTCCCCGCTCCAGCAAAGCTGATGTATTGACTAGACAGGTAGATATTAGGTGCTCCGACTGTCTGGATGCTATGGAAATCACACCGCACGCATCTGACCGTTGTCAGCAGCAGAAAACGAGTGCCGGGCTCATTCTTATTCCAGCCAGGGAAAAGGCCTCGTCTGCATTAGCCTTTTTGCTGAAAGGCTGCCATATTTGTCAGTTCAGACGCATGTAAGATAAGCTCTTCCCCCCGTTATCTAATATTTCACCAGGCAGTGGAAACGGAGGATAAGCAGAACCTAATAGTCTATGTGGGCAGGAGATCTTGAATGCTGTCAAGCTCAGCGCAAGGCCTGGATGCCCCAGACAAGGGGAAGTTTACAGCCGAAGTTAATCACTTCATTCTGAAGAAAAACTCACGGGGATTTGGAGAGATGGTTACGACTTATCCTGACTAAGCAGCAAGCCAGGAGACAAGTGTAAAACCCTTAGCGCAGCATTATACTCGGTGCCTCTCCCTCCCTATAATGTAGGTACCGCTCAGCTAAAATTGCAGCCCAGTCAAAGGAGATTAAAGAAGGCAGCTGTAAAAGCCCTACTTTCCCTCAGCAGGCGGAGGAAACTGAAGGACAGGCAGGAAGAAGCAAGATAAAGAAATAAAATTCTGCATTCTTGAAATGTCCTGTGCCGATTAGTCCCTCTCATGGCATCTAACAGAGAAGCCAGAAAACGGCATCACAACCCGGTTTACCTGCACTTTTCCCCTCTAGAACTGCCCAAGTCTCTTAGAGAGCTGGTAGCAACCTGGCAAGCAGGCTGTTGCTCAGTCACAGGGCTCCCAGTCAAGCATGTACCTAACAGGCTTTTATGCTGCATAATGTGGATACAAGGGGTGCTAAGCGAATTCTGAATAAAATTAAGATAGTCTGCTTCAGAGCTCAGGGAGTAAGTCTGATTTAACAGCATGTCTACTGAACAGACACACCATCTTAAACAGCAACTTAAACAGTAGTGGTCACACTACTCTGTTTTCATGCACTGATATGAGAATCAAACCATACTTATGCAGCAGTGCAGCTCCAGTATAAGCTTTCAGTGTTGTGGCCCACACAGAATGGCCATGCTACACCCAAACACTTATTCTTTTCATCTGGCATGAGTGTTTCTTTTTTTTGGTTCATGGCTGCCTCCCGCCAAATGTTAAGTGACAGCCTCAGAGAGAAAAGTTAGAACATGACCTTGGGATGTAGTGTCCAGCATCCCTCTGCTACCTGTTCCTGATCCACTGCCCACCTTCTGAAACCAGTGTGTAAGTGAACTGTGTTCTGTGCATGGACTCCTAACCTCAGCTCTGCACTTAATCTCTCCTCTGGTCACCAATAATAACCCTGATCCTCCCTGCAGCCAACAGCGCTTTGGCTGCCCATAGCAACAGTCCCAAGGACAGTTGCCCTCAGCAGTGCCACCCTACTAGTACCCACAGGTGACAGCAGTGCTGCCCTGTCACTTGCCTGTTCCCACCACGTGACAACAGGGAGGACAGAAAAAGTCACAAGGAACCTATTCCCAGGGAATCAAGTGCTCCTGGGCGTCAGTGCTGGCCGTCCCCACAGAGTAGGCCAAGCAGGGGAAAGACACGTAGGGCATGTGAGCCTGCAAAGAAAACAATGCCCAGCCTGCCTCTAATTTTAGACTTGGCAGTCTTAAGGATGTTCTGGGCCATCTTTATCCTTGGCTTCTGCAACTGCTCTTCCTTTAAGGTCATACCCTTAAAAGCACTTGTGCTGCGTCTCCCCTCAGGTCTCTTCCCTTCCTGATGTGAGGCCAGTCAGAGGGGTGCATCAGTGAAAGTCCTCACCTCCCCAGAAGCCCTTCTTTCAGGAACACCTTGTTCAGCAAAGATCTCCAAATCTGCTGGTGTAGGTGGGATGGAAAAAAAATGGTACCTAATGCTGCATCATCAGCTGCACCTTCATTTGGGTGTTTCTCTTTTTTCTGTGTATTCTCAGTGTATACCTTGTAATGTATTTTTTTTCCAACTTCACTGCCTTTAAGATGATGTTTCACATTACTGGGAAAGAAATGGGAACAAGAAGCTGCCAGGAGCAGATGCCACATGGGGTCTTCTAGCTGACCAAGCCCCATTTCCCTTTATAGACCCCTTCAGCCCCAAAGCCCATCCAACAGGGCTCAGTTAGCCATTCCACAGACAGGAACAACATGCCATAGGCTACTGTTGGCAGAAACTGCCCCGAGGAATAAGGCAGGATAATGCTCAGTATCCTCACTACCACACCATGTCCCCACTGACACAAGGAAGCTGGACCACCATGGCCCCGCTGACACAAGGAAGCTGCTCATCCTCCGAGTTCCTCCACCCAAGTCTGGTCCCACCATCAAGGCATGGGACATCTTCAAAGCATAGCTTTGAGCTGCCAAGCCTATGCTCCCAACCACAGTGTCCAGTGAAGCAGCACTTCATGTCTTGGAATGCAAGATTCAGAGAAAGGCTACGGTGGCTTTCCAAAATCTTTTCATTTCACAGTTAATCTCCTAAATTATAGCTGGTTTTTAGTTAAAAACTGTAAGAAAAATATAACAACACAGCAATGCCCCTTCACCTTTTAGAGTATTTTAGAGTATTCCACCTCTGCTGGTGTTGTTTACATACAGCCCAGAGAACTGAGAAGGTTATCCATCACGACACCACCGTTCTGTCTCAGCTACAGGGTGCTGTACCTGCCTGCCTTTAGTGGGGGTGAACAAAAACACCAGCTTCGGAAGGAAAGTGTCTTCCATACAACCAAACAACATGACTTCTTCCTTTTTCTTTACATTCTGCTGTTACTCTGCTGTACAGAAATGAATAATACAGTTTTCTCAGCTTTTTAGGGTTTGTCTTTTTTTTCTAGGGGGAACCTTTCATTAGATGGACATAGCTACTTAAGAGCAGACTCCAGTGAAACAATTGGGGCAGAATGGCTCCCTGTTACTGTTACATTTAGTCATTAAAAATGTGCATTTGTGATTCTAAAAGCTGCTGGAGGCAAAACACAACAGAGAGATACACACTCAGATTTACATTCAGTTTCCAGCCTGGTAGATTCAGTGAAACTAAAATTAACATCTCCACCTTTCATATGCATTTATGGACAAAGATACATTGAGTAATAACCATCATTGTACACATCTGAATCCCCTTTTAGCAGAGGACTAAATGCCTTTTGAAAAAGAAAATTTAGCATCATAGTAGTGTGAAGTGTGTAAAGACACTTTTATATACTACTGCATTTAGCTTTGGGGTTCAACATAGGGGATGTCATCATCTTAAAGCAAGAACATGATGTCTTTGGGCACAATAGTCAAAAAGAACAAGAATACTTGAACTGGACTGGAAACCATCACTTAATGGTAATAGCAAAGAATACAAATAAAAATAATAACAAGAAATAGTATAATCTGTACAATGGAATCTTTAGTTATGAAGATTTACAAAGACCTTCATTTCACATTTCATTCATGCTTGCTAAACAACATATGGTAAATCAGTACATTTTCACCATTTATTTGTATTATAGAAACACACAGATTCTTCAATCAAGAATCACAATTGCAATGGCCTGAGCACTGCATAATTAAAGAAAGACAGTCCTTACACTCATGGTCTTGAGGTCTGGAACTAACTCAAAAATAAATGACAAATTTCATAGGAAACAGGAGGTGAGATTAAGGTTCACATCTACTGTACAAAATTTTAAGTATTCTTAGCTCAGCAGCTTCCTGGTCAAAAAGAAACCAACCCAGCCAAAAGAAGCCTTTTACTGTTTTGACTGCTCATATATCAGAGGCCATCTACTGAACCATCAAGACAGCTTCCTGCTGCACTAGGACAATCTCCCACTGAGCCACACACAGTCCTAAAAGCCAGGCTAAGGGGAGCAGCAGGAGAAATTAGCACCTGCTGTATTTTCTGTATTCCAAATACTTTCTGATCTCCATTTTTCCTAAGCAGTAAAAGAAACAATGAGAACAAGATCCAGACACTAAGACCAATAAAGCTGCTTCCTGTCTTCCTTTTTGTATATTTGGTATCTCACAAGACATATTGGTATCAAACAAGACATATTGGGAAATAATCAAATTTAAAACAAAACCCAAACCAAAACAAAATGCAATCTGAAAGGTTCAATTTAAGCAAAAGGCTATTAACTAGATGGGCACACAGCTCAAATACCCTTTACCACCAGCAGCTGGAAAAAATAAATCTCAAAACTTTCATTTTTGGTGTATCACCCAAATTTTGCTTTACTTCCAGACTGTGTAGACCAGGAACTGAAAATTTGGTCTCTGAATCTGGTTTCCCCATAACAGTTTGTGAATTTCACAGCCCACTTTGAATCAACTTCTGGCAGATTTTTTTTTCAGAGCTTTTTGGAGCAGGGAAGCTTTAAAAATTTGCTCCTGCAGTGCCAAGTAGAATGCCATAATGAAAGGAAAAAAGAAGGCCAAAAAAAAAAGCCACAGAGGTATACAGAAATGAATTAATGACAAATTGATCTTCAATGTAACAAAAGTAGACAAAAAAAATAACAAATTAGGATGAGGCACTATATGAAAGTAGGCAAGTAACATGAAACAGGCACCCACACAAGTGCTCAGAAGGGATGATCTTATGGTCCCTTCGGATTTCACAGTTCATGAGCTCCTGGCACAGCACTGCCCTGTCTGCAGCATCTCTGTGCTATAAAGAAAAGTCTCCATCTACAACTCATTTGTTAAAAAGTGGCTCTTAAGGCTATTGTAAGACAATAATTTACAATGTCTAGATTCAATCTGTGCTTTGTTGCTGAGGAGAGCAGAAACAAACTTACTGTTCCTCTTCTACAGTGGTTTAAAAGCACAGTGCAATTTCAAGGGCAGATCAAAGTTAGACTAATTATTTCCTTTCTGCTTTTCCTATAACTAAATGTAACAGGTCACTAGGGAAGGGTGAGACAAAAGATGAATGTATTTACACACACTAACAACAAACACTCAGAAACAAGGACATTATTTATATAATAAAAAGATGCATAAGGGAAAACATCAAAGCCTGCATTAAATATACAATCCCACAAATATATCACCAGTGGTGGCTAAATAACTAGGGAAATAAACTGGCTGCTCTCTTTCTCCACACTTCAAATTAAACATAACTGCTGAGCCAGTTAAATCCTTCAAGAGCCTTTAGCACTACTGATCATGAAGGTTTGATATTGCTAGTATTGCCTACTGGCACTTAATCCCAAGGCTGAAAAAATATGTTTCTATTGTTTTCTGTTGTTTAAAAACATCTGTGTTTACTAAAGAGATATCTTAAAGATTTAGACTGCAGAAGGCTAGAAACATGCTTTACTGCATCTTTTTAAATGAAACTTGACATTCTTATTTATACAGTTACAGGAATCAGAGTTTTGAAATTCTCCAACTATCAGGAGAACTAGAGAGTGGTCAAGAATATAATTTGCCTGTAGAAACCTGCAGATGCAAATAGCTCCTTCTCTGCATAAATTCCTCTCTGGGAAACCTCAACAAGGATATTTTGCTTATGCTACTGTTCCTTTGTCCTTTTCCCAGGTTACTTCTGCTAGCTGAGAAATCACAAGTTTTCTGGGGAGAAAAATAGTGTGTAACTCTGGTGATTTGTCCATCTGCCAGCAACTGGGAAACCGCTCTCCGTGGCAAATCCTTCAGCATTCGCATTCCTACTTCAACCACTGCTTTAAAGTACCTACACAAGGTAAGACGACCCCAGCATACAGGGACTCCTGCAGGGAGCACACAATACACAGCAGCATCTGCCAAGGCTCAGGCAACGGTCCAACTTCTGTTAAGACCCATTAAAGTCTCCAACGGTTCAAAAGAGCTTGGTATAGGAGCAGTACTGCTTCTTCTTTTGAGGTCTTCCCCTGAAAATCGTGTTCTTGTACAACATGCTTTTTTCCACTCAACAGGCAAGTTCACTGAATGGGAGGGAAAAAGGGAGAGAAGCACAAGTCTTCAGAGAAAACCCTCCTGAATTGAAAGGTGGCACATGGTGAAGAAACCTGAGAGGAATCAAGGGATGGCTGTGGATGCACAGAGCATGTGACCACCACCATCAGCTGAGCCTCCAGAAGGAGCAAAGCCTGCAGTCCTGCGGGAATAGTACTTTGCATATTTATTGGTCTTTTCTTTCATTCTCAAAGCCTTAGGGAAGGCTGGCACCTGGCTCATGTCCAGGAAAGGTTGCACAGATCAGACCAAATGCCGATGGAGGACTATACAGCCTGGCAAGCAGAGGTTTGAATGGCACACCTAAGCTTCTGCAGTAAACCCAGGAGCAACCCCAAACTCTTTCTCCATTTCTACACACCAATAAAGGGCCTTTTATTTGCCTGATAGTGCTCTTTAGTTTTTTTTTTAATGTGCGCCCTTTTACTGTTCCTTGACTAAGAGCACACATACAGGCATTTCTCACCCACACAGTACTCAAATGACTTTCAAACCTTTGTGTTAGCTTGTCATTTTTGGTAGCTTTCACACCCCTACTGAAACAAAGCTTAGACAAACCCTGAAAGCTAAGGATCTCTCCAGACATGTCTAGACTCTCGTTTCAGCATGGTACAGTATTTCTGAACTCTCTAACCTTTATAGGAGGTGACCAAAGCCAGCTCAGACAGACTAAACTGACACACCGCCAGCTAATACCCTGAACACCTCAAAATGCAAATAGCTCTAATCTTATTAAAAATGATGCAATTCACCCTACCGCAACAGAAAGAGGGGGAAGGGAAGCATACCCTACCATACTCATCAGACAAACAAAACTGTAACATTTATGAATTATTTCCATTTGCAGTTAAAGAAACTGAAAAATTAAGAATTTTTTTTAAATCCATATTCAGCCCAGTAAAAAACTATATCTAGGCTACGTGTGGGAGGTGAAGAGCTGCCACCATCTCCACAAGATTTGGTAATTTGGGAAGACAATGCCAAGTCTTTCTTCATAGTGTACAACTTGGATGAAAGCAAGTATGTAGGAAGGTAGCTAAAGCATGCCAGTGTAGGTTCATGCTGTACCCACTACTATAAAACAGATACCTTGTTGAGATGGAACAAACAATGTGGAAACACGACAGAAAAGGAACTCTTTGCAAGTCAGAGTTGTCATGCCTCTTATCTCTAGTGTGGGACAAGAGGGGAACAAGCATTCCATAGAATGAAGGAGCTGGGCAGTTGCAAGTCAGTTCTACTTGGACCTTGCCACCAGTGCAGTGATTCAATTGCCTAAAACCTGCTAATTTACAACCTGTTAAAGTGCAGTCTCAATTTCCACTCCAACAAGACACATGCTCTGAACATAAGGTAAACGAGAATTGGTGAGAAGTTCCTTATTCTGATGGGCTGTGCATATCCAGTATGCTGGCAAAATAAATCTGCCTTGGATTTCTCCATATCCTCCCACTGAAGGATTCCAAATTCCTCCCGAAGACTTTGCAGTCCTGAGTCTGGCCCTCGGTGGAAATGCCCTAACTGGGGCTGCACAACTCCAAGCTTGTGATTGATCACAGTTCACTCAATTTCCAAAAGAATGAACAGCCATACCTATCAAAGTATGATAAAGGACATTGATAATAAACTGGTTTACACCATGCAGTATCAGCAGATGAGCCATGCTGCAGTAGGACAAAAGCCTTCACACTAATGAGCAAAGGCACATGGGAGAAAGGACTGCTGGAGTTTTGGAAGCTATTTTCTGGTCATCTGTAACTGGTGTAGAGCAGCATGTACAGGAGTGTGGCAAGTTGACAGAAAGCAAGTAGCAAGCTGTTTCTCTTTTATTGAGGCTTTGCTCAGCTGGTTTGCCTTACGCAACCATCAAGGGAGCAAATTCACCATGGGAGGAAAGAGGAGAAGTAGACTGATTTATCTTCAACCCTGCAGAGCTGCTTCTTTCTCAGTTTTGCAAATAGCACAGCCCCAAACACAGAACCTATCACATGATAGACCTGTCAAAAATAAAACCCTAAGCATTCTGTAAACACTAGGACATCACCAATGTTACATCTGCTTCCAGATGGTGGACTGTTGTTAAATTAGGACGAATCTATTTTCAAATGATATTTCAAAGTAAAATAAAACCAACTATACTATCTAAACCCAAATGAACCAAAAGCCCTACAGCCCGCTATCCCAACCAGATGCACCAGATTTTATCTAATCTGGATCTTAATAATATAATTATGAACCTATCCTCAGACAAGCATTTCCATGTCATTTAAAAAATTCTAACAGATTTTCAAAACTGAAAATCCTAGTTTAAGCCAGGCCACAAAAGAACGAGTGGAACAGCCCCTCCAAATGAGTTTTGTTCTCTGATGGATTTGAGATGAGGTGATAGTCTCCTGTCATCACACAAAGAGCAAGCAGGAATGTCCACAATTAAGGAAGATCTACAGGGAACAAGCAGGGGATGGAAAAAACCTCCAGGATGCGAGTGGGAAACAGAGCAGTCTGACTGAGCCAGGCTGGCTGGAAAGCAGCTCCCTGTGGTGGCTGATGATGTTGTGAAGAGAGTTTCAAAAACAGCAGGCAGCATAACAATCTCTCCCTCTCAAGTTGCACTGGATCACCAAACAGATTGGTTCCATTAACAAAAAATGAAACTCTGCCAATGTGAGGCACTTTGAGCAATACTTTGCAAAACTCTTTCTTTCAGGAAAAAGTGCTCATGCGCAAGAGAGTGAGTCTTTACATTGGGAAATGTAAGTGCATGGTGGAGCACCCGGACAGCAAGACAGGAGCTTCAGGATTTTCTTCACAGCCCTGCAGACTCTACAGATTTTAAACGCAGTTCAAATAGCAACACAGTTGAAATAGGATAGTGTAAAAAAGAGAGGATAGGAGGGCTTCCAGTTTCAAGCCCCACCTTTAAATTGCTAGAAAGACTTGGGTCAGTCATTCCAAGTCAATAACTTAAGACCCCTAGTGCAGAGCTTCACTCAAGGAAGAATTTTGCTCACGTCTTTTGCTCCTCTTCTTTGGCTCCAGCCCCATTACAGCACTGCTGACTGTCTAGTTCCCATGATCTGGCATGTAGAGGCAGGAAATCGGAGAGGCACCACACTACCGGGAACATAAATGGTGCCAGCACAGTGACAAAGAAGCAGGAGATGAGATATCTCCTCCACAAGCCTCTACAACCATGCCCAAAAAATCCATGTGGACCATCATCTCTGTGCCACAGAGAAGGAAAAGACCCTTAAAAGATCCTCAATCTTCTGAAAGATTGAAAGACTGAAAGATGAATTGGGAAATTTTGTAACAATTTCCTTTAAGGTTACTGAGAGCAAGGAAGGGATGGTAGATGGATCACAGCACTTCCACGTGGCATGCACTACCGCATGTCAAAGATACAAAATGAAAAAAAAAAAGACAAACCCACTTTGTGCTGTTACTTGCAAGACTTCCACCTTTGAAACCTGACAGGGTACAGAGCAACTGCAGTGACCACCAGATGAAGCAGAGGAGAGATCCAGGCACTCAGAAAGCATCTAAGAAACAAAATATTGGGGTTTTTTTGTCCATTTGGGCAATTTGCTTGGATCACCATGCCAGACCACCTAAGTCATTCTTATACATACAGCACATGCTATACCATCGCCCATGAACTGACAATGCTCTGCCCTGAGCAACTGAATCCTTCAGCCCGGAAGTGCCTCATCCAACACTGTGTCCAAAGCCAGGACAGCACTGAATCCAGATTAGGTTGCAACTTAAATTCTTCTGATTGAGCCGACTATTAAGAAATGCTTTTTAACTCTTTGGGACAAAGAGGGAACTGCACTTATCTAAATGGATTCACTTACAAAAATTGTGAGTGCTTGGGTCTAAGTAAGGCTGACAGAGGTTTCTGAAGACAGCCCATCTTGGTGACAGGAAATATTTCTCCTAGCAGGAGAGCACTTAATGAAGTTCATAATGTTACACAGGTAACAACTGTCTCTTATCCCTACACAGCCTACACAAGCAAAGAAACCCTCAGACAGTACAGTTTAAATTGCTCTGTTTGAAGGAACATGCTATATAAGCAACACAATCTTTTTTTTGTTAAATAATTTCATCTATCCTCCAGTTTCTCCTGGCATGGCTGAATGTGTGAAGAGAGTGATTTACACACAATCCTCACTGACATATCATTCTCCAGTGCAGACTGAGTTGCAGTGATTAACTAGGAGAACTTCAGACTGTGAAGAGTTTAAAGGAGCTTGCCAACCAGTTGAGAAATACGTAGGGTAATTTTTAAAAGTACAGCAAACATGTCAGTGATAATTTTTCCTTTACGAATGAGACTTGTCTTTCAAGTGATTCAACACAGCCATTGTGGTCAACTTAAGATTACCCAAAATGAACAGTGCTGGAGGAGGCACACAAAATTTTAGCAGCAGAACATACAGCTTTATAGTCTGAGGAATGCCACATATATGCCCTTGAGCTTGCTTTAAGACAGTGTGGGTATTACCAGCGTGAGCCCATTTGATACCCAAAGAACTCTCCAGGTAACACAAAAGCATGTTTTCAGATGTGCCAGTGCTGCAACACTTCTGCTTGTAACCCACAAGCTGACAGTGACAGAACGGTGAAGAGGAAAGGTTTCTTCTTATTTGATTTTAAACAGAAAAATTCTCAAATCAGTCCATGAGTTATGCATGCTTTACCAAGGTAAGCAATTTTCCCAGCACACCAGATCAAAGCTGCAATTGTCCTAGACTCAGGATTCCTGAAACCTCACTGGAGAGCTACATATTTTAAGGAAATAATTACATGTGTTTTTGTTATTTTCCTGACTCTGCTCTCACTTCTGATTCCAGAGAGTTTGTTTTCCCTTGCCCCAAATGACCCATTGCCTCTGCCACAAGCTAAAATTACACATAGTTGGCACATACACTGAGAAATATGAGGGATCTTTTTTAATGTGATTTGCTTTTAAAGGCAAACCAGCAGTTACTAATCGGTTGACCTACTTCTGCTCTAATTTACCATACTTAAATACACAACTCAAAAAACCTTCTTGAGAAAAGAAAAACCACCTCAAAAACTTAACTGAGGTACAGAAAGAGGTAAAGATGCCATTACCAACTAAACTCCTTGGGGGGAAAAAACCTGGTATTTAGAAATAAGATTAACTATACTAAAAAGAAGAAAAGAAAGGAAAAGCTCAGGGAAAAGATCCAGGTCATGAGGATGTTATTTCTAAATTTTTTAAAGCAGCGACTCAACATTCCCAAGCTGAAAAAAAACATGTTCCCTGCCCTCATGGCAACCCTACCACAGAGATGCCAGTGGCGGTCTATCTCCTCTTCCAGTTCTTCATGTCCCACACCTCCAAACCCAGAGGCTGACTCCTACAACCAGGCGCCAAGCTTCCCTCATGTCTGAAGAAAGACTGACAGAGCTAAACTGCTTACAAAACATGTCCCTATGGGTATTAGCAAAAGCACCTATTTTAACAGTATTGTTTATTTTCACCTTTTTTTTTTTTTAAATTAAAAATCCCACACTTCAGAGCAGGTCATAGAAAGTGCCTAATCAGTTTCCCTCCTCTTTGCTGGCACGGATCCTGGTCCCAGTGTCAGGGTTGGCGGGATGCCTATTGATTTCAGTGGGAAGAGGATCAGGCCCAGTCCTGTAGATGTTACTCATGCAGGCACTCAGCTCCACCCTTGGTTTCTCACATCACTCCATGCACTACTACTTGAAAAACAGGGACAAACTGGAACAACGTAGCTTGGTGCATATAGCTTGACCTCTCCTGCCTTCTCTCCATTACTAAGTGCTGCCTCTCAAAGCCCTTTGTCACCACTCAGGACTAGTAACACACAGTATTTTGGACAAACAAGGGAATAACATCAGGTCATTTGCAAGCAGGCCTCAGTAGAAGCCATGCACTCATCTTTGTTTGTCAAGGACCATGGCTCTTCTGGCCTGTGGGAAAGTCAAAAAAGCCATCACAGCTACTGCAGCATTTGCCTTTTTTCTTAAAATTTCCAGTTCCTGGAGTCGTATTTCTTTTTGGGAAACTTGGCTTTCATTTAAAAACTAATCCTTCAGGGTTCCCATAATTGCAGAGGATAGCCTGAAAACCTGGCTCCAGAGTTCCCCAAGAGGAAATAAAAAGAAAGTAAACAAATAAAAAGAACTGAAGTTTTTCTTGGGTTTATGTCATTTGTTGATTTTTCTTAGCATCACCATTTTAAGTGATTGTCCTTTTTTTCCTAATGTCTTGGCAAATTATTTTTCAATACTAATTTAGAATGGCAATTTGCTCCGAGGTAAACTCTGATTCAGACTGCCATCGCTGATGATTAAAAAAAATGTTTCTTCACTTGTTTGTCAGCATTATCCAATGCTCATTAATTATATTTTTATATCCTTCTTTTATAGTAATGCTTTAAATCTCTTTATTGGATTAGAGACAAACTTGGGAAACAAAGTCCATTCCCAATCTAGAAAACCCTCAAGGCAACTAAGAGACTTGGATCTCATTTTATGCTTATGAAGCCGGTATAGGGATTGTAAATATATACCTATGAGACACCCTAGATTGGGCAAGAAAAGCTGACTGCTGCCCCTTTGCAATTGGACAATTTACAAATAAGTATGTAATTGGACTTTAGTTGCTGACCTGTTTAATGTGCACTATTTCAGTATTTCCGACTCAAATAAAACGAGACTCATTAGAAAAATGTTCAGCTTGCACTATTTCAATATTCAGAACTGCTCTTCCCCAAGCAGATCTGCAATAGAAAACAGAGATATATTTTATTTTTATATATTTCTTTGTACACACAAACACATTTTTTTAATAAACAACCACTTTATGCCTTTAGGAGAGCAAGATACTCTCTCCCAACTGCAGATGGTTAAGAAGAAAACCTTAGAAAGCTTAAAGAAAATTAAAGAAAGGAGAATTGTGTTTGCTTAACATCTATGTGTTTTATGCACATGTATGTGCAAGAACTCATTAAATGTAACTCTCACTTTGCATTGTTGATTTTCAAAAAAATGACAGCGAAAAGAATTGAGACTTTCAGTGCAGCTGGGTCAGCTCCTACCACGGGACTCATATCTGGCACTGCCGTGGCCCAGCTGCACAAAGTATCTTATGCCAATGTCATGACCCAGCTACTACAAACGAGGGCTATTGCGCAGTGGTAGCAGCCTGCAGCAACAGGCTGTCGCGGCTGTAAACATGCAGCCCTGTCTTGTCCCCGGCCACCTGGAACCATGCCTGACTGAGAAAAGTTCCTGCTCACAGACTGGCACCAACTATGACATCAGAATTTATGACCCTCTATGCTTCACCTACTTACAATAGCCTTCCTCACAGAGCAGCATCAGATGGGCTGGGCTGTCGGTGCCAGGATCACCAGGGAGCAAATGCTTCTCCCCACCCCTAGAAAGAAACCCCACATGTTTCTCCTTCCTTTACCCAGGCACCAGCAGCCATCCTCTTCCGATTCTATAGGGTACAGGATGGCAGGACTAGAATTAATGGATGCAAATTGGAGGAGGGGAGATTTAGGCTGGATATAAGAATGAAGTTCTTTACTGTGAGGGTGGTGAGACACTGGAACAGGTTGCCCAGAGAGGTTGTGCTTTTCAAAAAAATGACAGTGAAAAGAATTGAGACTTTTGGTACAGCTGGGCCAGGTTGTACCACGGGACTCATATCTGGCACTGGCATGGCCCAGCTGCACTAAGTATCTTATGCCAATGTCATGCCTCCTCCCTTGAAGTGTTTAAGGCCAGGCTGGTTGAGGCATTGAGCAACCTGGTCTAGTGGGAGGTGTACGGGGGGTTGGAACTAGATGATCTTTAAGGTCCCTTCCAACCCAAACCATTCTGTGATTCTATGATATGACCTGCCATCATAAAACCAGCTGCCTAAGAGGTGCTACAAGCTGTTCACAAGGTGCTATTTCACATGTACTTCACATTAATTTTTTTGCTGGTGTTTCAGCCTAGGCTCCCTAAAACATATGCTTCCCAAAACCATGCCATTTTAGTTTAGTTTGTTGTTTGTTTTTTTGTTGTTGTTGCTTTGTTTTTTGGTTTTGTTTCTGGAGGGATTTTTAATGCCAGAAATGAGTGGCAGCAAAGAATTAAAGAAACTAACAATACCCCCTGCCCCAACAAAAGTGCAGTAAGCCCTAAGGCAACTTAAATATACTGCATTTGACTCCAGGTGTAGTCCTGCCAGACAAATCCAAAACTACAAGTTATATTGGGGAAGTCAAACCTGGAAACCTAAGCTGGACTGTTCTGGTCACCCCTCTCAACCTTCTGGGTTCCTGCTAAAACTTGAACAATTTTAGAGAAAAAAAAAAACCAAGCCAACATCCTGGGCGTTCATGGAAAAGGTAGAGATGACTGAAGGAAAAGCTCTTTGGTTGTGGTGCACAGACAAGTCAGTGAGACTCAAGGACACATTTCTGTGAAAAATAATAACAATGTGCAATGAACTAACCTATCAGGTGATGGAAGAACCTGCAAGGGAGGCTTAAGGACCTACCATAAGATGTTCCAGGCAGGCTGCCTCAGCTCAGTGAAAAGATGGAACAAGATAAAGATGCCAGGAGAACACAGTGCTGTCAGGACTGACTCCAAGTTTCTACATCAGCAAAACATTCTCATGCATTAATAGTACAGTATGGACTTTTTACTTAGGATTTTAAAACAGACTAAATGCACACAGGAATTAAGTCATGTATGAATTTAACATTACCAAGTCCTTACTTTTTCAACTCTGCCCCAAAGACATCAAGTCTCATTGAAGCATAAAAGGCATTTGAGGCATTGAAACCATCTCTCAATGGTAAACTATAATTCAGGGTCAAAACAAAGACAACTAATTCTTCTGGAAAACATCTATTCCCTTTTGAAATAGCAGCAAAAAGCACCATTGTGGGATATGCATACAATTAGGAGACGGATGTGTTTACAAAGCAAAAAAATGATGTATCAGTCCATGCAGAGAAGTCAGGAACTATCAACTGACCTCACCATGACTGCACAAGGAGCATTTTCCCAAAGGCAAACTTCAAAGAAATTTCAGATGCTGAATGCTTTATTTTTTTTTTCCTTCTCCCTTAATGATGATTTATTATGATACAGGAAGATCCAAATAATCTTCTCCTGGTTTGTTCTTGAATTTTAAACTTAACAAAATCTGAAAAAAATCAAATCAGTAATTTCTTCCATTCCCACTGAGGATGCTTTTTTCATGGGATGTCTGGAAAATGCTTACATTCACCACATACAGCCTTTAATCCCAGTGTTCCCTAGGATTAAGCTAGTATTCGTAAAATCACTGAGAAAACTTTGCAGAGAGTACAAATCCTTCCTCATGTAAACTGTTCAGCCTTCAGTAGGTTCAAGTAGTAACAAGCTTGAGGAACTGCAGGACTGTGCACTTCTACAAAATAGAGCAAAAAGTCCCTACCAAACATACAATGAAACCCTCCAAACCTTCTCCCCATTCTCTTTTTCTGAAATGTGCATGTTTCAAACCATTGTCATTTTCCTATATAGAGAAATTGGAGAGTATCTTCTCCCACACTTCCACATCTTTCAGGGGTAATTTCTGCTTTAGATAGTTTTCTGTGAATATGGACATAATGAAGGAGAGGAAAATTCTTCCATCCATTTTTTCACATGGAAAATGAGACTCTAATTCTGATTTCTCCCACAGTGGTTGGAGTCAACAGTAATCTCAGTGAATAACTGAGTTATTCTAGTTGATAGTTCAGATTAAAAAAAAGTGAAGACGAAGAATTAGGTTATCATTTCACTACAGAAATAGACCAATGATGTATGTTTAGGCAGTGGCATTTTTCTACCATGCACTAATAAGAATAAGAATACTCAGCTCGAATACTCCACAAATTCCTTTAGATCCTGATGCTTCTTGCTGGGACTAGCTCTTCGTTAAATTTAATGACTCCTTAAAGCAGAAAAGAGAAAATGTCAATACCACCTGCTAACCAGAGGGAAAGCTGTCTAGGTACACTTGATAAAAAAAGATTATACTGGAAAATTCCATGACATTTAGTAGAATGGTGAATATTTGCTTGCACACACTCATGCACACACAAAGGGAAAAATACTCCAAACTGTTTAACAAAAACAAATTCCTGCCTTCCCTGTTCAGTCCTCCCCATCCCCCTCAACCCAAAAATGTGATTTACCAGAAGGAGCTCACAATGCTGCTCTGGCTGAGAAAGTACACTGAGAACTTCACAGTGAGCCCAAAATAGCATGAAAAGAGGAAATGGGTGGGGGTGAGGTTCTTTCTTCTTCTCACAAAGGACTTCACCAGCCGATATAGATCAAGTAAAAACAGTAGTCCTGACATGCGAGCAGCACTTGGTGACAATCCTCCCCTCTTTTCCCAGTCTGGTCTATTTTAAGATCACACCACAGGAAACTTGGCAGCTACATGTTTCCGAAAGTTGCCCCTGCCACTTCCACAAGCTCAAACCATTTGTAAGGGCACAGCTCACAGCACAGAAAATTCTGAGGGGACAGAAAAGATATTGTCAGGCTACCAAAGGCAAGTCATTCAAAGAAAGAAGACAATTAATGATAATTAAATGAAGCCGAAAACATGTTCACTTTTCAGTACTGTGCTACTGTTCTTCAAATAAATCAAACCTTTATATGAGCCATCCAAACACTGGTAGTACTTGTGATGGATACCACACATCTGCTCAAAGAAAGAAGTCCTCATCAAGAGATTCAGCTGTGTAAGGCTGTACCTTGATCACTTTGTCATGGACTCTAACCTTCTAACATTTTTCCAGAAAAAATCAACATTGTCAATCACAAATAAAGTAAGGACACATGTAGACATAGAGCCAGGAACAATGAACAACACAGTAGTTGCACACGAACCTCAACGCCGATTCCAATTAAGTAGAGAATAGAGAACAGCACAAATGCTACTGGCACAGTCTGATTAGAGAAATTGATGATAATTAAAATCCTAACAAAAATGTAAAAGAGCATAAATATTGCTAATACCTTCACCCTGCACAATAAAATCATCCATCCATACAAAAACAGAAATGAGAAATAAAGCTGGAAGTTTCTGAAACTAGGAAAACAAACAGCATTATAACAGAGTAAAAGTCTGGACTAAAATACCATGGTTTTGTTATTTTGTAACCATACCTTTTACAAATGTCAAAGCTTGTTCAGAGAACAAGCAATTTTGTACATGTCCCCCTCGTTGAGAGAACTAAGTTTCTGAGCAATCTGAGCTCCAAAAATTGTTTAAAAAATTCTGAAGAAGAAAGATATACTATTTAAGTTTAGTGGCTTAGAACAGGTAGATGCTTATCCCCTTCCCAGAAGTAATTTATTTCTGGACATGGGAAAAGCATTCTCATCCCCAAAATTAAATTTTGAGATACCTGTAAATAAGTTAAAACACAGGTCCTCAAGTTCAGTCTGTACAACTAATGCATTTATTGGAACACCGTAAATGTAAAGATATTTAAGAAAAAAAAATACTGTCTACAATGAAAGAGAAGAAGTGCAAGCACTTGTTTCTTTGTGACATGTAAAACTACACAAAAGCTTTCAGGTAATTTAATCTGGTTGCTGGCCTGTATTTTTGCTTCAAAAGGAAGGCCAACAGATGAAAAGTGTATTAGATCTCTTCTTGCAGAGCTCACTTACAGCTCTCAGGATCAATACTGCTGCCCCTCATGCAGGGGCGCTCTGTTCAGCTTCCACACACAGTGAGACAGATTAGTTTAAATTGCTGTAAATAACTCCTACTTGCTGTTCTTGAGACCTTTCTTCCAGGGTGCTCTATATTCCTTAAACTGTACCTGAGTCACCTTCCTCAGTGTTCTGGGAAACTGAAGGTTTAGTAAACAAGTTAAGCAAATGAAAAGATTAGTCAGTCTTGTGCTTCAGATGGATAAGAGATGAGATTACTTTGAAAGCAAGCATATTAAAAAAATTAAGAAAGGAAGATTTCCAGAACTTTGTTCTAATGTAAATAGCATCTACTGCACATAAATAAACCAGTCCCAAGTTTTGTGCTTAAATCTTTTTGACCCTAGCAGTGACGGCCTATTGGGGAAACTGATATTTTTGGTTGCCATACAGGTTAGATGACGTGGACATTTTAAGTTCTCTGGAAGTAAAAAAAATTGGAAGGAATGGAGATTAAGGTGGTAACTAATAAGATCAGTTATGGGAGACAAAACAGCACAGTGTACTAACGTTTACTACTCTCTATGTGTTAATGTGTATCCTACAGCAAACAACATGAAATTCAATATACTGAAGTACTCTTTTCAGTACACAAAAGAAGTACTAAGTAAGGCAAGTCAAAGCAAGCTCAATCAAGAATGAGTTACTGACATTTAGGAATGGCTCAGGATAACATTTCTTCATGCATTTTTGTGGGTTTTCTCCCTCAAATAAACATGCTAGTGACACTAGGGCATGACAAGACATCGCCAGTTCTAACTCAAAGCTTAGCAGGGACAAAAATATTACATGGGAAGCAACATGATCCAGCCGGTGTGGCAGTGGATAGAAAATCTACATAGGCTTGGAAGGAATCCGGTCTTCCACTCTTTTCTGTACCTATGTCACAAATCAGTCCAACCCTCATATCTCCATTTTCCTCTGGCCATGGCACAGATATTTATCTTTCTGTTAAAGCACTTTACAGACAATTGTAGAAAATTTCTGCAACAAAACCTACTTATGTCCCAAAAACAATTCTTCACAAGAACTGGCTTTGCAGTCTTAGTTTCTCTATGTTACACAGCTCCTCAACATGAACATGACTGGGCTCTGGTAGGCACAGCATCATTTCAATATTAGAGGCATTGGATAGATATTTTTGATTGTTAACAAATCAGCATCCTCAGAAGCATGAAGGGGAAAGGAAAAGATAGAATTATTCCCAGCCAGAAAATTACTTCTTCTGAATAATAGTGAAAATACCTTGGACATAAATCCAATCGAGCAAAACATAAACTGGCGAAGTTTTTAGACTGAAGAACTGCAAATCAACAGAAAACATCTGCAGACAATGTCCCAAGTAACCCAGCCCTCTAACAGTTTTCTGATGCAGTCCTTCAGCTGTGAGATAAGGTGACTATCACAAAAAGTCTCTACACATTTAGAACCCACACAGCCACATGCGGAGATAAAAAAGTTTTTCCAATTCAGTGGCATCTGAGTAAGGAAACCCCCACGCTGGTGCCGCTGCACAAAGCAGCACAGCACCTTCAAGTCCCCACGGCACCACACTCTGCCCACACACATCATATAACCCTAACTAATTAAGGTGTCAATGAATGTAAAAGGCAAAGAGGAATAGGTACAGCGAGATGAACCCAGTGCCTCAAGCACCATCTGAAGGCAAGCAGAAGGCAAGCAGCAAAGCCAAGAAGAAAACCCAAGGTTGTGTCTACATGGTTGTAAAAGCCTGACTTCCAGAGAAGCCATAAGCACAACACACTCCTTGCCTTCAATATACAGCACTCTTCCCTTCTCTGTCCTTTGCCCCCAACCATGCAGAACATTTTAATACCTTCTCAATTACCTGGAGAACCACCTCATTATTTTATTTTAGGGTTTTTTTCAAGTGTTGTGCAATATTTGCATGCAGTGGGCTACATTTTTAGAAGTCCTCAGCATCCAAGCAAATGTTAAGTAATAACAAACCTACAGATCTCTCTTGTTCAAGAAACTGACCTTGATAACTTCTCTGAAGTTTACAGTAATACTCACAACTGGAAGAAGAGTTGTTGAAATCCTCCTCTATCCCATTAAAAAAGTGGTTTAAATTATTGTTCTACTTTTCAGAAACAACAGAAAGTTAAAAACCAAAACCTAAATTTCTCCTGGAGCTCAAGCAAGTGCCAGTGAAATTCTCATAAGGATGCTACCAACTCTGTATAACTAACTTTTATGGTGACTCTAACGTTTTGAGCCTCTTGGCTAGGTCAAAGTACACTTGGAGCCTCTCAGTCTAGCATTCTCACATGTACGTTTCTTTTTTCAAAAGAGGACAATAACAGTTTTTCTATGGTATGAGGCTGCGTTTCAGAGATGCTCATGACTGTTTCCTGTTGACTAAATCACCTCTGAAAACTAGGCCATAGATGACTTGAGAGCTGAGCATTAGCTCACCAAGATGGCATCTTCTGTACAGTTACAACTAAGTCTTCCAAAACCAAACCACAGATCAAGGAAAGAATAGGTGTCAACATTAAAACATGAGGTACTGACTCTACACAGAAACATTAAAGGAAAAAAACCTCTGGCTAATTTTAATATATTAGCAGTCACATGTTAAAACTCAGCCAATTTTCCTCAGGGAGATATGTCTTGATGAGGTGAAGGCTCTGTTCTGCAGCTAGGAAGAAGAAAACACTCACTGTGATAAGAAATGTAACATTCATCCCACCATCTCAGCCTCAGTGTTTGCTGGTGGGTGCTGAAGAGATGGTGATTTGCTGGGGAGGAGAACCAAAGCAGCACCAAGAGCAACAGAAGGTAGATCTTTAGAAGACATCACCTTGGAAGGGATAAGAAGGTGATACAGGCAAGCAGGTGATAGGGAAGATGACTTGCTGAGCCAGGACCAAAATGATGAAACTTAGTGCCAACGGATAAGGAGCAAAGCAGAAAATGTGACTAGGATAGATACCACCAGCACTATGCACAACCCCCATCTGCCCACTTCTCTTTCTCCCTATCCATGTTACAGAATGTCAGTCTTCTGCTTACTGAGAATGGTGAAATTTGGTGTCCTCAGCACATAATCAATGGCTGGGGACTTTCTCTAGTCTGTCCCCTCAAGTTGGTTATGGTGTTGAGGACATAGGTTCAGACGGCCTATAAGGCTTGATACTGGGGGCAGAGTAAGGGGCTAATCAACACGTTCACTTAATAAATATGCACGGTTTAGTAAAATTATTGATTGATTCGTTAAACAGCTAAGGGAATTTGCTTTATGTTTATTTATCCCTAGGCGATGGTTCAGCTCCCACCGCTTTCCTTTTGCCCTGAACCCAGAAACAACTTTATTTCTTTACGGCTTTATCAGGAGCCCTTCACGAAGGAAAGGTGCGGGGTGCACTTTCCCCCCACCCCTTCCCAACCCTTCAGGGCGACAGGGCCGGGCCTTTAAACCCGCCGCCGGTGGCAGCCGGGGGAGGCCGCTCCCTGGCGGCGGGGACACCTGCCGGTCAAGGCCCGCCAGGGCGAGAGCAGCCCGGCCTCCCCGACCCGGCTTTCCCCCCTCCCTCAATCCTGCCCGGGGCTGGCTTTTTCGGGAAACAGGACAGCCGGCCTCGGGGAGCCGGGGTGGGAGGGAAGGAGCGGGGGGAGACCCGGCAGGACGCGAAGGCGCGACGTGGCGACGGTTGTTAAGGGAGTGACAACACTGCGATCAACAGAGGGGCTGGTGCGCGGGGAGGTGTGATGGCCCCGGGTTTTTATAGCCTCTTCATGATGTCAGCGAGCCGCGCTGGCCGCCGCGCACGGAAATAGCTGGGCCCTGCCGAGGCGCGGCCATAAATCCGCTGTCGGGCCCACCGCCAAGGGTTATTTCTGAAAGGCCCGAGCAAGATACTTGAATCGATGCGGGGGGGGATAGAGAGAATAAGGGATGGAGGAAAGAGTAGAAGCTTTAACAACCGGTTTAAGGTTAATTTGCTCCGCTGCGGAAGGGTAAAAAAGGCCTTTTTTTTGGCGGACGGAGCATCCTCAAGGGCCACTGGCAAGGCTGGACAGCCCTTTTGGGAGGGGAGAGGAGAGGAGGCAGCTTGTGCCACGAAAGTGGCTTTGAGCTTTAGAAGAGCTGCTGTGTCTGTTCAAACGGGACCTTCAGGCCAAAGCCTCTGCACCTGGATTGCAGGGATACCAGAGGAAACCCAGCTGGGCTCACACTGCCACATCGTGCCTTAGGAAACAAGGAAGAGGTGGAATTCCCAAGTCACAAAATTTAATGTGCTGAACCACAGTAGAAATCTTGATAGTCTTGTCTCCCAACAGCACTAACAGCGATCTCCTACATCAACTGCAGCAAGACCCTGAGTTATATTTACCATTTCCTTCCCCCCCTTGTAAAAAAGGAAAAAGAAAAGAATTGGGAACAACCTTTTCTGAGCTTCCAGGAGAGGGAAAAACTTTGTGCCATTAAAAAAATAGCAGTATTTCGATGCAAATACAAATTTATCATAAGCTTCCTAAAGCATGCACAGCATGATGGTGGTATCACTGCAGAGAAGCTATCTGCTTTCAAGGGGATTTGCATTCTCATCGAATGCTGGACCAGGTCCAGCCCAGCCAGAGGATAACCAGCCTTTAACCTCCCTGTGGAGACTTAGAGAGACGAGATTGAAGCAGTATCATTTCTGACAGAAATCAAATCCTGGCTACAGCACTGCTGGGAACACCACTGACAATTTTTTTTTTTTTAAAGGAATTGGAATTAAAATAAATGCTGTGAAGTTCATTTAAACAATACCTGGTCAAAGGACCAGAACACATCATTATGTATTTAATAAATGCATGTACAAGTAAAGTGCCTGCTAGCATAAAATTTGATTTTAACAAAAGGTAGCATACAAATGGTAAAGCTGACCAATTATAAACTAGTTCAGTTACATGCCCAGGTTAACTGAGCTAAATAATATGTCTCATCTAATTGTACATAAAACCATGGAAAGTATTCCAAAAATAGAATTTGTTCAAATTCCTTCAGTTCACATCTTGGCACTGGCATCTCAGAGGATAGAATAATGCCTAGAAATATGCCTCCAAGATTCAAAACCAAGTGACATTAATGGGAGCTTATGAATATTAGCATTACAGTGCTGGGTATGCACTCAGTGCTTCCTTCTAGATGTAACACTCAGAGACATAAATACCAAAATCTCAGGACAGACTAATGAACAGCTTCCAGGTATCCCCCATCTTACCATTCCCATTCTGCTGTAGAGGTTGAAACCTTAGAGCAGCCACACAGCAAACAAGATCAGAAAAATATTAAGCAATTCTTGAGTGCCAGCAATGTAAAGGAGGCAGCACAAGAATGGGAGGAAACTTGACTAGCACAAGCAGAAACTACTCAAACAGCTTTGCCAAAATGGCAAATAAATGAGTAATTTTCATGGGTTTTTTTTCAGGGCCAGTCTAAGACTGTCCAAAAGTAGCAGCATCTGAATTGTGCAGAGACTCTTTGCCATGGCTGGGCTGTTTGTGGAAATGTGTTCAGACTACATGAACATGTAGTGTTTTAAAATGCTCTTGTTGGCTTATTTTAACTGTAATACTGTCAGCAAGAAAATTATCGATATGCCAAACTCAAATGACAGTCAGATATAAAATCACAACATTACAAAAACATCAGACACTTTATTTTTCAATTGATACCTTGATTTGTCCTTCTTTAAGTCACAGTTCAAAATACTTCTCACTAAAATTGTGGTTTTGATGTTTTTTAGCAGCAATAGTAAGATTGGTCTGAAAAATGCATGAATAGAAATGTCTGTCTGTAAAAGCTCCAGAAAAGGCAATAGAGTGAAGCAACAAAAAAAAACCCCTCAAAACATTTGGATCACTATGGACACGACTAACAGCAATCAGGCAGGTAAGCACCGAGGAATGCGGTGTTTGCATCAGGACCGGGAAGCCATGTGGTTTAGCAGACCTGTGCCCTCCCAGTGAGGTTGCACCATGCTGTCTTTACCTGACATTCCTGATCTCCCAGCAGGGAAGCTGACTGCAGCCATTAAGACACTCACAGCGGGAAAACCCAGGAAAAGGGCAGCCAAACTAAGATTCACCCAGGATGAGGTAAGCAAGATTCAAAAGTGAAAGCCCACACCATAGTAACGTGCTTGACTGCACAAGATAAACCCCCAAAACAAAGCACTGCAGATGCAGAAGTCAAACTAGGTGTAGAGAACCCGGTGAGTGATGTCTTCCAGGTGCACGCAACTGACCGAGGCCAGGTCAGCGTGGGGGTTGTGAGAGTGAGCATGAAACTGGCAAGAGTACAAGTGTGGGATGAAGTCACTTTTGTTTAAAACTGGTATCACCTTCTCTTCCCATAACATCTAAGTGAGGGATTTTTTGCATTAATTTCCTTGTCGCTGTATCACAGAATCACAGAATCACAGAATGACCCGGGTTGGAAGGGACCCCAAGGATCATGTAACTCCAACCCCCCTGCCTAGCAGAGCCACCTAACAAACACATCTACTAGATGAGGTTGCCCAGGGCCTCGTCCAGCCTAGTCTTGAACACCTCCAAGGACGGGGCATCCACAACCTCCCTCGGCAGCCTGTTCCAGGACCTAACCACTCTCCTAGTAAAGAACTTCCCCCTAACATCCAACCTAAATCTTCCCTCCTTCAACTTGTATCCATTTCCCCTAGTCCTGCTATTGTCACCCCTTTCAAAGAGTTTAATCCCTTCCTGGGTGTAGGTTCCCTTCCCTGAAAGGCTGCAATGAGGTCACCCCGCAGCCTTCTCTTCTCCAGGCTGAACAAGCCCAACTCCCTCAGCCTGTCCTCATAGGGGAGGTGCTCCAGCCCACTGATCATCTTCGTGGCCCTCCTCTGGACCCTATGTTATGTTATGCTTAAAGCCCAGATTCTGGCATTGTCAACTAGAACCTCAGAGTTGAAACTTGCAAAAAAATTGTAGAATAAAATTTCAAAAACTAGCAGGCAATACTGCAAATAAAACATTTTAACACAGTAGCAAATAAAAAGAGGTGAGCCAGAGCTGAAGAACCTCACTGCTGCTTATTTTACATAGTGAATAATCTTAAAATACAATTTGCTATGTGGGGACATTTTGAGAATGTTTTTAGAATGTTTTTCTTCCCTGTTTTCAAATACCTTCTTGGTGCTTCTGGAGAAGCTTCACCAAGTTAGACTAGGTTTAGGATGTCAATGTATTTTAATATTTGCATGGAGACCAACTTTACTGAGAGATAAGGGAAGGAATTACTGCCCATCTCCAAAAATGGGACAGATTTACCAGAGGGGACAGTATGTGTAACATCAAGAGACATGTCAGTCTTAGTGCTCTGCTGTCACATAGACATGTGGGTTCTTTCTCAGCTACCGCATCCACACAAATCTAGGAATGTTTGCCTAGGGAAGGCAGGTCTTCATCTGGTAACATAATTCAGGAGTTACTACAGTCTGCTATTAGTATTTGAGCTAAACATTAAGAAAGGCAAGAAAAGGAAAAATGGAAAGGAATGGGGAAGTCTTGTATGAGAGACAATCCAAAGCTATTCTAGAGGTGCAATTTCCTCCCAGACCTAAAGCAAATTCTTACGTGAACATAAATCAACTTTTCCGCTGAAATGAATTGCTCTCACAGATTTGGGGATGTGTCACATCAATACAGCCACAACTGGGTAACCACTCTGCTAACACTACCCTGGGAATCCTCCCTGTACAGACTAGCTCTGTCATTCCAGCACAAGTACGTTTGATTTGGTTACAGGTTTGAGTCTTACCCTAAGCAGTTTATACCAGCACAGCCTGTAATGCAGACACAATAAGAAGTTTCTCTGTGATCCTGCTACAGCTATTACCACATGGGAATACTCTCATACCAGACAGAGTGCACCAGTACTGAAATCAAACTATTTCAGATTGTCTTCAAAAGTATTTGTTGCTGCAGTGCTGCAGTGCCTGCTTCAGAATATTGGTTGTTCTTCAAGCACCAGTTGCTGTTTTCTGGGATTTATGACTGAAAGGATTAAAAACAAAGAAAACTAAAATAGATTTCCAAAGGATATTAATAGCTCCTTCAAGCTCTGTCGCATTCCAGATCTTATTATTACAGAAAAATATTCCTAAGGTAATAGATACAGCTTCCTCAATTTAAACATTTTTTCCAAAACGTAATTTCTATCTCATTATATAAATACACCATAACCCAAACTCAGCCATCTATGCAAATGATAACTGAGTTATCATTCGACCCATGTGCAAAAATATATAAAGTGCAGATAAATATTTGGGCCATTGTAAATGTCTGTGTGTGCCACTGTTCTGCAAACAGAGGGCTAATGCCCTGGAAACACTGAGATGCCCAACGGCATCAGTGGGAATTGAGGGTTCTCATCATTTGGCAGAACTGAGCCCTTCTTATGTGAGGGTTTAAACACGGATGATGAACAGTGATTTCTTATTCATCTGGACATTCTGTGAGATGACAATCCTGACTGTGGTTTTAACATTATAAATTAAAACTTGGTAGTTGATTTAAACATAGTTAATTTATTTTCTAAAGATTCTGGATTTCAGCAAATGAAAAAAACCCACATTCCCACAAAGCCAGCCGACCAATCATTATATTAACACTCTTCACACTTGAAGATAACCTTTAAGGAAGCTTTCCCTATTTATATCACAGCCATGAAAACATCCTAGAGGCATATTAATTAATAGTGATAACAAAATATAAAGCCATAGGTTGTATGTTCCATTCAATTGCTTTCACCATATATTTTTAAAATGAACAAAATCCATCTGCAGTTTGCCGGGAGGATTATTTTAAGGTCCTGGTGTCCCTTAGAATCTCCTCTCACGTCTTTAGATGTCTGCCTTTCGCTAGCACAGACTGAAATGTCTAGACATCCAAATTAAGGAGTGACCAATCACTGACAAACTGATCCCTCTGCGCACAAGGTCAGTGCTGCAGAGGCACACACACGCAGGCACACGCACACACACAGACACAAACACACAGAGAGACACACAGAGAGACACACAGAGAGACACACAGAGAGACACACACACACACACTTGCAGCCACCGCTGTTCAGGAGACCTTTATTTGTGCACAAAAATATTGATGTTGCTAAGTGATCCGCAGGCGGTCACTAGCCCTAAGTCTTCGTGTTTGTTTGTTTATTGCTGTGTCTTCCTCACCGAGTAAACAATGCAACGGTGATGCAGAGACAGAAGAAGCCATCTAAATTAAAACTGCTGTGGGACCTAAATTATTATGTCTCTATGATATCAACCTATTGCACTTCCCCCCGATTTTGTTCTGTTAAGTCAGAAGGAAAAAATTTCAGAGCAACTTGAAAACACACATGTCCCAAATGGTCCCAATCATCCTGCTTTACTTCAGTTAAATAATAAAAACAATTTATTTGCAAAGATCCCCCTGTATCTTAAGCTCGCTGGCACCAGATTTAAGGAAAATTTTTGAAGTTAAAATAATGGTCCTGTATTAAATTTGTATGTCTGGTCAATTGGAATAAGGGGCAATCTAAAAATAGTATTTCATGACACCCCATAGTAAGTGGTGTCCTTATCTAAAAAAATCAGTCCAGTTCCTTTCAGTTCTAGAATTTAATTTTCTATTAAAAAATAATTCAAAAAATCACCCAAATCAAACACCATCACTTGCCCTTTCCTGAGTCATCCCCAGTTTCAAAAAGTGTATCTTTGGTGGTATGAGGAGTAGATTTTTGTCAAGATGAACGTTCATGACAGTGTTCTGTTTGTGGAGTTTTTGAAATAAACTCTCTTCTTAACTTCAGGGCAGGCAGAACATGGAGAAGCCGTTTCCATAATCATATCCCTTGGCTTGCTTTCAAAGTTTCTGGGGTTCCCCAAAAGTGCTGCAGACCCCCAAGCTTGTGAACTCTTCTGTTTCAAGCAGCCCCCGTGGTGAGTTGACCAGGTAAGATCCCAAGGAGCCCTGCAAACACCAGTCCTCAGAGCTCATCACATCTGCAAGCATGCTGGGAGGAAATCAGCCTGGTCTTCTCTTGGAAGCTTCCAGATTTCCAGAAATTTTTTACAATCAATGTGGCAAAGCATTTTTTCAACACAATGATATTTCATAGAGCTTTGCTGTGTCATAACAGAAACACTTCTCACCTACATGTACAACTACTGACACCTGGAACTACTACTTGCACAAGACATACTATTAGGAAAATAGAGTGTATTTTGACTTGATTTTATTGCAGGAGCAAGATGCAAAGATGACTACCACAGGCAACTGGCTGTAGCAAGCACAGCTTGAGGAACATTTCATAACTGTTTACCCCGTACTAAAACAGTAAAAGCCAGCACAGCAATATAAAGATAACAATGAACTGGGTACTAATGTAAAACAGTAATTCAGGTAACTTGTTTTCAGTTTTGCTATAGGTTACTTCATGTCCCGTCATAAATCACAAGACAGGAATAAACTTCTGATTTTAATTGTCATCTACATACAAGCTTCTCCCAAACTCTGTCTCTCTTACTGAAGCAACACTGAGTTTACAGAACCAGTATTCTGCTGAGTGACTACATTTTGGAAGTCTTGGTACAAAACTACACCCAAAGTAGTGCTGCTCCAAACCTTCTTGTGTTCAGTCAGCCAAATCAGACATAGCAGCAATCAGTTCAGCAGGAAACTAAAGGGACAGGACAGCTCGGTCCCTTCCTCCCTACATCAGTAATTTGCTGGCTGAGTCACTGGCCCTCTCTGTCTGTTTGTCCATCTGTGCAATGTTAATAGTAACAATACCTTCCAAGTAAAAAGCACTGCTTTAAATTCCAGAGATCAAAGACCAGAAATGTTTCCGTTCCAGACAAAAGCAATACTTTGCCTGATTCTCAAGCTGCATGCAGAGCCAATGCTGGGAGCAGACCATTCCTGCAGTAATCATGAGGTAAACCTATTAACCCTTATACACCAAATCAATACTTTGCCTTATTTCTGCAGCATTATTTGTACTCTGGACTTCAATGGTGGGGTGGGGAAAAAGAGATAAACAAGGACAGAAACAGAACATGCTTTCCTCAAAAAAGCTCATGGTTTAATTAGAAATATTCTTTTCCAACAGACTCCTCTTTGAAGGAAGAATGAGACACTACAGACAATGGGCCTTAACAGGAGTGGCAGTATTTTGAAGGACCTTACTCACCCTCAACTACAACAGGACCTCTCAGGCAATCAACACAGCTGGTGAAGAGCACATAGCTTAATCACATGAGAAAATGTTTATTATACTTCATCTTGCTCTCTTCTTAAAAAGTATTTTACATCTCACAAAAATCCTAATTGTCCCAGTGAATATTGATGCTTCTGATTTTGTCTGTCTAGAGAAGAAAGCTTATTCAGAAGTAAGCCTTGCAGGATGGAGAAAAGACAAGGAAGGAATTACCAAGTCAGACAAGTATGACCAGCAACTCAGATGTAAAGAATTCAAATATTTAAAAAGATGTCTTGATAGGTGTATTCCCACCTCATTGCATATGCAATGCACAATATAGCACAAGAAAGCAAACCTTCAAGATGCAGCAGAGTTATTCAGACACATAAATACACATACAAAAGGTGATTCAGACAATGCAGGACCACTGAGCCAATTTATTACAAAAATTCACCTAGTTTACTGCATCCAGACAGGTTTTCCCAACTGCATGCTCTTCAATAATCTCAGATCCAAAGCTGCTGTTATGCTTTTTTTTGCCTAAGCAAAAGTCTAGCTTCTTATTAAGAATGCTTAATAAAACCAACACACATTAAAAACAGTCATCAGGGAGTGTTGCAATTAGATGCTTGCACAGTACTTCCCTCTGTGTCTATATGCAAATACTTTTCACTTCATATGGATTTCCAGAATCTTCATCACGTTACTGCAGTAAGAGACCTGGAAAATATGTGAGATGCTAGGCTATCAATTGCATATCTCTATTACTTTAGAGAATGAAACAAACCCACTTGCAAATGGACTAAAAGTCTAAATTTTCCCCCATCCCTCCTCATGTGACACCTAATTATAGCCTAACTGAAGACACTGATACTGCAGTTCTAACCCCCAAAAATTAAGTGCAGACAGAGAGACTAAGCTTAAAAATGCAGATGACATATGTGTCAATAAGGAGGTAGAAAGCTGGAAGAACCGCAATGTTTATATTAAACGTTTTCCTCCGCAGAACATACAAATGCTGTTGAATATGTTATATTCTGGAGGGAAAAGAATTTTTGGACTAACGAGGGCAATCACTGGGAAGACAGGCCTGTAATTCATCTCTATTGAGCTAGTCAGATGCAAAAAATCACTCTGATTGCTGTGGGATTCTTTCTAAAAAGCCATAGTCTGCGGAGCTTACAGAGTGCTATAGGCTCTCAGCATAATTTCTTCCAAGTCAACAATGCTCACCCGTTTATAGGAGGAACTCTTGTAGAATTGGCTACATACAACTTCATAACGTCATCTGCAATTTTGTGTCTTCATATTCTTCCTTCTCAAAGGAAGTCCCACTGAAGGGACTACTGCCTACATATGAAACAAATCAAACCAGCAGGAGGAATTCTTTAGGAAGAAGTAGGAGAAAGGCTAAGAACCACAGGCTTATAGAAGGGTTGAGGTCATCTCATCCAAACCCCCTGCTCAAGCAGGGACACTCAAAGATGGTTGCTTCTGGCTGGAAGGAGCTGGTCTGGCTCCTTCCAGCCTTGCTCTGGTGAGTGAGAGGGAAATAACCACAGCTGTCACACCTCACCCCAGAGATAGTACAGGATATAGTCCTTTTCTAGATTAACCCACAGCCTGTCTTTATGAAAGAGTCAAATTCAGCCTTTCTGTAACAGCTTACAGTCAGAACCTGGTAGCTTTTGACACCAGCTTTTCTGTTGCCACAGTCTGAAAAAGGAGGCTTCCATTTTGTCAGAACTTTATTCCTGCTGCCATATCCTAGCTTGCAAGCATAGCAAAATGTCTCTACCAGAAGTGAGTATGCAAACAAACAAAAAATGCTGCAAAAATATTCAGTGTGAAGGAAAGCCACAGCCATCATTTAGCTCTGACCAAGTGTCTCTTTTTGCCATATTTATGTGCTAATGTCTCTTGCTTTATTAATTGCAGATTTGTCTGTGCAAGCCTCTTGCACATTCATTATGGTCTTTATAAAGATACTCCTTGCAAATGCCTTGAGGTCACACTTAAAACCATGGTGTGAACTATGGCAGACATGAGATTTGTGAAAAGAGTTTCTTCCCGGACCTTGCGTGATGTCTGTCTCTGCACAGAGCAGTTCAGAAATGAGGTGCAACTACAGCAGGTCTTTCCCTGCTGCTTTACAGCCACCATGTCTCCTCTTGGTCACAGCCAGTTCCCACAAGATGGCATGGCACTATTTAATCTGAGCTTAATCTGAGATTTTAAACAATGATTCCTTTACTGACGCAAAAGTCTGCTGGGGCACTGCCTCACCACAACAGTCTCTCAAGATCCACTTCTCCCATGGAGTGCTGATGCAATTTTCCCTGAACCAAAACATTGCCCATCTCTCCCCACTGACATCAAAGCACAATTTCTCTACAAATCAAAGTTGCAATAGCATGAAAATGAAGGTAGTTTTAGGCTGTGTGACCTACCTGAAACATCACTCGGGCAGCGAAACATCAAAATGGGACAGAATTGAAAATAAAAATGAGACATAAAGGAAGAGCATGCTTTGGCTTGATTTTTTTTCAGCTCTGATGGCTGCCAGTGCTACTGGCGATTGGGTTCAAATCAGACTTAAAGCAGACTCTGCCTTAATCTTCAGGAAGGAATTCAAACCAAAATAGAAAAGTAATACTGGCTTAATGAGTGCAACACCTCAATCACACAAACCCTCCATTATCAAGGTGGAAAAAGAAGAAAGAAAATAACATATCTGGTTAGCCATGTATGAGGTTGGAGAGATAGACTTTTACCAAAAGCTGAGTAAAGGCACTGAGCAGCCTGATCTAGTGGGAGGTGTTTCTGCCTATGGCAGGGGGGTTGGAACTCGATGATCTTTAAGGTCCCTTCCAACCCAAACTATTCTATGATTCTAAAGGTACAACTTCTACTTCTTTTTGTTGTTTTTTATGGTTTCCACCACTTCATCTGCCCAAGCTGATGAGTATTCCACACAGCAATTCCTTTGTTGCTGGATGTGTCCCTGCCTGTCCACAGCTGGGAAGTAAGCAGTTAACATTGAGCAGCAAAAGGACAAGAGAGGCAGTAGCCTCTGGCAGCCATGGGAACAACAATTTCTAGAGACTGGAGGCTGAAATTTCAGAGGGGAATAATCCAAATTGAAGTAGCCAGATGAGATGCTGGGGGGAACCAGGGCGGGGGGGAGGGAGCAGTGGCACTGGCTTGAGTTTTAAGGCAAAATCTTGCTGCAGACATGCATGGACCTGACTTTACCATCCTCTGAAAGGCCATAATAATGACAGCCACATACCTGCAAAAGGTAGTAAAGCCAAGCAGGAATTTTTGCCTGCACAAAATGTAAACATCAAAACAGATGGCGTGGTTGGTTATGTTAATCAGTTAATGTTTGCAGAGTGCTTTGAAGGTGTAAAGCACTATAAAGGTACTAAATACTTACAGTCTTGTCTAGACACCATCAAGCTCATTTTTAGATTGCAGCCTCTTCAGGCCTCTCTGTATATGTTTGCACTGTGCCTCTTGCAAGGGGCTGTAATCTCAGGATGTATTCTTGAGGGAGGAATTAACGGGAGTGGCTCCTGGAGGTGAAAAGCGCAAGCCAATGGCTCCTGCTAAGGCAGCACAAAGTAGCAGAGCAGAGAATCAAATGGAAGTCAAAATGTACTACACTAGAATCAAAATAAACACATCCTTTTTGTGTAGCACAGAGTGTACAATGCACCTGCAAATACAAAGACTATTTTTTGGATGTTTCACCTGAGAAACAGGTAAAAACTGAGGCTGTCACAAAAGAAAACCCTTTTAAAACCAGTTTGCCTTAACAGTGGAAACTTTTACTGCTCTAAGAAGCCAGGATGAGAAAAAACATCTTGTCAGAATAGACAATGCACAAACTGAACAGTTGAGAAGCACCACAGGAATCATCATCCCAAACAGTCCAAGTACAGTATTCAACAAAGCAATTTACCAGCAAGATCACAGATTTTGTTGAGGTTTAGGAAAAAAATACAAACAAACATCTAAAACATTTCAAAACTCGTACTTTTTATTTGCTCTAAGGAATGTGGCATGCAAATAAAAGTAAACCCTAGAGACTTACTCTGCAGTAAGTCAGCCTTCTGTTTCAGACTGCCTTGCAGCCTAAACTGAACCTTACTATTCTGATGTTAAGAAACCACAGATTTCAGAAACCTTTTCCATTAGAGTTTCCCAGTCAACTCAGGCTGTAAATGGGGAAAGAAGTCTGGCATTACACAAAAGGTGCAGACAGCTGAAACACGTAATCCTTATTCATACCCTAAAAATAGACCCAAACTGACCACCCAGAGCTACCAAGCATGTAATCAGGGTTAGAGATTTCAGGTCCCAGCTTGGAGTCAGTGTGTGGAAGCCTGAGGGCAAAGCAGCTTCCCATCCTTATGAAACAAACCCTCTGATCTGCTCTAAGGCAGCACCAACCAAACCCACTGGGAATGGCATCCCCTTCCCTGTACTTTGAATAGCTGCTCAGATTTGGTCAGGGGGTTTTAGTCATGATAGAAAAGACTGAGTGAGGAAAGGGAATTCCACTAGAAAATGGATCCCTTTCATTCTGAAAGTAAAACACAAGTTGTTTCTTTTTTTTTTTCAAATCAGAAATGTACATTTCAAAATGTGAGGGAAAAGATGGCTTTATTATCATTTGCATTTTCAGAGTATCCCCCAACATCTGCCTTCCTACTTGCTGGGGGAGCATATAAAGGGTCTGCTACTAATTCACTATTCTCATAAACAGTTGTATGACAGTGGTTTTGTGCTGTAGATTTGCTAGAATATGAATGAGGGGAATAGTTATGCTTTTGAGGTTTGGTTTTATTTATTTTCCAGACTCTTCACTTCAGCTCATAAACATTAATTTCTAGCAGAAGAAAAACCTTAATACAATTATGGCTTTTGTTTCTGAATTTGTTCTCCAATTATTTCTGTCACTGTCCTGAAACAAAAACTTTAACTGGAAATGGATTAAAATAATTTTTAAAAAGTAGTGCTTTGTACTGACAAAGCAGATGAAAGAGCAATGCCAACACCACACTGATGTCTTCCTTTCCAGGGTAAGTGTTGCCTCTTCCTCTCTGTTCCAAAAAGCATGTATATGTAATAAGCCAAATTTTCAGTCTCATCTAAACTGTGTTACCCTTTCCTTGCTCATAATTTTGCATATGCTCACGTAATTACAGCCTGGAATTTGCGGATACAATTACTTGCTGACACACTTTGTTATTTGAATGATAAAGCATTTGATTGTATCCAATGAAAACAAGATTAAGATGTGAAAGCAAACATGTTTTAGCAAACCTAATGTACTAACTTAAGCTTCTGTTGTTTTATGGAAACATGATCCTTTAACAGCATGTCTACACCCTGTAGTGAAGTATTGTCTAGGGACCTTGCATTAAAAGCAGGATAGCCATACTGCTGCATTACCACATTTGCACTTGCAAGGTAAAAAATACAGCTACATGGCAACAATCACCTTTTTTTTTTCATTTGAACTTTGCTTGCATAAAAACAATCATGTTAACAATGGCATATCAAAAAACAACTAAAAAATAATATCACAAAACAACAAAAAGATCCTGCTAAATTAAACTAATTCAGAATTCATACTGCATCTTGATATTTGCAAATTCATTACATTTAATAAAGCTTTTTGATTTCTTTCCCAAAGTTTCCAAAATGTGTTAAATTAGAATGTGTTGCAAGAATGGCTGTCAAGATACTGAACTATGGCTTAGCACAACTAAGGGTTTTGACTAAGTTAGATTTGTCAATGAATTTTGAGGCTACGGGTTTTTTTGGCATTAGGTTGAAGTTAGCAAAACTTTTATTAACAAATTTCCATAGGAAATCCTTAAAATGGCCCATTGGGTCTATCTGTGGGCTGACCCTCTCTGATCACAGTCTGGCAGAGTTCTCACAGCATCTGGATTTCCTAGTTCTCACCATAAATGCAAATGAGAAACTGGAAAATCCAGATGGGCATCAACTGTATTTCAAGAACAGTTATGACATAAGAGTTTCTCGATAAGGAAGGCAGACATGAAACTGGGGAGATTACACTAGCAACTGCTTTGGGTTAGCATCTTTCAAGAGATGATGTGAAATATAGGTAAGCAGCTTACTAATTACATTTAAAGATATGCAGTAAATCTAAGGACAGCAATAAAGTTAGATCAGGAAGGAAAAAAATCTTTTTGTCATTAACATTTGTGTCTACTGTCATCAATGGAGCCTGAATCTTGAATGTGGCACTGAACAAAAAAACTCAGCTAAACACAGAGGGAGAGATTTAACAAATTAATATCATATGAAGTAAATCAATACAACATGAGTTGCCACTTCAAACTATTCAGAAATTATGGGCAGTGCTTAAAGATTCCTACATCTTTTTATTTAATTTTATCTAGTTTCAAAGCCTTCAGGGATCACGTGTTTAAGCTTTTCTTTGCAACTGAGAGCACTGGAAGTTAACCTTTTTTACAGTAAGATCAAAATTCTTAAATATTTCTATAATCAGTAGCCTTGAAAGGCAGATTTTAAAGTAGACGAAAATCAGTACATGTCTATAGAGAGAGACTGCGAGAGTCAGGAACTAAAATCCAGCCATGACAATGCACCATACTGGATATTAACTTCGAGAACAATCAAACAGTGAAACTCCACTTAAATCTTGACCAGCATCAGCTTCAAGCTTTCTGCACTGTGCTGGCCAAACCACAGATAGAGAATTGTGTGAACAGACAGGGAGAGGGCAAGCTGCCACTGAGAGCAGCTCAGTCCTTACTGCTGCTTTTGACACAAGTTTATATATAAGGGTCCACCTCCTTGGTATTTCAAACCCACTAGGTAGGTGACTGTGTTCCACAGTCTCTACATCCACATATAAATGATCTTGCAGCCAGAAGGAAGCCTATACTTCATCAGACGTATTTACAGAATGCAACCAACCACCACACAGTCCATTGCCACCGGAGAGAAGCACAACACTCTTCCACATGGCCTGCCAAATGTTGCTCTGAGAATCAACCTGAACTCATGTTTGTATTCCAGACTTTCGTTCCCACTGGAGCTACGCGGGATCAAATGCTATTTACTTCTCTGGCTTAGTAGGTTCTACACCAACAAGGTTTTAGGAGAATGTGCCAAAACCACCAATCAGGGCTTTCATGTTGTTGCTAGAGCCTAGAGAGGGATGACACAGTGTGTTTACAGCTCATGCAGCTCTAAATTCTCCAGTTCTCTGGGCAGGAGAAAGACGGCATGATCCCAGTCCTCTGATTATGGTTTGCATTTTAGTAGTGTTCAAATCTTTGCAGGCTTTTCGTAGTATTCACTGCATTTTGACCACACGCTTCTCCAGAGTACAGGCAAAATCAGCTGGGAAAATATTAATCCTCTCTTTATAAGGTCAGAATAAAACCGAGGCTGTATTCAATGTGATAAATGTCTAAGAAATATCTCTTTGAGTGGATTCCCTGACTCTAACTTCTGCATTCACAGGACGCAAATTGTTTGGTATACAGAGATAAGAAACTGTGTCAGCTCAAGTTAATTTTTCACTGCAATTATCAGAAAATGTTGTTTTGACCTTTTAGAAAAAACAGTTTTCTTGGACTTTCATTCACTCTTAAAACTTACTTCTAAGTGCTGTATAAAAGTTTGGGTTAGACACATATTTTTATCTTCCGAACAAGGAAACAAGATAAAATTAAGTGACTTCCCCATATTAGACGAAGAAAAATTCAGAGAACTTGATCCTGTACCCTGCATTGTCCATCAACATTCCTGACAGGGTACCTGAGTATAAGCTATCAACACTATAAATGTTTGCATTATATGTACTAGATGGCTACACCAATTGAATAAATTACAATAAAATAATCTCTTACTGTGTTGCTTTCCTGTTGGGTCAGCATTGCAGTCTAGGTCACCACACAGATGTAGGAGACCTGTCACAAGGAAGCAGGCAACAATATGTGGCCAGAGGTAGAGCAAGACCAAGTTCAGACAGAGATAAAATTAGACAGGGAAAGCAGACAGTGATCTAACAAAGTCCTCTGTTTTAGCCATGGGGTTATGTAGAGTTTTTTTTCATTTGTGCATAAAAACATAGAAATATGGGGTTGAAGAATTCAGAGATTAATTAGTTGGACTAGTCCAGAGCATGCAGGTTGCCTGTGATGGATGATTATCTATGCTGTTCTCACCTCTACTGAGGATGCTGCATTGAGTAACCTTCAGATTGGCACTGATGATGTTTTATCATCTCAGAAATGGAAAGGTCTCACAGACTTTCAGCCTAAGTCACCTCTGTGGCACATTAGATTGATTTCTTTGCTTCCTGTGGAAATTATGGCATGCCATTGATCACTGTCACTTAAATACTGATATTTTGCATATCAGACTTATGTCCCTTCTGGTCTTCCTTTTTTTCTAAACTAAGCCAGACAGTTGTTTCAGTCTTTTCTCTGTGGTTACCTATTTGAAATCTAATTATCATTCAGACCTTTCTCTACTTGAGATTTGTCTCTTGAAGTGATGGAACTCAAACCAAACACAGTATCCCACTGATGAGGATCAATACAAAACATAGCAAAAAATTCCTTCCATTGTCCAACTGTTAATTTGTCTTCACATGCAATGGAAAACTAAAATACAACTGAAGATGCTGAGTGAATTCCAACAATATACTTTTATGTGGAGAATAAAATTAAATGTGATGCAAGGAAAGTCCCTGCCCTACAGAGCTAACTCATCTTTTGAAACAATGTAATTACACACACATTCTCACACACATAATCTGGCTAGCTGCCTGTATGCCAAACAAATTGTACTTGTTGTTATGTACTTCTATTTGTTTTTTGGAAACACTACATGCCACAACCTTGGCTCTACAGTCAGCAGACCACATAGGAACACCCTGGATGTCGTGGCAGTTGCACCTATCAGGACCTGCAATGACTGTCCTTTCAGATGGATGTACCCACAGTAAAGAGTAGTTGGCAAACCACTCTTTCTAGTTTAGAAATCAAGGCCTATATTGGGTAAGTAACCAGTCATCTGCATGTGCTCTTTGCTACACTGGCCACTTCAGAAGAAAGCAATAAAAAAGTAAAGGGCAAGGCTTCCAGTGAACAGAAAGATGTGGATAAAGTGCCAAAGGATAACTGCTGCAGTGAGGGAATGTAAGAAGGCATTCAGGAGCAGGTCCTTGTTTTCATAGGGCTTCCCGTATTCCATACTGCCTACAATCAGAGGGACTTACATACAAAACTCTTCTGGTTTTGCCAAATTAATCTCTGTTTCTTTCAAAGATGAACCTTCAAAAATTGACTGAGAACTTGAAGCTGACAGAAAAAAGGGCAGTCCGGGGAAGCCAAAACTACTGGGTACATGAATTGATCGGTACTGGCCCCAGTGCTCTTTACTTTTTTCCCAAATTAATTTTTTGCCAGGTAAGTTCCCTGAAATAGCTCACAATAGTGGAAAACACCACAACTGCACAGCAATTGCACAGCAATTGCACAGCTCAGGACAGGGAAGACTGGCTGTAAGGCACTGGCTGAGAGTCACCAACATTGATGCAAACGTGAAACCAGTTTTCAGTCCCTTTAGCCAGGACTGAGCAATCACTAAGGAAAATAAGAAACCAGTTCAATCAAGACTACTTTTATATCTTAAGAACCTGTAAATCCTTTCATATTGGTTATCTGAATATTGCCAACTGTGTGTTTTTTCCTGACAAACTACAGCTACCAACACATGTTGAGCTTCACTCAAACTACCTCTTATAAGTCATTGTAACACAAGCAATCTATAATGGTTTTGCAAATCAAGGCAATAGATTTTCTTTAATTCCAACCAGCAGCTGTTGAAGCAGACTAATAAATAACCATAACGCAGTTCCCAGTGAGCTCCCAAAAAAGGCTGTAAATACATTTAACATCCTGCAGCAAAAACACATCTTCTGCTTTCAGCCAGTACTGAATACCTTTCAGAAACTGTTTTTATTATGAGTGTATTTGAAGAGAAGAAAGGATTTAAAGGACACAACTGAAATGCCTTTTTCCAAGGGATATATCCACACTCCTGCTGCATTGCATCTCGCAGATGAATCAGCGATCCACAAATACCAGCAGCTAACCATCTCTCTGTAAATGAATGCAGTAATCAGTCTGATTAATTTAACATTTACTTATTTTAACATAAAAACTTCAGCTTCAAGAATACGTGACAACTGATGCCAGGCACAGCAGCCTGTAACTATGTCTTGGTTATGGTATTTCCATAATACACTCCTACTGTTAATGTTTAAACTAACACAGATTTCTGAGTAGCAGGCACGTGGCATCTGACAAATTGTTGGCTATGGCACTGAGCTGAGGTTTAAAAGGTCCCGTTCACCTGAATTTACATCACAGCTAGTCACCACAGCTGTTTGTGCCACCATCTTTCAAAACACAAGACTGAATTGATCCAGCATAACAATATCCACAACTTTTTTTTTTCCTGTAGCATTGTTTTTCCTCACAGATAATTTCAGTGATGGCTCAACAATTCAGCACTGCCAAACAGTCCTACTGCCAACAATCCTACTGCCAGAACCTGTGGATGCACAGAGCCAGAAGGCTCCTGCATGGACTTTGCTAACAAAGCCACTGTCTTAGTGAGTTACGTTCTCAGGAAGCAGAAACCTCTAAAACTTCCCTTGAGCTTAGCAAAGAAATGCCAGTGCAGTAGCACATATAACACGCTGAGGCAGCTTCCAACCTTAAAAACTAAACAAATAAAAAGGAGACAGAAAAATCAACCTGAAATATTTTAAAAACCCCATCTGTTCTTGCATGAAGCTTAAATTTAAAAAATAAATCACGTTATTTTATAGCATCAGGGTGTCTGATGCTTCACTGAATTCACAATTCATCAGAGTCACACGAAATTGTACAGAATTAAATTAGTTGTACTCTATCCCATCTTTACTAAAAATGATGGTCCTTGTAACTGTACAACCCAGTGTTCAGAAGAAGAGTCCTTCTGAAGGATAAGAAAAGATTTGACGTAACCCAAGAGAGCTGGTGATGCAAGCCCCACTGCCTCCTTACCCCTGAGAACTATCTATTGCAGTACCCTGTTACATTAAAACAGAGCCAGGAGTTTATTGCTGTTGGTGCTGAACATCTTGCATTCATCCCAAATGTTGACTGTGCTTTAAATTAAATTTCAGAAAATGCAGAATACACAGAGGAATAGTTGTGGTACATCTACCTGCTTGCCATTTCAGCTTCAGCTTGGGTAAGCAGGAGTCACTGGAAAGGCATTAGCACTGGAAAGGCATTTTTGCCAGGATCACACCATCAAGGATAAGTAAGAAATGACAAACAAAGGAGATGTCAGTTCATGCATTGTGCTGTGTCACTGGGAAAATCATGGGTTTGGTGTGCAAAGATACTTTTCAGTTAAAATATTATGGCTCTTGGGCATGGCACATGATTGGGGGCATGATTAAAGTCAGGGTGGTTGGATTAGGTAGGGAGGTTCTCGCATTAATGCTCAGATTGTTTTTGAGAAAGTCACTTTACTTTCTAGCTCTCTTTCTCTCCATTGCTTCCTTCCTTTCTTTTTATTTTTTTTTTCTAATTATTATTAACCTCAACACTTTGAGAGAAGGACTGAAGGTGTCTGTGCAGCTGTATGGCATGCACGTTGTCCAGCCATTTTATGACCTCTTGTCTGTTCATCTTGACTCATTTCACAGCTTCTACCACTGCACAGCACTTTAGTTTCTAGAAGGTTTCTACTTCTGTTTCTAATTGCAGAGCATGTAAAAGGCACTACATTGTCAGTAACAGCAATAAATCACTATCAAGCTCAGAAAGAAATAAGAATTTGGAATAGATTCTCTTTAAGTAGAAGTAAGTAACATAGAGAAGAGCAAAGAATGATGAGAGAAAGACAACTCCTTCCAAAACACTTAACCTACAGGCTCTCTTCCTCAAAGACATTCTAATGAACTACAGGAGAACTACATTTATTATTGTGTTATACAGAGCCTGAAAACACCACGTAAAGAGTCACTGTGAGTGAGAAAAAGTTACTATTTGATAAATGCCTTAAAAGAGCAGTATGATTTTAAATGGCATTTGCCTTGTAACAATCACTATTATCAACATGAGTAAGTGGAAACATGCTTTTTCGGCTTAGGTGCAAAAAAGTACTGGGCTTTGCCGCTGACAGAAAGCATTCAAGCAAATTCTTTGTACAGTGGCAAGAAAGTAGTAGAATAGAATCATATAATCATACAAATATTTTGGGTTGGAAGGTACCTTTAAAGGTCATCTAGTCCAGCCCCTTGCAGTGAGCAGGGACATCTTGCACTAGATTAGATAGCTCAGAGCCTCATCAAGCCTGGATTGAATGTCTCCAGGGATGGAGTCTCCACCACCTCCCTGGGCAACCTGTTCCAGTGCCTCACTGGAACATCCTCACAGTGAAAAATTTCTTGCTTATGTCTAATCTGAACATACCCTGCTCTAGTTTAAAACCATTGCCCTTCATCCTACCACTGCATGCCCTGGCAAACAGTTCCTCCCCGGCTTCCCTGTAGATCCCCTTCAGGTACTACTAGGCTGCTGTAAGTTCTCCTTGGAGCCTTCTCTTTTTCAGGCTGAACAGATCCAACTCTCTCAGCCTATCCTCATAGGAGAGGTGTTCCAGCCCCTGATCATTTTTGTGGCCTCCTCTGGACCTGCTCCAACAGGTCCTTTGGATTTGTCTCAGTCAAAGGGCTCTATGCTGTGAAACAGTCCCAATAAATGCTCCTAAAGCAGAGACAGAAAGAAAGCTGGGGAAAAAACAAACAAACAAACAAAATAACAAACCAACCAGAAAAGTTTGCGACAAGGAATTCTGATTTTATTAGCTTAGGCATTCAGCTTTCAGAAAAAATGTACAAATAACCATCCACGGTGACATCACCTCAGCTACATATTTGTTAGTGAAGCTGAGCAGCAGAGTCTGGGAAAAGTGCAAACTATTTCTCAAAGTAACCTCTCATCTGTCTGGCACATTTCAGAGGACAGAATGTCTGGGTCACATAGGAAAGAAGCTGAAGTCTCTGTGAACCTTGACAGAGCCATGTTGCAAGTTGCTTGAACCGCTTCAAATGAGACAGCTAAGGGAGGTGGAAAAAAAAGCGCCACTGTAAATGTCTCACAAAAGCACTTAAAATACTGTAAAGCTTCTAGTGTAAGAAACTCAGCCTTGCCAGCCCTTGCAGTTTTACTGCAAGACTCATGATGCCCTATTTAAAGTAAAAACTTTAATAAAACAACTGATTACCTTGGAATCAGCCTCCATTAAAGGCGGCCTCCAGCAGAGGTTACAAAGAAAAGCCTGAAAAGCCCAAGCTGGATGCAAAGCCTCAAGAAAATAGGCTGTTTATTAAAGGCTCATGATCTTTCACATAATTATGCTTTTGACAGACTAGCTCACACTTTGTTTAATAGTTGGTGTCAGCTGTATCAGAGAGGTGAAAAAACTCCAACAAACCCATTATCAAAACTAAGTCTAAATGAACTCCTCAACAGCATAAAAAAACTAGCAGCAAGAGCAGAAAGCCATCTCTTTGTTACCTTGCCTTTGAAAGTCTCTCAGGAAAAAAAAAAGTTTAAAAAAAATCTCATCCTTCTTTAAATCAAAGGGTAATAATCAAAACCAGCAGAACTCCAGAAATACATTGGACTTATGGAGCTGTTCATGGAAGGAAAGGTGGAAGAGGAAAGTAGAAGAGAATTATTGGGTTGTTGCAGATTCCAGCATGATAGCTGGAGCCTGGCAGTCAGCTGCAAAATAGGTGCAACAACTTCAGAAACAGGAGATGTGGGAGCTGGTGGAAAACAGATGGATGGTTTGCCTCCTATGCCAGGGAATGTTATTTTTTGCTGCTTCTGCTTCCATCCACACAAATCATAATATACATCCTGTGGATGTTGACTGTGAGGGAAGTGGGGCGAGAGGATCAGGCCACGGCCACAGCAGTGGGAGAGAACTATCAACACTCATCAAAGGAGCTCAGATGAGAAAAAAACAGTATTCAAGTAGGCCAGATCAAGATAGCAGAGATGTAACACCATGAATAAACTATCACTTCCACCTTTGCTGCAATTATCTCTTCTTTCATCATTATTTCTCCACTCCCCCCCACCACTCCTTCAGATTTCCATTTCCAAGTAAGACAGAAGATTAAGATGTGTTTTTAATTTAAAAGGGAAGGCCCAAAGGAAGACACGAAGAGATTAAAGTAATCAGATTTATTTCTCACTTGCAGGTTTTGTTTTTACAGGGTGGAGGCTGGTCTGATTTGAGTAAACAGTGTTTTGTCAGGGTATCATTGCCACAAGCAGCAGAGCACCTCCAGCCAAGAGAGCAGCTGAGCCTGATGAGGAGACCCACGCCAGAGACAGGAGCAAAGAACAGGGCAGGAAAGTTCTTCTCATCCAGCCCATTTGGCAAATCACCACAGAGGAATGGAATCAGTGTTTTTCCTGCAGGAAGGAGGCCTGTTTATCCCTTGGACACTAATATTTTATTCATAGTCTCCTTCTCTCCAAAGCAGCTTCTCTTTAAAGCTGCTGCCATGCCAAACACTGTTAACAATAAAAAAGCATACTTTTTCTATCTAAGATGAAAATTAAAAATAGCTACAATCTTACAAAGAATTCCTGAAGACTCACAACCAATGCCTGTTAAGTCTATCCCTACTAAACTTGCCACATGGAAATACTTTAGAAGTGGAAAACCAGCCAGGCAACTCACAGGGGACTTGTAGTCCATATTTTTCTAGATTTTGGTTGAAGTCTTGTTTCCCATTTGTTTTTAATATACCCAGGATTCCTCCCAGACCAGCTAAGCTTTGCCCTGCTTTTGTCTGTTCAGTTTAAAATCCGTTCCACAGACACTAGAAATAAATAGGAAAAAGGCTTCGGGGAATGAAGCACAGCTGCCATTAAAACTTCATTTAGCCTTCCAAAAGACAGTTTCACTGTCCCAACACAACACAAAACAGAGGTGGTCACTCATGACTCATCAAAGAGACCACAAGACATTCATCAAAGTGACCATACATTTAAATGGTTAGAGGGAAACATCGATGTTTTCCTTAAAATGAGTCCATGGATGTGTAGGGATGTCAACTGCACACCCAACAGCAGGGCCCAACTTCAGCAGGGAGAAGAGAGTAGCATTTGTTCCGATCTTTCATCCACTAGTTCTGCAGTGACCAAGCAAAGCCACTTAGTGAAGAAGGGCTCAAGCCCCTACAAAACATGTGGGAGGCAGCTTCATACTGGTGATTCTAACAGTTTCTGAAGCTCTGGGGGATGTTCTCACTTTGGGCAATCTTTGTCACAGGTCACATACCTCGTCAAAGAGCTGAGCTGGCCAGGGCTGGAGGGAAGGTCACAGATGCAGCAGTTTGCAGCAGCTTCTGCAGACTTGGAAGCCGGTTGGCCCAGGCTGCAGAGATGCAGCTGCTGTTCAAAAGCAGCATCTTAAAAAAAAAAGATGTCTCTGCTTCACGAGCAACTGGTTGAGTCAGTTGCTGATCAAGGGCAGAATACTTTCCATTGTGGAGGCAACAGATAATTGCTAATTTACTGGACTCTAACCATTTGGAAGAAGTGGGAATGTGCCACACTCAAGCTCTGAAGCCAGAGTATATATTCCACACTTGTGCAATAAGGTTGTGTACACTGACAGATCGCTGCATGGATGTATTGATATGTATCCAGTGAAATATATACTACCAAGGTGAAGCTTTGCATGTAAATGTAAACATTCCACAGCAAAACAGGGGTAAGTTTGTGTATGTATCAACATACTTTTCACTCAAGGACTTAATGTAAAACTCACTGGTAACACACAAAATAAATATTACTCTCTATTTTACAGAACCTACATTTTTTGATTAATATTTGTTTGCTAAAAGACAATATGCACTATTTGAAGCTGGAAGTCACCAGCATCCCCCTATACACAGTCATCCTCAGAGGAATTGTATTACTCTCTTCAGTATTTCCAGAAAAGCCATAGCTCTCTCCTGTGCTAGGTAAGAGTGAAGATGAGGTGGAGGTAGGACAGAGCATAGTGTGGTCACATACAGTAGTACATCCAGACATGTCATGCCCTACCAAGAACAGACACAACACAAAACAATTTTCAGGTAAGTAGCTCAATACTAGAGATAAAAGCATACAAACGTATGTGTTGCATAAAACTTTTCAAAGACCATGTATAGCTAGATAAGAAATCAAATTAATGGCCAACATGATATTGTGTAAGCATAATTATCAAGATGCTGGGATGTCTCAAGTTAATTTAAGGAATATTAACAGGTTTGTAAATCTTGTCAGATATATCTATCAGATTGGAGTATTTTGAAAACTTCACCAAACAAGCTCTGTCTTTAGAATGTGGAAGAATAAACTGTGCTGTTGCACATCTACAAAAACAAAACAGAAAGGTCAAAGCAGCGCCTGACATAAACTGTACTTGGAAATTTTATTATGGATTGGCACACACTCTAATCATGGCATCATCTGAAGTTACCTTCAGCCAGGAAGAAAAAGATAAAATGTTCTTTAATATTCAACAGAACATCAAAAAAGGAAAAGTGCAAAGTCCTCCAAAATCCTCAGTAAAACATATTCCATCTATGAAAATTAGGCTCAAGTCAAAGGAATTTTGAAGGACTACTCTGCTTCCTGCCTTCCCACCATACACAACCATGCTTCCCAGGCCTGGATCATGTCATAACTCAGCACATAGCTTCTGCTCCCATCACACATATGCAACCCTTTTTATTCTGAGCTACAGACAAAATCAAGCATGCCATGAATTAAGAGATAATGGCATCAAATTAATTCTGCAGCATAATTATAACTGTAGATGATAGAAGATCCTTTTATTATTCAGCAAAATATCAAATTAATTTTAGTATATTCCAGATGATGATTCAATAATCTAGTAAAAAGAGACCCTATGTCACAGACAGTTTAGGTTGACATCCACACACCCTGTGTTAGGACCTCTCTGATGCAACAGATGTATTGCAGACTGCGTTATGCTGTCAACAAAAAAACTTTAAAGCCTTACTGCTTACAACGTTTTAAGTAAAACATAACTGAGTGCATCATAGCTGCTACAGAATCATGAAGTCAGGAGAAACATCTACTATATCTTCTATAATAAAGTATACATTGGATTCATTTGGAACAACAGGACTTCCATAACATTGTAAGTGGAACTTCTGCAGGATAAGGGACTTAATTTAACTTGATTTAACTATTTAAATACATTTTACCTCCAACCACACACTTTTCTTCATCTAAGATAATAATAGAATGGCTTGGGTTGGAAGGGATCTCAAAGATCATCTAGTTCCAACTCCACTGCCATGGGCAAGGACACCTCACACTAGACTGGGTTGCTCAAAGTCGCATCCAGCCTGGCCTTGAACATTCAGGGATGGGGCATCCACAACTTCTCTGGGTAGGTCAATAATAATTATAAACAATCCTCTGTGAAATAGCTGGAGTTGGTTGTTTTGCATGAATTAACCATTGTACAATTAGAAATCTGACCACAGCATTTAACAGACCAATGACCCTAGCAGAAAGGTGAAACTCTCTTCCAGGTTCTATTAATTCTACTCAGCCTTCCTCAGCTTCAGACAGTCAAAATGGAGGATTCTCCTGCCTTTCTGTATGTTGTGAGGATTAGTATTTTCCCCCTATTTTAGGTATAAAATATACCATATGTCTTTATTTTAGGTTACAGAGACATGCCATTACAGACTTCTGTAGCCTTTACAAACCCTGACAATGTACAATTTACAACTAGATCAAATCTAAACCTTGGCTTACCAAGACTTAAGAAATAGTGTTGACTACTTTCATTAAAGGAAGCACTTTTCCCTGCAATATGCAGATGACTGTAGAATTGGCTGTTATGGCCTTCTGAGGGTAAAAATTTCACAAAGCATATGATGACATCTGTACAGATCAGAAGGCTGTCCAAAGTTACAACAGTTAAAGATGCAGCAAGAATATTAAGCGTCTGACTTCTGGGTTTAAGTCAATCATGATGAGAAATCAGGCAGAAGCTTAATATGGAGCACTTATATTTTTTCCCCTTAAACATTCCGCTAAAACCGTAATAGTTTGCTTATGGACCATTAGGGAGAACTTTCCCTATTATACAGCTGTTTGGTTGGGCCAAGGATGTTCCAGAAAGAACACTCTCCTCTATAAAACCAACACAAGACCTGTCTCAGCTTTCATTGAACAAAAGCATGACAAGTGCATCATAACCTCTTCGGTGATGGGAGAAGTGGACAAGCTCATAGCTGGAGCATGACACCTCATGGCCCTGGCACCCATTCAACTAAAGAGGATCTCAACTAAACTCACAGTGGGAAGGTGGGGCACACCAGGTGTATCAAGCTGGGGCTGTGAGAGCTTATCATCTTCCACTCACCGTAAGCCCTTTGGGAGACTAAAATAGAAACCAAGGGAGATGGCAGCTCAGTTCAGGCATAGAGGCCAGCCCTGAGCAGAGCTACTGTGTCTTCAAGGTACCAGAGATTAAGGAGTTCAGCGCACTTACATCCACGTCCTCCTGCATGCAAACAGCCCAAAGACCACCAGGGCATATGAGCTAGCGTGCTGTTTTCAATTGATCACATTTCTGAAATAACCAGGAAAAAAGTCTGGCTATTCCTGTGGAGTAATGCCTCTGAGCTAAAAGTATGTTTTCAGGCCAGAAGGAGCTTCTGCAGGGGCACAAAGCTCTAGCATTCCTGATACTTCTTAATCTGCCACACAGGCGGGTTGGACAGGGTCCAGAGGAGTGCAACAAAGATGATTAGAAGGCTAGAGCACCTCTCTCATGAGGACAGGCTGAAGGAGTTAGGGTTGTTCAGCCTAGAGAAGAGAAGGCTAAGAGGGGACCTCACAGTAGCTTATCAATACCTGAAGGGAGCCTACAGGAAGGCAGGGGTACAACTTTTTAATAGGATACGTGATGCCAGGACTAGGAATAATGGATGTAAATTGGAAGAGGGGAGATTTAGGCTAGATATAAGAAAGAAATTCTTTAAAGTTAGGTTGGTGAGACACTGGAAGAGGTTGCCCAGAGAGGTTGTGGATGCTCCCTCTCTGAAGGTGTTTAAGGCCAGGCTGGACAAGGCACTGAGCAACCTTTTCTAGTGGGAGGTGTCCCTGCCTATGGCAGGGGGGTTGGAACTAGATGATTTTTAAGGTCCCTTCCAACGCAAACCATTCTATGATACTCAGGGTACAGGAACTACACTATTCCTTACCCATTACTTGTTCACACTGCTTCATTGTATAGCCCCTCCTCCTAAAGCCACTTACTCTACCACATACTGGAAGCTCCATCTTTTGTCTTTCTTTCTATGCTTACAAAAGAGCTGCACAAGCCATGTGTTAAATGATTTACGTGATCCACCAGGGATGGAGAGGGATTTACAAGGAAAAAAGCATCACTGAACTAGACAGATGGCTTTTCAGTGGGGGTTATGGCTAAGGAAAAGGCAGTGAGACTAATGAGAAAAGGGAAGTCCAGACTTTACAAGAGACTGCCAAGCAAATGCTTGAGACTGCTAGACTAGGACAAGACTTAGTTAAGAGGCCATTTGGTTCATTTTTAGGCTGGGTCACTAGGCAGACATGTAGGAAAAGGACTGGAGGTATTGCTCATTAGAGAGGGTTTAACAGTTCCAGTATGTGAAGTCTGATGAATAAGGCAAGGTGCAGAGGGGGCTGCTAGCAAAACCTCCCTTCACCTACATGAGCTCTGCAGTCTACTGAGCAGGCAGATGAATATTAGAAAAAAGCAAGACTGCAAGGAAATCATAGTGTGGTGTACATCAGGATAACACCCTAACTTCAAGGGGTTTCTACAGAAGTTCAAGTTTCTGTAGATACAACAGCAAGAGAGACTTCTGAGAAGGATACTCTGAGTGCCTAGAGGATGTTTGCAAGAGCTTTCAAGAAAGAGTATAAATGTCAAAAGCTAAGGAAAGTTTACCCATGTAACTCTTTTCTTCCAATCCTTCCACCGATTTTCCTTCCTCTCTAAAAATCTCTAGGACATAAACTGTTTGCTTTCGAGAGCTATTCTTTTCCTACCTATCATATCTCATTTCTCACCGAAATAACAGCTCCTGTCTGATCAACCAATGGTGCCAACATTCATCACCAGCTCCAGTGACAAGCTGGGACAACAATCTTTGCAAGAGCATTTGCTATGAATATGAGCAAGGCTGCATTTGTCAGGACAAGAGGAAAGTACATGGCAGTAGTTGAAACATGAAAATGAATTTTAGCTGTTTGAGAAGGTGGACAGAAACTGAAGATGTTTGGAAAAAATTCTAACTTGTCTGAGAATTTCTCATACTCTTCTTGAAGTTGTAATTCCACATAATCTGTCCCAAATCTGACCCCTCTGAGGGTCTTGTGACTTTCTGCAGCATGTTCTTCATGTGAAAAAAAATCCATTTTTTTATAAAGGAAAGCTCAGATAATTAATTATAATGAAAAGCAGAAAGACAATCATACAGACAAAACACAGAACTCAAAATCTTAAAAGGAGGCTACTTATTGTAAATAAAGAATTGTTTTTATTTCTGCATTCCTTCACCTTTATTCAGACCAATACTATGTATCAATTTGACTACATTGAAAGTGCAGTAGCTGCATAAGCTACAGAAACTGCATGGAAACAGAAAACATTGTTCTTGTAAGTTTGGACATCGGGTTTAAAATTAAAAAATGTAAATTTCTGACGAACTGAATAACCACAACACTATTATTATGCATCCCAGTAGGTCATATGCCATGGATCACAGACTCACAGAGTGGTTGAGGTTGGAATGGACCACTGGAGGTCTTCTGGTCCAGTCACCCAGCACAAGCAGGGTCTCTCGGGGCCAGCTACCCTGTGTCTAGATGATTTCTTCTGGATATGCCCAAGAATGGAGACTCCACTGCCTCCCATGGCTACCTCTGTCAGTGCTTAGTCACAGTCTTGGTGAAAAAGTGCTGCTTAATTTTCAGAGAAGACCTCCTTGTGCATCAGGTTGTTCCTGTTGCCTCTGGCCCTTTCACTAAGTACCAGCCTGGCTCTTTCCTCTTTGATGTCCTCAGGTTTCAGGATCTGACTCAGATCTCAATCTCTCTCATGCTCATAGTTCTGTGATTTGCACTATAATAGCCATTTCACATCCACAGTAAATGAATCCAAAACATACCTCAATTCCTCAAAATTTTTGACTTTACCAGCTATGTCTCTCCACACAGAGAAACAATGTGGTGAAACAGGATGTGATTCTTCTGAGCAATGCACAGTCAAGTGACAGCACACTTATGAACCATGTCTGAAAATGCTGAACTGGCCACAGCACTTTCCAACAGCCAGCTGAAGAAAACAAGTGCCAGGAGGAAAGAGAAAGGCCTGCATGTTGAAATGGACTGCACTTGGTTTGGTTACTTCACTCCAGGATTTATAGGTTTGCAGGGTTTCCCATGTCATAGATCCCCAGTTTCAACTCAGTCTACATCAACCTACCCACTGCACAGATTTGAACAATTTGTATCTTTGCAAGTGGGACTCAAGATTCATCTCAGACAGGCAGTTCTAATAATACTGAAGAGAGAGCATTTGGGAGTTTCAGACATACATTGAGAGAAGACAAGCACACTATTGCGACACACTACCAGGACTAAATATTAACTCAACTTATCATTTTACAAAACAATTCTAACATATAGTAAGCAGAGTTTGCATGAGGAACAAGCAAGGAAATTATCGTCAGCTCAGCACAAACCACACTAGGCCAACCAAAGCACTTTACTAGCAGATGAAAAATTATTTGCTGAAACTCTGCCTACAGTCAACAGTTTACAAGAGGTTTTTTGCCCCCCTCCAAATCAAACACATCTGATTATAATTAATCTGCCAGCATATCCACCAGAATGGACCTGACACAGCAGCTACACCCAATGAAGTGCAAAGCCTTTTATAAGATGAAAACCAGTTAAACTATCAAGTCCTTCAGAACTGGCAAGATGCTAAGTGATGATTGGTCGCCATCTTAAGTTCTGTAAAGTCCATCAAGACCAGGTGGGATGCAATCTAGTGGGCAACATTTCAGGAAATGGAGAAGAACAAGTTTTTGCAAGCCCTCTCATGAAGCACTCAGTTCCTTGATAGAGACTCTCAGAAAGAGAATGAGATGCCATGGATAATAGATACACTTCAGAATTTAGGCAGACCAAGTACTGCAAGAATAGTCATTTTGTTTTATAGCTCAGTTTGCACTTAAGGGCCATGGTAAAGCACAGGAGAGCTTTAATACTGTATTAACTACAAGCAAGTAAATATAACTGTAAAATTATGCCTTACTTGATGGAAGTGAAGGATCCATCCGTCATACATCATGGAAGAGTTGTTGGTTACCAAAAGGGCTTTTGAATGGGTGGAGTGAAAGTACTTATCAAAACCACAAAAACACAATCAATTTTTTTTTTTTTTTTTTGTGAATTGGCTGTGTTTCTTTACCATTAGAAGTACTTGGAAGTATTGCTTACTCTACTATTTCAACTAGAAAATTCTTCTGGGAACAAATGAGAAGAAATATACCAAAAAGGCATTAATTTGAGCAATCAAGTCTACAAAAATTATATTATGCTGAAAGAATGCTGCAGCCCCTCCAACATTCTGCTATTGATATTTCAAGGTTGGTTTGCTGAATCTGAAGATTTTCAAATTAACCAAGTATTTTATGTCACTGCTCTGCATTCCTGGGTTAACCAAATCTGAATGATAATTTAAACTGAGCAAAACAAAGCATGACTTGAATTAGGTAATGGATGCTAAGGTACAATTAACATTGCTGTTCAAAATAATGGTCAGATTCTCTTTGCTATAGAATTTCTGCTTGATTCGGTGGGAAAGAGGGTCAGAAAAACAATTATAGCTCCTCCCTGCTTATTTGTCCAGCCCTGAAATGAAACACAGACATGCCTCAAGTCTGCTTTAACATGCAGAAGAAAGAAAAACATCTCCAAACAGACGCTGTCAGCTGAAGAGAGCTGAAGCACAGCTTCTCCCTTTCTTCATCATACTGCCTGAACAGTATACAGAGTTACCTGTCTTAGAAGAAGAAGTCCTCAAGACATATCTGAGTAGAGCCCCATGTAGGCAGATGTGAGGATAGGGAAAATGAATAAATTAAAAAAAACTATAATGCACCCTGTGGACAAGAATTACACTGACAGAAGAAAACCTTGATTTTGTGGTGCTGCACTTACATTGCAGTTCTATTTGGGTACTTACAGAGTAGCACTGCAATAGCTTAAACATGGAACGAAACATAACAAGGTTAATCTGGAAATTAAAATCCAACTTGTTTAAATTCAATATAAAGCAAGTACTCATTTAAGAAAATATTTAAAACTGTATTAACAACTTCAAACTGAAAGTTTTTGCATCTTTTGTCCTTGTTTTACTTCTAAAACCAGACAGGTACACAGAAAAGTAAGGTTATATGCATACATGAAATCAGCCAAAATTTAGCCTCAGCTGCTGAATCAGAAAGCTTAACAGCCCAGTGACAGGTAACACAGACCTGTGCTCCCTTCCTCCTAAAGAGGTCTTCATGTGAATAGTTTTATCTGCTAAGTAACCCAAAATGTGTGTCTTTAATAAAATTTTTCTCTCTTGAAGACAGAATCTGATCTCACTGATCTACCAAAGTGTACTAGGGTGCTTCTAACTTCTAAGACAACTATTTTAAATAGAAAAAAATAATCATACACGCACTAAAAGCTATTTTACACTTCTTTTGAGAGTCTCTGTTTGTACAGTACAAAACCTACAGGGTAAGATCTTGGAAAAATCAAAAAGGGCTATGCAACCTACTTTTGAATAAGGTTTAGACTTTCAAAGCAAAGCATTTTGTAAATTACTGTAATGACACATATGCCCTTCTTCCTCCTCCCTACCATTTTGCCCTCATAATATGCATCAGATGAATTTCTAACATAGCAACATTCTCCAAACAAAAGGAAGACATTTGACTTAACAGTCAAGGGTGAAATAACATAACCACAGTTAAGGAAAAAAAAAAAAAAGGAAAGGAATCTAAATGTAAAATTTAAATTGTAAATAGCAGCATTTTTAGAAAGTGCAGAAATTTAGAAAACACGTTAGACATTAAATCCATATGGTTAAAGGTTGTGGAAATACACAGTTCACAAACAAAAACACCTTAATTCTGTTCTTTCGTAATTTATCCCACCTCCTTCCCCCCTCAAAAGACCTACATGAAACCATAATAACCCCAAAAAATGCACATGAATGGTGAAGGGAGGTGGAGCTGTTCTATTTGTACTAAACTCACTCCCTTAATTCTTTACAGAAAGATGTCAAGAAGGAAATTCCATATGAAAGCAACTACATCAAGGTAAGCACATACACATGGCAAAAGTAGTCAAAAATCTGTGCAGTGCTATTCATCTCTCCCCCCTTTTTTAAAGCTGAGGCTGAGTAACACATATAATTAGGAGATGGTAAAGTGTTAACCAGATGAATACTTTGATATCTACTCCTTTAGGTGACAGATAGTTGTGCTATTTATCTGCATTCATTTTCAGCACAGAGTTTCCCCTGACCAAAGGCAACACCTCAGAATCAAAGATGCAGCACAAGATGCTCTAATCACCACTCTACGGTCTGTATGACATTGAAAAGCCATGAAGTTTTGAAAAAAAAAAAGTTTATCATGCATTTTAACTAGGTAGAATCACATTTCAGTTACCCTCCTAGACCAGAAAGGAAACCAAAAGTAGGAACTTAGCATTGCAAGGAACTTCTTGCATGTCCCAACTTAATACCAAATAAATTGAACAAACATTTCATTTTCTTCCTTGCACCTGAACAAAGCTGCAGTGCAGTAAGTTACATGGGAAGGTTGATGAAGCTCAGGAGACAGCCTAACGCTTCATTTCTATTTGGCAATAGCCAGGAACTACCTGGGTATTCCTGGGAAAAGAATGCCCTGGTAGAGAACTCAGTACTGAAGTGCTTTTTAGCTTCCACAGCTAATTTATGCCTTAAAGGTATAAATAACAACTATAAATAATGGTTACTGAAATAATGATGTGATTTACTGTGCTTTTCTTTAGTAAATTTTTCATAATATTGCAATAAAGAATTTAAGGCCTTGATTTGCTAGCAGAAGCATGCCTTGACAGTCCTTGAAATCCAACTGGAAACAGTGAGTTACCAATACCAGAACTGCATACCCACATCTTCAGACAGAAGCATCTTACAGGCACTTGGATCTACTTGTTAATTAATTTTCTTTTTCTCTGTGAAAAAGCTGGAGCACTGAAACCAGAATGGAATGATACAGTATGTATGGATATAGTAACTGTCAGGCTCAATAGGGCCTGAACCCTTTATCTCTACATACACATATAATGCTGATGCATAGTAGCATCACAATAAAGTTATTTCAATACTTCATTTTAATGGCTGTTCCTACTGCCATCTTGACAAAAGTTAATTAATTAATTAGTTAAAAGAAATCAGATACAGCCAGGCACATGTGAATAAACTCTTCAATAAAGAAAAGTTTTAGAGTTGTCTGTTGTTTATAGGCTCACATCTTACCATCTCTCTCCTGTTTTACTAATGTACAGTGTTCCAGCCACACCTCTGGACTTGTGGTAGCACGATCCTTATGATAATATGAAGGGAGGCGAGTTGTCCTTCAACCTCTCTGGAGCCCTGTGTCTCACTACACCTCGAAAGCTAGACAGTGTTCCAGCTACAAAATCTGGCAACAAAATCCCTCTCTAGAGTATTCTGTTCTATTTTCTTTTATAAGGGGAAATGGTCAACAAGTAAAGTACCTGAGATCATCTTCACAATGTCTCCAACCCTCCTGGACTGCTTCTTGAGCTGAGACACTGTTCACCTGGCACGTAGCTATGACAGAGGTTACATGTACTGGTTTGCCATAAACCACAACATTACGTCATAGTGAGAGGAATGATGCATCATCTAGATTCCATGGGTGCCTGCAGCCTGGTATGTGTGATGCTGTCCCTAAGTGACACAATTTTGTGCAGTACTGCTTTGATGAGCAAATGAAGAGGAAAAGACATGGAATTGAAAGTTCTGCTATCAAACACAACTTCAAAAATATGGATAATTCACCATTTTACTGCTTTATTCATCAAATTTTATTTCACTTTTGGTAGCATGAAGGTTTTCTCTCCAGCACTTCAACACTTAGTGATTTGTAAGGTCTCTTTGTTCAGCTTTGAGCAAAAAAAGATGCACATATTTTAATACCCATTACAGTCACTCTTCTCTGCCTGAGACTTTCAGAGCCTAAAATATGCTTAACAAACTTAAACCAACTATTTGCAAGACATGGATGCTATGATCAGCCAGCCACAGACTTCCTGTATCATGTACAACCACTTGGGGCTACAGTTCCACTACTTTGTCCCTCCACTAATTGCAGCAGTTTTCTGTTTTAAGAAGCTCACTAGTTGTCTTTTCTCTCCTCCACATCCTCCACCCCTGTCCGGTGCTTTTAATGGCATTCATAGAGTGAATCCTTTCTTGCTTGCCAGGAGAGTTTTCAGACCTGGTCCTCAGACCTAAAATTACTGAAATGCAGTCAACGGGAACCCAACTGCACATCCAGCCACACATGTTTAATTTCATATGCATGATCACGCACCCTGGTCTTTGCATAAAGAGGAGCACAGACATTTTGAGATGTAGCCCTTCAATTAAGTAGATGCTCTAAGTCAAAAGTCAGGTTGGAAAGCAGTGTGTCAAGACAATGTGGCATTTCACCTTTCATTCTATGTGGTTTTACTCTATTAATGCACTAAAGCTTTATGTAACCAGATTTCAACATTACATAACACCTATGAACACGTAATAGCATTCACAGCTGAATCAAATAAGTGCATGCATTAATAAGGGTCTATTAATAATTTTCTAATGGTTTTGGAGTTAAAAGCTCTAGAGTCCAACTTAAATGATGATTATCTGCAGAAAGCAGGAAAATCGCATAGCCTCTTTATGTCCCACTCCATCTGTCATTAAAACAAAGAAGGGCAATGTGATGTCAACTCCACTTTGACAGTGTTATCATGGTAGTTAAATTGCTATTTGTGAGTTATATTAAGAGCTTCAAGATAAGAAGATGTTTCAAATATCGTTGTTAAACAGTCACATTCAACACATCATCTTTTGTATGTATATTTGCTCTGTCACTTACGCAGATCAAGGTCAAGGTGGCCTGAGATCCAAAAAATCTTACAAGGCTGTAAGTGACTTTTATCCACACAGATACACAAAGTCACAGGTATGTATGGCTATTGAAATATATACACATATCTGTGCCTATTCACATGTACTTTTGACAGCATTCCCAGAACTGCACAAGCAGTCTTACCTATCCTTAAATGCTGTCCAATCCAGAAAAAAACTACTCCAGGAATCAAGTTTCATCTTCCACTGGTGCTAAAGTGTATGACCTTGGTCTTTGGGGAATTCATTATATCTTCTACTAAGCAAACAATGTTACATTTGAGGAAAGACAGCAATGGAGGGCATTCCACTCACAGCTGTGTGTACATGGAGACAGATACACACTGTGAGTAGACTGAAAAATATGAACACTTAAAGATGTGCAAATTACTACTTATTAATTTTCTGTAAATCAAAAAGTGCCTATGTAAAGTACATTCTTCTTACTTAATCTCCCACTCAACATCCACCTCTTAATTCATTTTAGACTATTTTTAAGCATATCTTAAGGTACATACCATAGCATCTTGCAAGATGATCAGAAAATACAGGCCAAATAATGTCATGAATCACCAGACTTAAAATAACTCAGTGAAAAAAATAAAATCAACATTTTGGGCAGCCCTTCAGTAAAGGAAAATTCTCTTTAGGCTGATACCTCATCTTTTATGCTGCTTTCTTACTACTACTTCTGAAAAATACTCCTCACCTTTGGTTAGAATGAAGACTGACATAATTTTCAGTAACTAAACCAAGCTTTCAGGATTTTCTAATACAGCAACTAAAAACAGGTCTTAAAAAAATACATTAAATCTTACATGCACTATCACCATCAACTTAATGGTAAGGACTAAAGCATTTAGTGTATACTTTTTCTGTCCTCTTTACAGTATCTATCTACACAGGACATTGCAAAACCACTTTACTAAGACCCTGTATTCAGTACCATAATGTAATTTATCTAGCCATCCTTTCTGTCAGTTTTTTAAAATATAAGGAAAAAACCCTACTGAATACAACCTTAACCTACTGAAGAGAACCTTAACCTATTGTCCTTCCGTATATTAGCAGCTTTAACACACAATCTTTACTTTCAACTACCACATGTAGAAAATACCAACAAAATTAAAATCTACAATAGATCATCTGAGCTGAAAACCAGTCCACCATAACTACACCAGAACTTAGTGAGAAAAAAGGATCTTTAGACTCTCACATTACCTGCTCCCTGAAAACAAAATATTTTGCTGCTAAATTCTCAATTAAAATCCACCTTTAGTCAGTAATAACTGAAATCAGTTGAAATATTGACGGTTTTATGAATCTGAGGTCCCAGTCTAGGCTCCTGTAGAAAAGAAGACCACAACATGGCCCATGACAGCTGATGAAATTTATCAAGCTCCTTTCCCAGCTGATTCACAAAGATGAGAAGTATCTGGATGCCTTCCTGCAGAGTTATGATGAAATAACACAAACTTCTTTACTATTGGAGAGCACACAACTCTGAAGATACCAACAGGTATCTAAGTGCTCTTCAAAAGTAATGTTAAAGTTGTACATAGGTCTGTAAACAGCAGGACTAATAAAATCTGATTTCCCAGAGATTTCTGGTCAGGTTGCACATGCTCCTTAAGATGCAAGCACTTACAATGAGGGTGCTTAGACACGGGAACAGGTTGCCCAGAGAGGTTGTGGATGCCCCCTCTCTGGAGCTGTTTAAGGCCAGGCTGGACAAGGCATTGAGCATCCTGATCTAGTGGGAGGTGCCCCTGCCTATGGCTGCCCCTGCCTAGGGACTAGATGATTTTTAAGGTCCCTTCCAACCTAAACCATTCTATGATTCCATTTCTAAGGAAGTGGTAAAATAAAGGACAAAAATCTAAGCCAAAAAAAAATGAGATCGATCGCAGTCCAGACTGGGTGGAGGCTTGGGATTTCATAATCACTATGTGGAAGGAGAAATCTGCTTAAAGCAGTGATCACACCATTCACTCCATGTATCTAAGAGTTCAAGGCCATTAAAAATATACATTTATAGAATCATAGAGTTGCAAGGGACCTTCGAGAGTCATCTATTCCAACCCCCCTGCAGTGAGCAGGGACGTTCTGCACTAGATCAGGTTGATAAGAGCCTCATCAAGTCTAGCGTTGAATGTCTCCAGGGATGGGGCCTTCACCACTTCTCTGGGCAGCCTGCTCCAGTGCCACACCACCTTCATGGTAAAGAACTTTTTCCTAATGCCTAATCTAAATGTATCCTTCTCTAGTTTAAAAACATTGTCACTCATCCTAATGCTACGTGCCCTGGCAAACAGTCTCTCCCCAGCTTTTCTGCTGTCCTTTTCCATAGAGCTGTTCTCTATCACATTGCCTTCTTCTAGTCATCAGGGATTTCACCTGACTTTTCAAATATCATGAAGAGTGGTTTGGCAACTACATCAGACTCTGGGATGCACCTCATCAGGTCCTACAGACTTGTGGATATTCAGGTTCCTCACATGGTCCTGAATCTTATCTTCACAGACAGCAGATGGGAATTTCTCCCCCTGGTCTCCATCTTGTGTTCCTTCAACTTGGGAGGCACAAAGAGAGGGTTTCTGGTGAAGACTGAAGTGAAAAAGCATTGAGTACCTCAGCCTTCTCCCTGTCTGTTCTTAGGAGTCTGCCCTTCTTACTTATCAGTGGGGGTACACTTTAAGCTTCCTTTCCTGGTTTATATACCCGTAGAAGCCCTTTGTCTTATTTTTAGCATCTCTTGTCAAATTGAGCTCCAGTTGTGCCTTGGCCTCCCTGACCTCCTCCCTACATAAGCAAGCAGCTTCACTGTACGCTCCTCAAGAAAACTGTCCCTGCTTGAACTGCCTATGCAGTTTCTTGTTGCTTTTTCGTTTGTCCTGCTGGTCCCAACTCAGTCACCCTGGTCTCCTCCCTTTTTTACTAGATTTCTTGCACCTGGGGAGTGAGAATTCTTGTGCTTTATGGAAAGCACAAGATCTACCAGCTCCGTTCAAATCCCTTGTCCCTGAGGACCATTTCACAGGGGAGTCTACTGAGTAACTTCGAAGAGCTGAGGGTTTGCTTTCCCAAAGTTCAGGGTCTTGGCTGTGCTCCTCGGCTGACTTACTTTCCTCATGAGCTTGAATTCCACCAGTGCGTGGTCACTACATCTCAGGCTGCCTCCAATCTTGACATCCCCAATGAGTTCACCATCATTGGTGATTATCAGATCCAGTATGGCATCTCCTTGTATTGGACTGTCTATTTTCTACCTCAGGAACTTGTAATCAAGTCACTCCAGGAACCTCCTGGATTGCCAACCCCTCACTGCAGGGGTTGATTTTCCAGCTAACAGCAGGGTGGTTGAAATCCCCCAGCAGGATGAGAGCTTTGAGTATGATGCCTCTCGTAGCTGGAGTAGGAAGGCTTCATCAGTAAGCTCCTCTTGATCAGGTGGCCAACTACCAGGTTTCCCACACTACCTCCTTGTCTAATTTCTACCCATAAGCTTTATTAAAGAGGAAGTAAATTCACTTGCCAGCAGGTATACAGTCCCAGCATTGTAATGTTGATGCAGGCAGAGATTGCTGATAAGATAAAAGTATTTTGGAACCTACCATACCTCCCTGTTAGCAACCTGCTGCATTTCCAATTTAGAAGGAGATGGAAATAGTCAGGTCAAAAGATAAGCCACAGGACAAATTCTAGATACTTCTCCTTTTCTTGAGTACAAACATAAAGAAGAGTTTGTAACCAATGGCTTTGATGTTTTCTTTTGTCTGAGTCCTATGATTTAAAAGGAAAATTTAGTTGGGGACACAGTGAAAAAAATTTTTGTGGCCACTGGCCAAAAAGTATCAGAAATTGTGCTGGCACTGTACATGGCTACTGAAAGAGCATAGTCTTTTCTGTTATTTCTTATGCATTGATGTTCTTGCTTTTGCCTTAAGTGAAGAAATAATCTGGGAAAAAAAAAAAAAAACAAACCTAAAAATTATTTTCCCTTGAAAAAAATCTGGAGAGCAGTGTCATGACCCAATGTCCATTCTTCTCATCTTCAGATGACAGAATGGAAAATGCCACTTTATTTCAGGAATAAACTACTTTTTTTTTTTCTTATGTTAGTAATTTCTGCCTGCAGGCACAAGGGTTATGGAGATAATTCCTTCAAACTCATGCTCAGAGTACTAGCACTTCTCCAATATGACAAGCTAATGCTTCTATACTTTCATAACTTAGGCAGCTTGATTTTCCACTAACCCAACAACCACAAATTAATATCCAGAAATAACTCAGTGGTCTACTTGTCCCTTCATAATGAGGATATTCTTTTTAGCACTTAAATAATCTCCCTGAAATGTGTTCAAGGTCTTCTTTCCATGTCCAAGTAGGCCAAATCACCAGCAACAGAAGAGTGCCCTTTTTAACTATGAAGTACTGGAAATATAGGAATTACATGGAATTTTATTATATATTATACTACTGAGGAAAAAAATTCAAATCAGAGACCTCCCTCAGATACTTTGAGCAGATACAGACATAGTTCAACATAGTTTATTGAGATCAAGCAAAAATCCTTTTCCTTTTCTGCTCCAGAGGCTCATATTCCCTTGACAAATGTCAGTACACTGCTTCCATTTTGCTGATGGCATCACTTTAATTCTACTGCATCTTAAAACCTCACTTTAAGATGGTGCTACTGTCTCAACAAAAGCATGGCCAACAGGTCAAGGCAAGTAATTCTGGTCCTCTATCCAACTCTCACGAGACCCCACCTGGTGTACTGAGTCCAGCTCTGGAGCCCTCAGCACAGGAAGGACACGAACCTGTTGGAGAAGGTACAGAGGAGGGAAATATTGCCTCCTAATCAAAATAGCCTACGTTCAGCTCTACCACTAACTACAGAACAGAGAATCCATGTCCACTACTGTGTTTGTTTTTACAGTGTCTCTATCAATGCAGTTAAAAGATTACGGGGTGTTTTTATAAAGGATTTTCTCCCCCTTTAAGACACCCAGAAGACAGCAACTTGCTGCTGTTTACCAATATAAAAACTCCCTTCCTTGAAAATAGCTCTTAAGCAAGTCAGCTGGTGCAGGATTTCACATTTCCAATCCCCATCACATTTCCAGGAGACCATTGCAAGTTTCAGCAACACTCCTCCTCAGAATTAGGACCAGTAACTGTGAGAAAGAGAAAAGTTACTTCTAGAGCCTGGCCACCAGAAAGACCAGGTCTGGCAGAGTCACGTCTTTTGTCTGGACATAAGAATATGGAAGATGCCAGTCAACCCAGGCCTTTTCTCCATGAAGTCATTCCTCATCATTTTCAACAGTTGAATGCAGTTTAGAAACACATCCACTGTACAAATACCAGTCTTCTGCAGAATGAGTTCACTTTTCTGAATACCAGAACATAAGAACAGAAGGCTTACTTTCGCATTTAATATCTCCAGGACTTCCTGAAAACACAAGCAATGGAGCCAGCTGAAGAAAAAGCACAGAGGTGGCCGGGCAGCCAGTTTCGTACATGTATGAAGTGGAAATAGATTCATACATGGAAAAATACTGTCACGCGTACTGTCACGTGTCTCACGAGTGGAGAAATTACCTATAGACATCCACAGCTCTTGAATGCATAAAGGCATTACTGTGAGAACTTCAACAAATCACCAACAGTGATACTGTATCCTGCACTCCTTGAACCTTGCTATGGAAAAGGAGGAGGGAAAGCAGGTGGATCATATTCTGCTCTTTTAACAGTGCTGCAACAAAATCAACTGTTGTTGCGGCTGGAGATTGTTTTTCCTCCACTATGTTTTTTTTCCTTTTACTATTTTTACTACTACTTGCCAGACTACTTGTCTGAAATACATTATGAGGTTTAATTTTTTTAAAGAATATATGGCATGCTGGGAGTCTGTGATAGAAGACACTCTACATAGGCCAACTATCATAATTATGCTATGATTTTGCGCCCAGCAGGAAACTTATGATTTGCCACCCAGGAACAAAGCTAAAGAAATGATCTAAGGTAGCCAATTAAAGTTTTCATAAAGAAACCCTCATCTGTTCTCAAACCCCAAAATCTCCTTTTATAGCACAATCCTCTTAGCACTTATCTCTCCCCTTCCTCATTAATCCAGTTCCACCTAGCTGGCACTGACACATGCTGAGACAGGGAGGGAGATACAAGCACATACAAACACACTTTACTTTTTTCCTTCTGTTCTTGGTGACCTTTCTGATTTGGTTCACCATTTATACGAGCCCACCTGTCTGGCCAATCTCCCCTGCACCGTGCCCTTCAAGCTGAAAAACAGAGCTTGATAATGTGCCCGGTGATAAACCTTGCAGAGAGTGAGCGGGTGAGCAAAAAGAGAGAGAGAAAAAGAGAGAGAGAGAGAGAGAGAGAGAGAGAAAGCGCTAAGGGAAATCGCTTCTAACCGGGATCTGCTGCTGCACAGCTAATCAGGCAGGTATTCAGTTGTTCACTCCTGCAGACTTGCTTAGCATAGAAATAGGCTGTCTGCCCAGGAAGATGAGGTAATGTCTAGGTTTAATGCCAATCTCTGTAACTGGCAGGACACATCGGGTAAATATTTCTGCTGCAGGAGACCACATTAATTTGATTTTGCTACCAATTTTCATTATTGTTATTATTCCTATCACTATGAATATGCATGAGTTTACCTGCTAATGCTGAGGGTGGAGAGGGCTCAGAGCTCCAGGTGAGTCTGCCTCCACACTGCACCAACTACTCTTCCTGCTCCCACCCCTCCCCACGCTCAGTCCTTCCTCCACTTTGTCCTTTCATCTTTACTGAAGGAGCAGGCATTTATCTGCTCACCTATCTTCTGTACTCAGTGTATGCAGTGTTAGATCCTTTTTTCCACTTACAGCATGTATTTTTTTCCCCTCCTCGTTGCACCACATAACCCACCTTCCATTCAGTACTGCAATACTGCTGTCATCTCCAATTGCTTCTTATGCAGGCACTGCTTTACCTGCCTATTAGCCATCTCATCTGTTAAATTGATGAAAATGGACAAAATCCCCAAAACATCAAATAAAACTTCTCACAGAACTGCTAAGCAAATATGCAGAGGGGTCTTTTCCCCCTTTTGTCCCTTCTCAAGTACAAAAGATCCTGAAAGGATGAAGTGAGAACATAAATGAGAAGAATGAGTCTGCCTGTCCTTCTCAGAGCTTCACAAACACAGGCAAAGCTCTGAAACTTAAGAGATGTTTAAAGAAAGCTGAGAGCAAGAGAGCCCACAAACAGCAGCAAGATAGAAGTGAAGCAATCCTCCAGGAACACCAACACCAAATTCTCCATGACACAATGGCTCCAAAATGACCAAAGAATTGTGGGAGAAAAGGTTTCATGACACAGAAAAACAGACTTATGGTCTGAGGATAGGGTTGCAAACAATGATTTCCCCAAAGTGACTCATTCTTGGCCCTAATCACGCTCTTATTTCTCTATCAATTATAATAAAACCAATCATCTGTTCCTTAAAGAAAACAAATTCCCTCAAACTTTATGGAATATGCTACACATTTTCATTTTCTGGATCATTTGCTTCTGAGCTCTACAGTCTACTTGAAAACAATATCCTGAGGATACAACAGTGCTTGCTCTAGGCTCATATTTGCTCAGAAACAGGGACAAGAGCAAAAATTTGGTTTTGGCAAATATAAAAAATTCTGTCTTAATGTTTCCTTTATACAATTTTTAAAGCCTCAAATATAAATGCAAACTGGTTATTTTCCTTCTTTTTTTATGATGTCTTTCCAGAAGAGCAGATTCCAACCACATAAATACATCCATATTAATTTTGTAAATCTTCAGGTTTCTCAGTGTAACGGGTACTGTTGCTTGCTGGAAGCTACCACACACTGAGAGAGCTGCATGCAAACACACTCCAGCCTGGAAAGACTGTGACAGTGGGGACCTCAGTCTGGACTCTCCTCTAAGGGGATCCATCAGCCCCAGCTGCAGGACAGGCTCACATTTCAATTGGTTGCCCAGTGAGAACCGGTTTGCAACACCCCAGTTCACGTCCAGCATGCAGATGACTGCCTTTCAAAATCCTAATTTATATTTGCTTGACGTGCACAATTGTATGAAGAGTGGGTAAAATCAAATATGGTCATTTCTTCCCATTCTAAAGCTTAAAGTCCCTAAGACAGTCAACCTTTCCAGTATAAAAACTGAACAAAATCTTTGAAAACTGCTAGCAAGTCTTTTGCACTAGAACTACATTTTTTCCTTGTCTCTTGAATGTCAGGACATATTTTACAACACACAGCATCAAAGAGGGTGAGGGTATGTTTGAGTTCATTCTTTTCCCTTTGATACCAGTATAGAGATAAGCATTTCAGTTTAAAATATTTTACCACTTGTGATCAGCATCCACACACTGAAGATTGCACTCCAGCACGTAACTCCTTTTCTTCATGATTCAGGACAGATTGTCTTTTCATACAGTGCTGTTCTGTTGGGTTCCACTGTAACTGCTTTTTGCACCAGATTTAATATTTAAAATACACTGTCTACTACATCAAAGTAGCACTCTAGCTTTCTTGAGATTCAACCAGCTCAGGGCAGACATAGTAATGGTTTACTACATACACGTATTTCTATCAAGTTCTCTGTAGTTTCTTTTGAAGAAAGTGCTCAGACATCAACGATAACACTACAAATTTGTTTCTGGTTCATCACTAGAAATGAGTCAAAAACAGGAAAGAAACACTTTGTGTAAAGAAAGATTAAAATCTGCATGAAGAAGAGAGGGAGAAGGTGTCACAGTTTCTTCCAGATAGCCCTCTATGGCAAATAGCAAGGAGAACTAGAAATTGAGGAAATTTATGCAAATTGTCCATTGAAAGTGAGGTGTGCTTTCTTTCCTCTCATGTGTGCCAGATACCAGTAATATTTCACAAACCTGAGGTACAAAATGATCTAGAGACCTTTGTCAGAACTAGAAAGGTGCATGACTCTGTTTGGCAAGAACGTGGTGACTACTCCCAAGCTGACTATAAGCCATGCATGAAGAAAGAAGACAGTTTTCTGCCTTAGGGATGGGCAGCCACAGAAATCCAACTCACTATATCTCCCCTTACTATAAAGAAAAGCATTGCTAAAAGGAAATGTGTAAGCTTGGTGTTAGTTACTGAAACCAAGCTTGGCATTACTCTGCCCAGCAAGCCTCAGCTACCCATGCTGACAAGACAAAGGCAATGGATATGCTCCCCTTGCTGTTTTTCCTGATAAAAATATGTTCTCTTATTGCATATTCAACTGAGGCCATGCCACAGCAAAAAAAGACCAGCACAGATCTGAAAGATGACTCATTAAATGATTTTTCAATATCTTGTAGCAGAAAAATGTGTCTGTTTAGAGGAAGGCTGGATCTGCCTGCTGCAAAACAGTAATGGCATCCAAGTATTGGACATTACCAGATTGCCTGTATACCAAAGTGCTAACACACTTCTTCACATGCTTCCATTTGCTGCCAACAAAACCCAGCAAAACAGGTTCTCATCTCTAGGTCCCTCAAGTTAGCATCTTTTACAAAGGATGATTTCACTTTAAAATACTGGAATAATTTTTAGCAATTCCAATTTTAAGCCATGATGTCATCAACATACAGTAATCAAAGACAGCTGCTTTTGAGTGCCAGTACCCTGACAGGTTGATGATACCTCTGTCTTATGCCCTTGAGTCACTCATTCTCTCCTTCTGTATGAAAGCTCCCTCAAGAGGTTCTTAGAAGAGATTTAGCCATGTTCAGTTTCTACCCTGGAGAAAAAGTCCAATGACAAGATAAAAAGGAGCCACAATTGCAACAAGATTCCTGTTGCAACACTTGCATTCCCAAGGCTGCCCAGATACTGCCAATAAATTATCAGATTTTTGTCAACAGGAACACATTTGTTTGAGTGTTTATGATTCTATTTTTTAATAAAACCATAGCAGCTGTGTATCACTTAAAAAAATAAGAGAGAAAATGATGGAAAAATTAGTGTCCCAGCCACAAACCAGCTCTGCAGAGAGTCAACACATTGCATGGGGACAGACCATGTTTGAGCCAAAATGTTGCCTTCAGGGTGCCCTGCCAAGCAGAGAAAAGAGAGAGCAGGGCAGATTGGAGGGTATGACAGATTTTCTGTGAGACGAAATCCGTGCCATATTGTGGGTGAGAGCAGCCGGAGCTGCAAAGCCATGGCTGGGTCTCAGTGATCGCTGGAGCAGCTGTGACAATCAGATGAGGTGGCAGACACATGCCTTTAGGATGCAGGGGGAAAAAAGGTCTCTCTTTGTTACTGCATGGGAACTCACAGCAGTACTCTGCAGCTGGAGAAAGGGCACTGGGCTGGCCTGACACCAGTGTGCAAAGGTTTGGCTAACTAGAAAGGGATATCTGGTGGATACAATGAGGAAAACATCTTTTAAAAAAACTCAAAAAACAAACTCAAGAGGAGTTTGACAACAGGGAGTACTAAGGGCATCTACTACAAAAGTCACACAGCAAATTTCACACATACCTCTAGGCTGATGTGAACTTTTCACTCTTCCCTACAATCTGCTGAAGAAATCCTCCCAAATCCCCTCAAGTGGTGACAAGTGCTTTTATTCCTGCTGGAAGCCAAACCTCCTTCCTCCTCCAAACTGTTACAGTAGCAATACAGGAGGCAGATAAAAGGAGCATAAATAAAGAAAATCTCTAACCTGGCTTTCCTGAATCCCAATCACTGAAAACTAGGTTGATGGATATTTTCATGAGAGCAAAAAATCTTCTATGCAATTGAATGGTTCTTATTTTGCATGTTCTAATGGTTCGCCATAGCCACAAGACTAGAAAGAAAATTCAGCTCACTTAACTCATACAGAAATTGCACAGTTGAAGACAGTGATTGAGTAACAAAGCTGTTTTTTCTTTCACTTAGTATTTAAATTTTCTCCAACAGAAGTTGCCTTGTAAAAAGTGAAATTTAAAATTAATAAAAATCTGAAATAAAATGTTGTAACAACTTAAAAACTACTTCCCTAAAAAAATTATTTACTGAGTTTGACAGAAATCTGTGACAAGACTGAGTTAGCTCTAAACAGTGTTTCTCAGCAAGCTTACACATCACCTGCTTTGTGATTCACACTCCTGTACAGCTTAGCTTCTCACTCAATCTTCAATGGTGATTTTGCACCAGCAATAGTAGGTCGGTCTACATCAAAGTCCTGAGATCTATGAGACAACTTGTATTGAGACCATTCTGTTGCTTTTCAGATTATTGAGACAACATTTAATTTTTACTGATGTTGGCACAAAATCTACAAAAAAATCAATTTTTTTCTTTATATGTAAACTAACTGTGGCCACTTCAAATACAAAATATTCCTTATTTCCTCCAGGTAAAGCCACACATTTTGTTATATGCTGAGGTTTTGTAAAAGCAGGCAAACTGATTTTCAAAATCCTATGAGCAAATGCACTGGCATGTATCCTTGACAACAAACTAACGAATTGATGTCTCCGAGACATTTCTGGATCAGGAGCAAGATTCTGATTTTGAAAAGGCTCCTTCACATGGCTGCACCACACAAATGTCCAAGCCTTCTAGAATTTCCAGTTAATAATTTTTAAAGAAAAGCCTGGATAGCTCCCTCACCATGAACTCCCAGCCCCTCTTTTGTGTTTCTCTGTTGTTGTACCCTCTGGGTAGCAGACAAGCAAGAAAAACTATTGCACACATTTTCACAGAGCTAATCTTTATGAACCAACAGTGTTTCTGACAAGCCATTACCCACAAACTATGGCTATTACCAGGAGAAAGACATTTTTCAACTACTTACAAGGATATGGCAAAAGCCTAAAAAAACCCTGACAAGAACACTGTATGCATTGCTTCAAAACTTTACACTAGTATACAACGTCCTGCAGCAATCTTAACTCTCCAAGGAATAATTTTTCTTTTTTTCTGCCTAAAGTCTTGTAGTTTGCATGCATAGTAAAACCAGACCCTCTCCAGAAGATGAACAAGTGAACTCTTTGGAACAGCAAGCCAAATATGTTTCTTAGGCTGATAAACACAAGACATTTGTTTGCTGAGACCAGTAGAATAACACATAATTTTTTTTTTGCAGGTAAGCAAAGGATGGCCACAGTGAAAAGCAATATTAACAATATTTGCTAAAGCAAAACCAGACTGACTACTTTGTCACAATTTCAGCTCCATGAAGATCATATGAAGAGAAAATGTGAACTATGATTTCAACCACCCACCCATGCCCACTTGTGACACTGTCTTCTCTTCTCACACTACCCATGCCACAATGCATAGATCAATTCCAAATTGCCACCTCAAAGAGCCAAGCGGAAAATTCCCCAACATTTTCAGAACTACCGTTTAACATCAAAATACCTCCACACCATTTAACATAAAAATACCTTCACATAAAACATTACCTTTCTTATTTCTAACCACATTTCTTTCCAACACAGTTACTGATGATTTGTATTTTAAGTAACAGTTCATGATACTACAAATCTTCAGTGGAATTAAGCACATGAAATCAAGATCAAGGAGATCTGTTATATCAAGGTCTACTTTAGGCCTTGAAAAGTTATAGCTGTTGAGCAGAGGTGGCTAAAACAAAGTCAGGCTTTCATGTGCTGGAAATGCACTGGGGTTTACTCCATGATAAACCACATCATAGGCTACTGGTAAGCCTCAAGACTTTCACTATTGTGATACTTGTTTATTAAACTCCTTTTTTAAACGTGTTAACATTTTAATTTAAGATAAAACAGTTCTTCCACTGAAGACAGTCTACCCTGTAATCTTGACACCCAAACACCAGTAGCCCTTAGGACCAGAGCTGAAATCACTTCAACCTCTTGGATTTGGAAGACTACATCAGCAGCATCTCCAAATAACAGAGATGGTGGTGGGGAGTTTTTTCCATTCACTTTGGGATATTGAGGAGAACACAGACAAGGGGTGTTATTTCCCATTTTCACTGAATGTATGTTCCCATGTCAGCCAAAGTGAAAGCTAACACAGTTGGAATATAGTAAATGTCAATATTTAATCTGGCCTTTCCTTTCCAATTTTTTAAACCACAATGCATCATCTCAGCATGATTAATAACAACTCTTCTGGTACTTTCCCTGAACCGACCTGAAGTATTTTTGTTGCTAGGTAATGTTTTGTTGTGAGCTGTCCTCCCAACATAGGAAAGATTAAGAGATCTCAGATGGAACCAACGGCATGCCAGTAATCACAGCTGAAAGATGCCTGCACTAGACATCTTGGGATGGGAACAACATGTCTATTGTTAGAAGGCATCAGTCTTTCTCTATAATGCATGACAGACAAAACCACCTACCTTGTCAAGAATTGGGAACCTTGTCAAGAAGTCATTTGTGATTGGCTAAACAAAGAGGTAATCTACAGAAGGTTCATAAAATAAAACAAAATTTCCTAGAAATGGCCCATATTCACCATTAAATTCCAGACCAGAAAGAAGCTCTCAATCTACATTAAGTCGTCTGAGGAGGATCCAATGCTCATAAAGAAATCTTGCACTGACCTCAAGCTTCCACAGCAGCTTTTGTAAGAATACAATGCAGCGCTGCCAAGGGAGTGGGTTTAGCCAGAGAAAAGAGAGTTTTGGCCAAGACATTCCTCCATCTGACTAATCCTTGGCTTTCCAAAAGCCTGTTGGAGTCACTGGCAGTCAATTCAAAAAACCTACCACCTTTTTAGTCCTAGCCTGTATGAGATAATATTTAAGCAGCCCCAAATCAGGCAAACCTGTAGTCATGTTGCATACTTCCTCTAGACTTTAACTTTTCCTCTATCCAATCAGGGCTTATACTCTAAAACACTTTCTCCACGCAAGGATCAACATTCTTATTAGCATATTTACAAAAATACATGGCCGTATCTCTGAGTTTCCCAGCAATATCCTTGGCAGAAATAAAGGAAGCCAGACTGACAGAAAAGTTATACTCCAAGATTACCATGCTGTATTCTTTGCCAAAGGGTAATTTGTCAATGCAGTTGACAAACTGAAAAAGGGGAACATTTTTAGTGCCAGCCTCAGAAAACAACAGAAGCAAAAAGCAATGCTCATTCCCTTGCTGCAGCTATTACCATACAGCTTCTAAGACAAGAGGCTGAAATGCAAGGAAAGAAAAAGAAGTCACTGCACCAAGGAACATTAGTTTTATATTCTTTGAGACTATTTGAGTTTAGAGAAACACATTCTGCTTTTCACAGTTAACAAGCTATTTGTACATTCTGGTGGCACCTAGAATCCCATCAGTAGTCAGAGATCCTTTTGTGCTAGGCACTGTAAAAAACACTTACTAAAAGGACAGACCGCCTCAAAAGCTTTATTATCTACAATAAATAAATTTCCATGAATTAAGACTCAATTTTCTAGCAGTGTGGGTAATTAAACACTGGAACAGGTTACCAGGTGGTGGACTCGTCATCACATGGAGTCTTGAAGACTTTATTTCTCTATAAAAAATATGCCTCCAACTAATTTATAGGAAATACTGGATGGCTAACTGTAACAGGAAGGGTCAAGCTGAATAATTACAGGTATCACTTCTGACCCTTGAACTCATTAATCCCCCTTATTCAATCTCTTATTGCATTAAACCAAAAGCAGATAATTAATGGTACCTCACTCAGCCACTACTAATACTTACCATTCTGCATTAGGCAACAATGAGAATTACACTTCAGAGCTGCAGCCACTGAGAAGGAGATTTTCCACTGTTGTGCATCCCAGTTTTATTTTCTTCTACAAACTGAAGCAGTTCTTCAAAATGCGATGCCACAGCAGGAATCGCTAGGTAGAATGGAATGATACTCCGGTAACACAGAGAATTTTTTTCAGTGCCTAAACTGGTGGGTGTTATTTGGCTGTAACTGGTTATCCTGGCAGCATCTCCCCCGATCTGAAATCCCTAAGGAATTTTTCTGCAGTGGTATAATTACTCTTTCCCTTTCTTTTTTAGTAGAGTGTGTAAATCACAGGGTTCAAGTCCATATCTCAGCTTATTTAGATGGCCATCTTAAACTTTTGATGTCACCTCTGTTTTGGCTTTTTCTCTGAATGTGGCATATAATGATTTAAACCAAATAAAACCCCTGGTGTCAATTTTATTAAGGGTATATGAATAAAATTCTAAGGCCTTTTACATCCTCAAATTAGACAATCTAATGAAGCTCTCTGGACCCTAAATTCTGTGAAGTTCATATAATAGCTTCTTCATGGACAAAGAACAACCGAAACATTATTTTCTGACCATATATAACTGTTACCTTCTGTTTAATTAATACTAAAACCCTTAATCTTCATTATATATCTCACTGTGTCTATGCAACTGCCTTGGCTACTTGGAAACATTACACTACTTGTCCCCAGTGACTCCTTAATGAACAGCATTCTACTGCTGCATGTCTGCGAGCTTCTCTCCCCTTATTAGCCATATTACAGACCACTGTACACAGGTAGCTGTGAACACTGTGCTACACCTATACATTATTCATACAAATGACCATATCAACCAAACTCAGGAATGCAAAACAACATTAAAATAAAATTTATTTTTTCACACCAGTGTTCTTCACATCTTCTCATGGATTAATACAAATCTTTGTGAAACACTTCACCCACTTAGGAACCCAAAACCTTCCCGAACTGCAGCAGAGGGAAAGCAGGCATAAGACCTTCAGTGTTATGCTGGGGCTTATTACTGCAGCTTTAAGAAATCTGGCAGATTGCTTCCCACATTCAACATGCTTCTCGCATCCCTGGCAGTTATTTTGAAGAGTGAAGTCAAATTAACCTTAAAAACCTGAGGTAGTCACCCAGCAGCTGTGAAAATACTAAAAACAAGGAATGGTTAAGCCAGCCAAATCACCTAATTTCCTTAAGCAACAGAAAGACAAAAGGGAATGGGCAAAAACCTTTAGGACTGGGAGGGCTTTGGGTATGCATATATTTGTGCTTGAGGGTAAAGTACACCCTTCCTGAATCAGAGAACGGAAGCAGATAAGAGAAGTTGGTGTTTCGGGTTAAAGAGCCTTCAAAGTCCCAAGAAAACTCACCACACTCAAAATTCAGCAGTTTTTCATTCTTTGCTTGGAAGTCATTGACCAAGTATGACTTCTACTTTGTCCCCACTCTAGTTTAAATTCCAGATGCAATGCAAATCAAAGAGAAAACAAACCCACTCCTATCAAGAAAAACAATCAAAACCCAACAATTCACGTCGCCACCACTTTTCAAAAAAGCTCTGCTTATAAAACATTAAGGGAAGAATCATTTGTCCCAATGGCATCTGAACTGGCATTGCTACCCAGAAATCCTGCCCAGTATAATCAATAAGACAGATTCAAACCTTCAGGGATATTTTAATCATCACAACCATCCATGGTTATCAGCTCAAGTTATGTGTCCATCCCAAAAACATTCTTCAAGGAGAGTTCACTGTACTGGCACTAGTTTCAGGGCATGTACTTTACGATATAACATGTAGCTACAAGTTTAAGAGGATGGTGATGTTTCCAAAATGGTATAGGCATGCCACCCTCCTATAAAACATAATAAAAATCTATGTCAGATCAGTGCAGGGGCTAAAGTTTAATGCGGAGCAGACATTTGCTTGGTTGGTAATCACCATCAGCACAGAGCCTGGTTAAATGCTGCAGCAGGAACACGTTCAGTGCTACCTGCCCAGCAGGGTTTAGGTTGGTTCTAAGACACAGTAAGCTCCATCACTGCAAGTAGCAGCTCTGCCTCAAAAACAAACAAAATAACCCAACCCAAACTAATACACTTCCCGTTAGTACTTGAGACAGTTACACCTGAGTCACATAGTCTCTCTGGCCTAGAGAGAAGCAAGGACAGACAGCTCTAGAGAGGGGACCTTCAGGACAATGAAGGCACACTCCACTGGAGCACAGCTATCCAGACCCAACTTGTTGCACATCTCCAGCTGAGCTGCTTGCACTGCAGTTTATTCCAACTGCCATCTTTTAAAAAGGAAAACTCAAGCCAAGCCAACCCCCTTTTCAGTTACAGATAGGCATCATCTGCTTAATATAACCATACCGCTCCCTTCCAAATTTGAGAGATGAAAGGCTTCTCTTTCAAAAAGCTGTGAGACAGCAAATTAAATATTGCAATAAAGGAAGTTTCTGATCAGCAGGTGCCTCCCATGCTGGCAGCTGGTGAAGATCCTCCTGTCAGCAAACAATGGTGGCTCCTGAACAATGAGAGTTCCCACCTTGGGGTCTCTGCCAGAAGCAGAGTGATACTGTGTAGCTGGCAATGCACAGCATTATGTGCAGAGATTGCCCGAAGGTCATCCAACAGTTACCTTATGGTTAAATGCCAAAATGAGATTATCTCCAGGGATGCCACCTTATAAACACAAACACAGACATCAGGCTGTAAGGGATGCCAATTCGTCTGCAGTGATAACTACTCACAGTGCTTGCACTGACTGGCAAGAGGAGAGCATGAAGGAGATCAATGCATATGTGCAGCCCCTGCTTGGGAGAAACTTCAGACACCCCCCATTGCCCACTTTATGGCCCACATGTTGCACTGTGTGCTTTTAAGCCCTGCCTTGAACATGGGCCCAGCGTTGCCACCTGCACTGCCTGAGTCTAATTGAAGTAGCTCTGCTTCTTCTCTTCTTTCACCAGGGAGTTGGGTAGGTGGGTATTTCCGCTGAGGTCTGCAGATCAGCACGAGTGTTATCACATGGAAAATCTATTCAGTGGATGCCTAAAATACAGGCAGTACTCAGAAAAGAAGTGCTGCAAAGAAGCCCATGCATGCAGACTCCAAAGGTATAATTTAAAAAAAAAAAAAAGACAAAATGAAGTCTCTCAAGTGAAAAGACTCTGAAAAAGCAGGGGAAAAGGGGCTAAAACAAGACACATGAGTATTTATTTTGTTGCTGGCAAGCACCATTTCTACAGCGATGTATGAACATAAATAAATAAACAAGAAATGGGTACTATCTCAAGGAGGGATGCTACTTCACAAGGTACAACAGAGTGAAAAATAACACACTGTGTAAAACCACCATAAACAAAGCCATCCAGAACTCTCTCAAGAACTCCAGATTACAAAAGCAACTGATTTCTGTACAAGGCACCATCTTGCTCTGAAACCTCCTCCATCATCCCACTGTGTTGACAAGTGAAATTCACAGGTAACTGTTGGTTTGTGACTCTGCTGTCAGCAAGGAGCAGGATATAAAACTTGATATTACCTCCACTCACTTATCTCTTTGCCCCTTCCCATTCTCTCATTAATAGCCCACACGGCCATCCCCACGGCCACCTCAGTGCATCCCCATCAGCCATTTCAGTAGGTGGGACACCATACTATGTCTGCACTCAGACATTGATACAACCATGATCTTGAATTAGACCAGCACACTGACACTCCAGCACTGCACTACAAATTAAGTGTGCCTCTATTAAAATAATAATGAATGTAGGGTGCTCAATATTGGGTAATTTCTCTCTTTGTCCTCTTCTGTTTTTCCTTGACTAGTTCTCCCTTCTCCAAGGGATGCTATAAATATCTCTTCCTTTGGATGACTTGCTATAGAGCTTTCTTTCAATAAAATCCAGAAGGCAGCTTTGGTTGAAGACCATGTTATCTGGGGCAAATGTTATTTGTCCCTTGACAGACATCACCAACAATGGTTCTTCTACTGTTTGCAATGCCTCAACATCAGCAACACAAATCTCACATACATCTTACAAACCTCTACAGCCAATATGGAGAAATGCCATCAGAAAATAAATAATCCTGCCCTTGGCAGCTCAGGATCAGATTAGTGAAACATGTCTAGCTGCTCCTGGGAAATTCTTGCCCTTTATCAATAATTGAGAGGTAAGTTCTGAGTTGTCTAAAGTATTTTAGAGATGGCCTCTGGTGCTCTCAGACAGTACTGGTCCAAAAAAAAATGCAATACTTTTTAGGATCATGCCCATACTATTAGCAAATGCCTTTTTAAAACAGATGGGAATTTTGAGTTTGTTGCCTTCACAACATCAGGAAAACAAAAGTCACACCTCACACCAACTAATAATGAGCTGACTTCACCTAGACAGTGAACAGACATTTCTGTGGCCCCAAGAATATCCCACTGTTCACCCTACACCAGCAAAAGGCACCATATGGCCTACTATATTGGTGTCATATCTAATTTCTGAAATTATGTAGGGCACTCTTTCAGAGAAGTAGGTCGCTGTGATATTTTGGATGGAAAGGTCTTCCACTCTTGGAGACCTGAATCAAACTTTCATGTAAGCACAGCGCTTGTTGCTATGACATAATTGCAAGCTTGTTTATGTTATGAATACTGTGTAATGAAGTCTGCATACAGTCTCCTCTATTCTGGGATTGAAAGTACTTTGACTTATGAGTTATGGCAAACATTTTCAGTCTGGGTATCTGCTGTCACAGGAACTATATGGAAGGCAATGGGGCAGAAAGGCATGCACCAGGGGAAGGTGCTCAAGGATGTGATCAAAGGAACTTGAAACGCAAACCCACCAAAATAAAAAAGTGCATGAGGTAGTATGTTCCTTAGATTCCTCTGTGGTTAAGACAAAGCTATACCAAGTAACCCCCCGCCTCTCCAAACCAAACTGCTAACTGTGCATGACAGTCATGATCTGACTCAGTACATATGTCAGTCCCTGAATACACATCAGTTTAATTTGAGACAATACACCAAGTCATCACTACTCCTTCACTTCCCTATGGCCAGCAGAGCCATCTGGCCTTTCCAAAGGAGGGAATATTAATAGAGTAGCAAATAGTGGCATGACCTTTTGCAGTTAATTTGTTCTTACACCCCAGCACAACAAAGAAATATTTGGGTTGCTGGGCATGTGCTATAACCATAATTTTCCCCTCTGAGATTGCAAACAGAACAGGTCTGTCCTAAACAAATGCTTTTGAGGGCTATCTGAAGCTTATAGATGGATCCCTGCCCATGGTAGGGGGGTTGGAACTAGATGATCATTATGGCCTCTTCCAACACAAACTACTCTATGATTCTATGATTCCCAGAGTACGCGTATGAAAAAACATTAATTTTCCTCTAGTTGATTCCATCACAAGGGCAGTGAATATCTCAATAGGGCAGTTTCACCCAGAATAGTCCTGGGAGAGTTTCAGCACTGTTATTGCCCTCCCCTGGCCATCCCATTATTTTCACTCTTTCCAGTATTATATATGAAGTTTCAAAGATTATGAACTGTTCCACGTGGGAAATGGAAAAGGCCCCCCAAAAAAGGAGAAAGAACAAGAGATAAACTAAGATAGGTACTATTTAAATTTCATTCTATAGTTTTAAGAGATCATTGTTCAGGAGCATGAGAAGAACATCAGCTGAGAGTGCAGTGTACAGCACCACAGCATTAATTGCTCTACCAGAGAGAATAACAATAATTTAGCTGGGCTTCTGCTCTCAGAGTGAAGTTCATTAAACTGAGCCATGGTTCCAAACTTCATTTATCCTCAAAAGGAAAAATGACTGGCAATTTTTTTCTTCCAAAATATCGGAAAGGAATTTTTCTTATATTTTTCTTGAGCTTGTAATAAAAGCCAGTGGAACTGAATATATACTCTGAAGGAAAAAAGTCTGGGTGTCAGAAAGGCCACAGCACTCTATAAAATAGTTTGTAAAATGGAGGTTACAAAGGGATTAACTACACCACATGCTCCAGTAGTGAAAAATAATAGAAGAACTAAAGCAACTTTCAAAAAGGAAAGAAATACAAGTCAGATTATCTAAGGGCAGACCATCACTCAGACTTACTTCAGGGTTTGGAAACTACATCCAGACATTAGTGAATGAGTCTCCCCTAGCTATAGACAACAGCCCTGAAAAAAAACCCAGTTCATGTCTTTCTTTCTACTGCTATGCACAGCCTCTTGTATCCCAGCATTTCCTGTGGCTCAGCAAGGTGAGCAAGGTGAGTTCGCAAAGATGCATCTGCAATCAGCTGCAGAAGAAACCTGTGCACTTCTGGGTGTTCAAGGTAGAGAACCAAAATTGTGAGAAGGCTTTGAAGAACTACTAGGCATCAAATTATTCAGCCTGTGTCTTCACAGCAAGGTGGCTGTGATACAAGCTTCAGTAAACAGCACGAGCCAAACTCTTGAGTCTCAATCCTACCTCCAAGCAGATCAACCCATCCGAAGACAAAAAACTAACAAACTGCATTGAGGATGTTTTGTGTGTAGAAAGAAGCAAAGCTAAGGGCAATATCCAAGAAACCAAGACAGAACCTAGAGTGCTGAAGAGGTTGTATCCAAATCAAAAGGAAAAAAATGTTTTCTTGCTATTCAGATTTTTATAGCAGAAATCAACACAGTGTGCCTTTGACAACAGCTGCAAAATCAAGAGAAAATTGTTAGGCGAGGGTGAGTAAAATAGAAAGCATTCACCAGCAGTGATTTGCATTCCACCAGGGTAAAATCAGAACAAAACATAAACATGGGCCAAGTTGAGTGCTAGAGGAGTGACAGAGGTCCCTATAAGACATTGACTGAAGTACATTTAAGAGAATATCAATAGCTTAAAGCTAAGCTATTATACTTTTTCAAGCTTAAACTAGAAGTTACCTTACTACAGCATTCATCTTTCTGAACAAGACTCTGCTTTCACATATTGTCTGCATTGTTTGCCAAATGCCATCAACAATCTCTCAAGGCCATTTAAAATCAGTAATGTGCTATATCTGTTTTAAATTAGCTGAGCAGGTGTATATGGGTTCCTAGGAACAGCAGTTTGGCTTAAGCAGGAAGAGTAAAGCCTTCAGTACATAACGGTTACTGGAAGACAAACAAACATGCATTTGAAATACCACCAAGGCAAGAGAAGAACATGGAGCTGCAAGTCAGAGCAAGGTAAGTAAAAAAAGCACAGAAGTGCATTCTGCTGTCAGCCTCTATGGGCCAAATCATGAGAGGCGCTGAGTGTTTATTTGCTGGGGACAGCAGTTACACAAGGCACCCTTCCTCTCCTGCTGCCTTACGTAAGCTTCCCTGTCTAGACACAAGCTCAACTTTGACGGAACATGCTGGTCCTACATTTTTCTTGGGACTTTCCTCACCATCTGGAAGCTACAGAGGAACAACAATGCACTCAGTGGCGGTGACTCTGCCTCCCTTCATCTGGTTATATAAAAAGCCTAGGCTTTTAAGTATGCAGTGGAGGATGAAGAGGGTAAAAAATTCAACTGCTTGGATGTAATTTCTTTCTTCAGTGATATTTACAAGGGGTTGTTCTGTCATGCCAATTTAGACAAGAATCAATAATCGTCAGCTGTTTTAGCAAACAGAAAACAAAATCTGGATCAGTCTAGAAAACAAACACACAGAAAGGGAAAAAGTGAAACAGAGGTAATAAAGGACAAGGGAAATACATGTAAGCAGGCAATGTATAAACCATTTTATATATAACACCTTCGATACCCCACATGCCTTTTCAAGGCTTCCTGGCAATAACAAATAGTATATTATTCTCTGGGAAATAATATAGCTTAAATCAAAGACATGTTGAACTCTAATAAAAGAATGCACTGAAAATAACATATGGGTTTGGTTGAGGTCATGGTAACACCTTTGCTAGACAATCAAAAACTGCATCTTTTACCAGTGTTCAGACAAAAATCTGGTCTTTTAATAATTCTTAAGGCATAATGGGGTCAGAAGAATATCTGTTAGACGTCAGGAATTGATAGGAGTTCCAAGTACCAAGCTCTGCTTTCCTTTCACTAAAAATATAGACGCATACAAAAGGAAAACAATACTATCAATATTTGTAGCCACTGGAGGTTTGTTTTCTGTGAGAAAATAAACAAGAACAAAAGATAATGAAGTTGATCTCCTAGTGGAAAACATTTGGGTATCCCTTCAACTTTTGTGCGGTCATTGTTTACCTGATACTTGCCCATCCCACCCCGGCGGCCTGACACAAGCCAGACTGTGCACAAGCAGATGCAGCACAGAACTACAATCAGAAGATGCAATACCTTAAGACATTTCCAAACCTGAAGATATTTTCAAACACCAAGCAAAAATTCAAAAGCAAATAGGATTCTAAAACTTATCCTCTGGAGCCAGTGCAAAGCAAGGCAAGTAGCATTTGAGATCAGCCACAAAATAAAAAAGGGAGGAAAAAATAGCCTTTTGTAGTTATAAATGGGTTGTTAGTGGAGTTCAGCAGCAGGGCAGTCTGCGATTGATCAAGTTGGCTGTCACCAGTGGGAACTGCTATAAAGGTTTTTGGCAGAGGGACTAGGATGGGATGATGAAGGTAGAATAACATTTAATAAAATAGACATTAAAATACATTCACAAATATAATTCATGGTAACCCTAAAAAGTTAAGAATTTTCTCCAGTGAGACAGGAGGATTGAAAGAGCTGTTGATAAGAGGAACAAAAAGCATTTGATTCATACATATTTGTAACAAAAAACACCCTTGGCTTTTGTACCAAAAACTGTTTGGCACCTCCAAAGATTCCTCCTCTTTGATCTCAGTGCCAATATGATCCATAGTAAATGAAGAAGCAGAGTTTACACTATTTATCTGTCAGTATGCGTCAGGAGAGGCGTCAGGAGAGACATCACGAAGAAACATTCTCACCCATGTCATTTTTTCAAATCAAGGCAGTGCTGCCTATAAAAGGAAGAGACAAGCAAAAAGCCTCTGTGTGAAAGAGCTGTTAGGTAATGGGTGACTAATGCAGAACAATGTGATTAAGCAAAATGTTTTATTTCACTGTATATAGGGGGGAGTGTGTATAAATGCACATACACACACACAAGTCATCACAATGGCCATCACCCATCCCAAATGGTCAGCATTCATAACAGCTGCCATACTGAATCCTTATAATCTCTCCATTACAAATTAAGTAATATTCTCAGCATAGCAATCTCAGGAGAATAAGAAAATTAAGGAAAAAAAAGAGTACAAGTGACTTTGTGATGGGACTTTAAACCAGCCAACCATGGAGACACCAATGCTTTCATTCTCTCTGGAAAGTTTAGAGATGCCAGGGCACTACCAGTACCTTCTGATATAGTAAAATCTGAAGAAAGATATTTAAAGAACTATAAACTGAGTCAAACAAATGATGGATGGACCATAATTGTTCCACATTAAGCCAAATAAAACTTCAGGAAACGTAACTGAAAAAAACCAAAGTGATGAACCACTGAGATCCAAATGTTCTTAAGAATTAAGGGAGGAAAATCCTGTATATATCCTGTGTCAGCACTGGTTTGAACAGTGTTAAAATTGTTTGAGTGGATAGCTTCTGAACAGCCTGCATGAGATCTCACCTCTATGCATGCCGTACAAGTGTCCACACTGCAAAGCCATCAGCCCAGCTGGCACTCTTTCTGTTACAGCAAAGAAGTCAATGCTTCAGTGTGACCTGAAGACCAAATACATAAAAGGTATTTGCTGCCAAGTCACTAATGCTGGGCAAGCTTGTGGTAGCAGCATCCATATGTTCTACTCATTAAAGTGCTGCCAACACCAAATACTCAAAGATATGAGTCAGGTACAATAAAATGTCAAATTTGGCATAAAAACATGGGTTTATTTTAATAAATAATGGACTCTAACGTTTTAGGGATACCTGCAGGTATCATGGAGGTGATATAGGGAGGTGATTGTCCCACT